>LR738714.1:778729726-778783750 GCA_902687465.1 Secale cereale
CCCCCCCCCCACACTTTAGTGCCGGTTGCAGAACCAGCACTAAAGGGCCTTACGAACCGGTGCTAAATCCCGGTTCTGCACTAGTGGGGGGAGGGAGACGGGAGGCGGAAGAGGGAGGCCTTCTCCAAGCAATACAAGGCATAATAATTTAAAAAATTTCTGAAACTACAAATTGATATTTCAAGAGACTTTTCTTTTGTACAGATAAAACTAACAATATTTATTTCTGAGCTAATAGTATTTTTGCATTTCAATTTTAAGAATATAGAACAAGGAGAAAGCTATAATCTAGCCATGTACCTAAGATCACCAGAACATTTGAACTTCACAGCTTCACTAACATGCTCAAATGGATCGCAAATTGTAGCGTCAGCCTCTATACAGTATACATCTTTTCCCTAACAATTCTATAGCATATTTTTATTAGTTTTTTTTTCAACTAACCACAAAAATGATCGCATCATTTCAGGCTTACTGGTTTATCAAACTGGACAAAGTTAGAGCTGCAACTGTTAGCTCAAGGAATGCAGAAGCTCACGGCTTCAACTAACAACTTTGAACAGTGGAATAATATGGCTGGATCAAGTTTCACTTATGCCTTCGGACACACACAAGGTGCATTGCTATTTTAATTTTTTCGTTACCTAATACCTATAAACTGCACTGTTTTGTTAATGAGCAAGTGTGCGTTCAATGGAAACCTTATCAAAGTAATGCTATTTTGTATAAGAGAAGGGGGATTTTGTGTGTTAATATTCCTTAAGCGTAGCTGAAATTGAAAATCAATTGTCACAAAAATATTAGTTCAATTATTATCATTGATATTGTCAAAGTGAAATAACCTATAGTTAAATTTTGAGAAAAGTTAAATATTTTTTGTTCTTTAATAACCATGTTTACTATGAGTAATTGAGTATACAGGAGTTGTTGATGAAGATTTTGTTACACATCTGCAGGGCCATGGTTTTCGCAAGGAACTCACATCCATGCTTTTGGATCTTAGACCACGCTTCCAACGATTTCCATGTATTTTCTTTGTTTCCAAAACAACCAGCTATTCGGATCTAGTACAATGTTTGTGTCCATTGTTTGGATGCAATGATTTCTCACTGTCCTACCATATGTATACCTTTTTCTTAAGTGTGGAAAAATGATTTAAACAAAAATCATTCTAACATTTTCAGTTGTACACAATCTGAGCTAGGCATTTGTATGATTTATTTGTTAGGCGGTTGCTTTGTTGAAGGTGAATGGTTGAGAAATGCATTTAGGTGGAAGGAAACTATTGGTCCATGGGAGCAAAGACCTGGGCATTTTGGAGATGTTTGGCATTACTGGACCGATGATGGCCTTGGATATTATGAATTTCTTGAGGTATGCCTTTACAATATTGAGTTTTGCTCTTTTGGTGTTGTGTCGTACCACCATATCTGACCATATGTATCTTTCGAAATAGCTTGTTGAAGACTTAGATGCTACCCCAATCTAGGTGGTGAACATCGGTATAACACTATTTTGCATTTTTATTTTTCATATATTGATTTCTTTGGTCATCACTAGTATACCCATTAACTCTGAGATCGTGAAATTTAGGAATCAGCCATCACGATAAAATTAACATCGCTGACATCGCACCCCTCGTAGAGGTAAGTTTTCAGTGTCCTAGATCAACCATTTATGCCATAAGTGATAAATATTCCTCTTCAAATGCATTCCAAGCGAAGTTTTCAGTGTCCATCATATCACACTGAAGTTTCAGGCCAATGCATTTTTGATGATTTTGAGTTCACTATTTTAAAGGTAATTCAGTTGTCTTGCTACAGGATACATTGGATTCTCTAGAGTTTGCTAAGGGGAGTGCGGAATCAAAATGGGGTAGTATTAGATCCTCCATGGGGCATCCTGAGCCTTTCCAAGTTAAATATGTAGCCTTAGGGAATGAGGACTGCGTTTCCAATTTTTACAGAGGTAAATTATTGACACTTTTTCATTATAACTTACATTTCTACTTCAGGACTTGTAGATACTGAACAGCTACGACCTATATACTGCTTTTCACATGAAATTATATAATTCTCTTAAACAGAACATTACCTCAATTGCTACACCTGCGTACAACACATACGTAAACCTACGTGAAGGCTGACTTGGCGTGGTTTAATTGGAACAGAAAATGGCCCGGGCCCCACTCACGAGAATCAGGGGGCGGAAGAGAATTAGATTATAGGAAGTTACGTAAGAGTACGTAACAACGCTACGTAGGTGTAGGATTATTGAATTTTACACTGACATCCGAGAGGCTTATCCTGACATTCGAATTATATCAAACTGTGATGGCTCGCGTGTGCGACTTGATCATCCTGCTGACTTGTATGATTTTCATGTAAGACTACTCACCCTACCACCAGTTATTTGGCTTGTGCTTTCTTGATTGAATTATACTAAATGTTACTTTTCTTTGTAGATCTATAAAAACATTACTGGGGTTTTTCTTAACAAGACCATGTTTGACAATGTGCCTCGTACTGGGCCTAAGGTAGTATGCCTTGATTTTTCATGTCCAGTACGATATTAATTTACCTTTCTTATCATCATGCGTGGATGCTGCATAGACAGGGAATAGCTTAGCACCAAGCCACTGACTTCACAATGATGTTTTTTCTTGAGGATGACTTTGCAATATTTCGTTGCAGGTGTTTGTTAGTGAGTATGCTGTTGTAGAAGAAAAGCATGGTGATGGTGGTAACGGAAGCCTTGTCGCTTCACTGGCAGAGGCTGCTTTCCTTACCGGCTTAGAGAAAAATAGGTGATTTACCTCTATTCTTCCTCCTTATCTGGATTATTTCCTGGGTCCTGGGAAATTACAATCAGACATTTGTCTGTTTTTGGAGATGCACAATTTTTTCTGGATAATGTTGGAATTAACCACGCTGTATAGCCTTGTCCGGCTCGGACTTGGACAACCACCGTATAGTATAGGAATCCTAATCTTACATGGCTAGGTGCTGTTAGCTTTAGCTCCTATATATACTCTTGTAACCCCGTGTAAACAACTCAGACTAGATCAAAGAAATAAAGATCAGCAGGACCGATACGGCCCTGTAGCCCTCAAGTCGGCTTATGTGTTACTCTTGTGCAATAGCTAGCTAGATCGATCCCGGCGGAATACATCCACCTGCTAGCTTGCTTGCTGCTTGGTACGTACGTGAGTTGGCCAAAAGCATCGGCTAGCCAAAACGCATCAGGAGCAAGGTGTGTACTTGCGCATTCTTGACGGAAAGCACTCGTCGCGAGCGACGTCCGACGTACGAGCAGGGGCCTGTGCCAACAATTGGTCTCAGAGCTTGGTGTATTGGCGTGATTTTCGGAAAGCAATCGAAGGATCAATCGACAGTGTATTTCTGCACACTCTATCTCATCTATGCCACCAACTTTTTATTCATACCGCAACATACTAGAAAGGCCTTCTACACAAAGGAGGGACAGACATGGGGAGAGCCCCCGCCGAATCCCCCTTGTTGGGGTGAACACTTCGTTTCCTGGGAATTAGATCTCTCTTTACATCAACCGTGTTATATACACTTTCGCTTTCGGTCTACGAGGGTACGTAGACACACTCTCCCCTCTCGTAGCTTTGCATCTCCATAGATAGATCTTGGGTGTTTTGTAGGAATTTTTTTGATTTTCATGCTTCGTTCCCAACATTGTCGCCTCACCAATGCCATTGGGCCATCGCTTGGGCCCTTGACGAACATGCTCTGCATCAAGGTGTCCAACTCCGATGTAGCCACCGACTTACCCTCGCCTCTACGGCTCTATCTTGATGAAAGACACTATAAATGACCAATCGGTTTACTCCTCTAGAAGAAGAACAACCCCCAACTCTTCACCTCACAGGTCAAGTCATTATTGCTGGCAGGTCCTACTCATGACCTTGTAGTTTTTATCTTCCTCTTTTTTGACTTTGAACACAAGCTCGAGACGGGGCGTGTCTAGGATGACATGGAATTCAACCAACGGATGATGCAGTACAATATTCACATGGACAACCACACCCTTATCTCCGTTGGTCTCTTGTCCCAGTTCGGCACCATCGAGCTGCTGAACATGGCAGTCTGGAAGGAACTCGAGTCCACTGTTGAGTTCTAGATTCTACCAAAAAATGGCCACAAGAAAGTACATATTCTGCTTTGCAAAATGTAGTTAAGATTATAAAAATGGTCAAAACTAGGGGGCAATGGCCTTGCAGTGTTCCACGTAGCTCCACCGACGGTAAGGGAGTCTCTGTTGGAATTTACTAGTATTTACTAGTCCAAATAAATTCAGAAATTCTCATTGACACATTATTATTTTGTTAATTGGGAAAATTAATGAGTCATTGATTAATTAGTAACGGTCGCGTTTATTGGGGCTGTTTCTATTTCATTAACAGACACGGTTATTACGACCGTTTCTGACTCATTAACAAACGCGTTTATTGTTACTGTTTCTATTTCATAAACGGACGTGTTAAGTACGGCAGTTTCTAAATCATAAACGGACGCGTTTATGGCGGCTGCTTTGACTCCCAACATACACTATATAAACCCGCACCAAGTCAGCCTTGGAGTAGGTTGTTTTCGTATGGTTTCTCACCGTTCCAAAATATTGCGTCGCCACTCAAGCCTTCTCCATCCCTCCTTCCGGCGTGCACCAGAAGAAGGGACAGCAGGCCTCCGGAACCCCGCCTCTTGCGATCCTGTACGGGAGAGGGGCGATCAGGTTTTTGGGGAGAGCTCTCGCTCGACTGCTGACAGCGATCACTTCCCCAACGACGACTTCTTCCCCGACATCGGCAACCTCTTCCTCGACGACGACATGGCCCAGACCGGGGACAACACAGCCGCTACTACAGCTGCTGCAACGTATGCATCTCTCTCTCATCTGTATCAGATCTCGCTACAATTTCTATGTCTAGTATTTGCCGTAGATTGGATCTGTTTCCCCATTGTACTAGATATTTGGATGCTCGCTTTAGTTGCTTCTGTGATGATTAATTTTATGATATTTCGGATTAAACCATATGATGAATTGCTAATATATTCAACAATCCAAAAACCTGATTATAGGCAATTTTCTACACCTGCTTTTCTTACGTCGACAAAGCCCGATCGGTTCAAGGGTGTGAACTATAAGAGGTGGCGCATGAGAGCAGTGTTGTGGTTTCAATCCATGAACTGCTATGCGGCCACCAAGGGCATGCCTGAGGGCGATCTTGAACCTGCACAGCGGGAAGCCTTTGAAAGGGTTGATATTATGTTTAAGACAGCCCTCCTCGGTATTATTGATGATTCCATTGTGGATCCTTATATGTCGTTTGATAATGGCAAGGACATGTGGGCCGCGCTCGAGGCCAAGTTTGGGGTCTCGGACGCTGGTAGCGAGTTGTACGTCATGGAGCAATTCTATGACTACAAGATGACTGATGAGCGTTCTGTTGTTCAACAGGCTCATGAGATACAGTCACTCGCTAAGGAACTTGAGCACTTTAAGTGTAATTTACCGGACAAATTTGTGGCCGGTGGCATCATTGCCAAGCTTCCACCTTCGTGGGGCACCTTTGCAACTTCTCTGAAACACAAGAGACATGAGTTTTCCGTTTTGGACCTCATCGGATCTCTTGATGTGGAAGAGAAGGCGAGAGCAAAGGATACACGTGCTCGGGTTGCTGAGGTAGGTTCTGCTGCGCACATGGTGCAGAAGAAAAACTACCAGCCCAACAAGCCTAAATATAACAAGAAGAAATACGAGGGTAAAGGCAAGCCTGACAACAAGTTTAAGCCATCGTCCTCTACCAACTTTAAGAAGAAGAAGGGATCATGCCACGTTTGTGGCGACCTGAGCCATTGGGCTCCGAGATGCCCCAAACGGCATGAGCTGCAGCAGCTGGAGAATAGCGGCAAGACCGCTAATGTTGTCATGGCTGACACCGAGATGAAGGATATTGGGTCACAGGGACTTCCCCCGTGCTGATGGGGAACGGGTCACATGCCACTGTTCGTGGTGTTGGTACGGTCGATCTGAAGTTTACTTCGGGGAAGATCGTGCGACTGAAGAACGTGCATCATGTGCCCTCCATCAATAAGAATCTCGTCAGCGGTTTGCGTTTATGTCGAGATGGTTATAAGTTGGTTTTCGAGTCCAATAAAGTTGTAATTTCCAAGTATGGACAATTTGTTGGTAAAGGCTATGAGTGCGGAGGCTTGTTCCGCCTATCTTTGTCAGACTTATGCACTAAAGTTATTAATCATGTTTGCCACGATAATGAATCTGATATTTGGCATTCACGACTTTGTCATATTAACTTTGGTTGCATGACGCGGTTGGCAAATATGAGTTTAATTCCGAAATTTACTACTGTGAAAGGTTCCAAATGTCAAGTGTGTGTTCAAGCTAAGCAACCTCGCAAGTCCCATAAGACTGCGGAGGTAAGAAATTTAGCACCACTAGAGCTTATACATTCTAATCTTTGTGAGATGAATGGCGTGTTAACAAAGGGTGGAAAGAAATACTTTATGACACTCATTGATGACTCCACTAGATATTGTTATGTGTATCTTCTGAAAACAAAAGATGAGGCTTTAACTTACTTCAAAAACTATAAGGCCAAAGCAGAGAACCAACTTGATCGTAAAATTAAACGGCTTAGGTCTGATCGTGATGGAGAGTATTTTTCAAATGAATTCAATTCGTTTTGTGTGGAACATGGTATTATCCATGAGAGGACGCCTCCCTATTCACCTCAGTCAAATGGGGTGGCTGAAAGAAAGAACCGAACTCTGTCTGATTTGGTCAACGCCATGTTAGACACTTCGGGTCTCTCCAAGGCATGGTGGGGAGAGGCGCTAATGACTGCATGTCATGTCCTAAACCGAGTTCCCACAAAGAATAAAACCATTACTCCATTTGAGGAATGGGAAAGGAAAAGATTGAAACTCTCTTACTTACGTACTTGGGGTTGTTTGGCGAAAGTCAATATACCAATTCCCAAGAAGCGCAAGCTTGGACCTAAAACCGTAGATTGTGTTCTTCTGGGCTATGCTTTTAATAGCATCGGTTATAGATTTTTGGTAGTAAAATCTGAGGTATCCGACATGCATGTCGGTACGATTATGGAGTCGAATGATGCGACTTTCTTTGAGAACATATTTCCTATGAAGGATATGGCTAGCTCATCAAATCAGGAAATACCTATTTTATCGAGTCAGGAAATAACTGAGATTCCTGAACCCACCACTCCAATAGAACACGTTGAGAATCCCTTGGAGGATGACAATAAAGTTCCTGTTAGGAGCAAGAGACAGAGGATTGCAAAGTCCTTTGGTAATGATTTCATTGTGTACCTCGTGGATGACACACCTAGGACTATTTCAGAAGCCTATGCATCTCTTGATGCTGACTACTGGAAAGAGGTTGTCCGTTGCGAGATGGATTCCATCCTGGCTAACGGAACCTGGGAGATCACCGATCGTCCCTATGGGTGTAAACCTGTAGGGTGTAAGTGGGTGTTCAAGAAAAAGCTTAGGCCTGATGGTACAATTGAAAAGTACAAGGAAAGGCTTGTGGCCAAGGGTTATACTCAGAAAGAAGGTGAAGACTTCTTTGATACTTACTCACCTGTGGCTAGATTGACCACTATCCGAGTGCTACTGTCTTTGGCTGCCTCGCATGCTGGTCTTCTCGTTCATCAAATGGACGTTAAGACAGCTTTCCTTAATGGAGAGTTGGATGAGGAAATTTATATGGAGCAGCCAGACGGTTTCGTAGTGCCCGGTCAGGAAGGAAAAGTGTGTAAGTTATTGAAGTCATTATATGGCCTCAAGCAAGCTCCTAAGCAATGGCACGAGAAGTTTGAAAGGACTTTGATGGCTTGACAAATGTGTGTACTTGTCACATCCCCAGTTCTGGTCTTCTCTGGTCCAGTTAGTCTTGTGTTGCATCATGTTTAAATTTCTCTTAAACTGAAATGGGGATGACTAAACCCTAGCACCAGATGAAACCAACTAGGTCCAAAATTCAAATCTTTTCAATGAACCCAAAATGCTCTTTGGAAAAGTTCATCATTTTTGGATTGATTAAAAACCTCTGCCAAAAATGTTGCACATATTTCTAGGACCATTCTGGATTTTTGAATTAAATCATATCTTATTTGCATTTGGGCATTTAAATTTTATATATTATTTTAAATGCTCAAATAATCATAAACTAAAATGTTTACTGTTGGATTTATTCTAAACAGTAGCCATGCCTGGTTTCATGATTTATGAATATGTTCTGGTATTTTTATTAAATCAAAACAAAGTCAAAAGAATAGAAAACAGAAACTAAAAGAGAAAAGCAGAGAGAGAGTTTTACCTGTGCAGCCACCTGGCGGCCCAAGTGGCCGGCCCAGCCCACCTCCTCCCTCCTTTTGTCTTCAACCTCCTGCCAGTGGGCAGGAGGGCGCGTGGCCGCCGCGCGCCGGCACACGCCGGCCACCTCCTACCTCTCTGCCTGCCTCCTCGTCGTCCTGAGGTTGCCACGCACCTCCCTGCCTCTCTCTATCACTCCTCCCCCCCCCTCTCACTGGATCCCCTTCCCCCTCCCCTGCTTCTCCTCGCCATGACCGAACGCCTCGCTGCCGCGCTCGCTGCCACCGCGGCCACCGGCCACCGCACGCCTCGCCAACATGCCAAGAGGAACCGCCGCAGCTCCGTCTTCCTACTTCATTGACGTACCCAAGCTGGGGAGCACCCCAGCGCCTTCAACGCCGTCGTTCCCCTCCTCTGCATCCGGTGATCGCCACCGACGATTCGCGCCGTCGAGGACGCCCCCGAGCACGCCGGCCTTCCCTACGGATTCCCTGTGAGCCTCCGTCCTTCCCCCCCCCTCTCCGTTTGCCTTCTTGTGCACCACAGCGACCGCGCCGAGCTCGCCGTACCCGCCGCCGCCACCGCACGTCGCCGTCGTGGCCACAGCCGCCTCCGCCCGTTTTTGAGCGCGTCACCATGTTCAGCACCTCACCAGGAGGCTGTACCACTCAGCCGCTCGTCCTCCCGAGCACCACAGCATCGACTCCGTCGACGCCCGAACTCCGGCCACCGCACTTCCCCTCGCCGCCGTCGTTCTGGTCCTCCCCAGCACGAGCTGATGGCTCCGTTGGATGCGGACGAGGACCAGCACCACGCCAAGCCCCTCCGCCGCTCTTTTCGTCGTCGGAGACGGATTTCCGATGCCCTCCGCCGCGCTCAGCCTCGCCGGCGGCTAGCCGCCGGTCGTTTGGCCTCTCTGACCGGGGGTTTGACCTCCCCCGAGTCGCTGACAAGTGGGCCCTGGGCCCTGTTAATTGAAATTAAGTTTTCTGTTAAGCTTAATTAACCCTTCTGACACTGACGTGTGGGCCCTCGCGCCTAATTAGGTTAGTCTAATTTTCCTGTTTAGCTTAGTACTAATCCGGTGGACCCCACATGGTAGTTTGACTTTGGTCAAGTCAACACTGACTGGTCCCACCTGTCATGCACACAAACCAGCCCTTAGACACTGACCAGTGGGCCCCACTGGTCAGGTTTGACTAGACCAGCCCCTGTTGACTTGCTGATGTCAGCATGACCTAGTGCTGACGCAGTAACTATTTTCTGGGATTTTAATAAATCAGAAATGATTTATTTATTTCAGAAAATAGCCAAAACTTCTAAAATTCATATAAAATCAACCGTAGCTCAGATGAAAATAATTTATATATGAAAAATGATCAGAAAAATCCAAGGAATCTGTTTATGGCATTTTCATGCATGTTTGAACAAGCTAAGCCTGCTGATCAGGTCAAATTAATTAAATGACAATTAAATAATCACATATGGAGTTTGAATTTGAATCTTGGGTTCAAACCAACTTCATATAATTGTGTTGCTAGTTGCATTAGCTCAATCAACAGCATATTGCCATGTCATGTTCATGCATCATATTGTTGCATTGCATTGATTGTGTTCTTTCCCTGTTTGTCGGTTTTGTTCCCTCTTAGTAGACGACGTTCCGACGATGAGTTCGATGACACCGATGAAGACCCAATGTTATCTTCAGAAGTGCCAGGCAAGCAAAACCCCATTGAGCATTCCGATACAATCCCACTCTCTCGCTCTTGCTCTCTTTTACTGCATTAGGACAACATCGCTTCAACTGTTACTTGCTGCGGTAGTTGAACCCCTTTCCACTGCATGACCCGTCATTGCCACATTAAATAGTTGAAACCCACTAGTATGAGTAGGAGTTGTTTGAGCCATGTTGTGCCTACTCATTGATGCTTTCTGGTTATGCCTGCTATTGCTTAGAGTTGTGTCAGGTCTGATTCATCGGGGATGAATTGGAATGTGATGAACATGTCCTACTGTGTGTGAGCTAAGTGTGTGAACACGATTTGGTAAAGGTAGCGATGAGAGGCCATGTAGGAGTACATGGTGGGTTGTCTCATTGCAGCCGTCCTCAGGAACTGAGTTCTGTGTTGGTTGGTCCATGAAACAGCTACTACCACACATTGGGATCCTTAATTGACTCTCTCGACTTATTAATCAACATGATCTCTGTCCAGGAGTTGCAACTAGTTTCTGGTGTTTGTAGATTACTGGAGGTCGTGCGCAGCGCTGACCCTCGGGGTGGGCTGTGACGCGGCAGGTACGTGGCACGGTGTACCGATTGCCCGTTTGGTGATGCGGGAACCCTGTACACATCGTTTGGGGCCGTGAGCGACACCCCGGCCGGATCTCCCCACGGATGGAACCCAAATAGGCGATAAACCTGGACGAGAGACTTGTGTGGTTAGTCAGGTCGTGGCCGACACCCTCGCTGGGCCTCCGCTTGAAGGTTGCCGAGTACATGTCGTGTAAACGGCGGTAAGTGGTGAGAGCGTGTGTGAAGAAGTACACCCCTGCAGGGTTAAATATAATCTATTCGAATAGCCGTGTCCGCGGTAATGGACTTCTGGGTTGCCTATTACAGTTCATAGACAAGTGAAAGTGGATACTCTAAAACGCGCAAGATAAGCGTGAGTGCTATGGATGGCCTTCTCGTAGGGAGACGGGAGCGGATCCATAGTGGTGTATTGATTGGTGAATATGTGGACTCGTGTGCGCCACCTCAAAGAGTTACTTGAAGTCGTAGTTAGGCTAGCCACTGAGTCAAAGCTGGCTTGCTGCAGTCAAACTCCACCACCCCTTTGTTGATACCGATGCATATGTAGCTAGTTCTGATGTAAGTCTTGCTGAGTACCTTTGTACTCACGTTTGCTTAATTTATGTTTTTGCAGAGAGACTTCAGTCTCGCTAGTGGTTCCGCGTGGACTTCGACGTTTAGCTTGTTACCTCAGCTACGGTCTTGTACCCTTGTAGGATCTTGTAGATAGTCAGGCTTCTCAGCCTTTTTCATTTGTAGTTGTCTGTACTCAGACATGTTGTGCTTCCGTTGCCTGTATGCTCTGTATGTTGGGTCATGTGACCTCTGATTGTAATAAATGCTATGATGGCTCTTCTGGGCCTTTATCTATATGAGTTGTTGAGTTATGTTGTGATGCCATGTTGTACATCACATACTTGCATGTTATGTGTACGTGTAATGTGTATTGCTATGTGTGGGATCCGACACCTACTTGTTTACCTTTGGTAGCCTATCTTACAGGGAAATGTCTCCTAGTGCTTCCACTGAGCCTTGGTAGCTTGCTACTGCTCCGGAACACTTAGGCTGGCCGGCATGTGTCCTTCTTCGTTCCTGTGTCTGTCCCTTAGGGGAAATGTCACGCGTTGTTCCTTTAAGTCCTTGTAGCTTGCTACGACTTGGGTTCATACGTTGATGACCGACACGTTCGTTGCTGGGTCATGTATGCCTGTCTCTGTAATTTAGTGCCACTTTTGGTTTATAACTGGTCATGTCGGCCCGGGTTCTCTGTCATATGGATGCTAGCGACACTATCATATACATGTGCCAAAATGCGCAAACGGTCCCGGGCCAGGTAAGGTGGGACACGTGGAATACCGTGCGTGAGGCCGCAAAGTGATATGGTGTGTTACAGGCTAGACCTGTGTGACTTAGGATCGGGGTCCTGACAGCTTTGGTATCAGAGCCTGACTGCCTGTAGGATTAGCAAGCCAAACTGGTCGAAGTCGTGTCTAGAAACTCTTTAGTTATGTAAGGGAATTGATTGTGGAAGGGAACGTAAGGCTCTTTTTACTCCTTTACCTTATGACCTTCTGATCTGAGTCACCTTCTTCTTTCTACGGGGATTAAGAACTAGGTTTTCTCTTATGTCTATCAGGATCACGTTATTGTGGATTCAACCCTCAGTTCAGTTTCTACTACTTCTGTTTGTTCAACTGTTGGTCTCAGAACCTTGACATTATGATGTTAAGTGGATATGATACTCTTTTGCTTGGATCTCAAAGTATTTTTGAACAGTTACGGTCATTATGCTGTCCGAGTCATCCCAGGTCTCTAAACAATCTGATGCATTTGCAAATCATTCCTACCTGCTCTTAATGTCCTTTTAGACCAGATTAATCACACTAGTCAGTGTGTTGAGGTACTCTGTTACCTCGACATATATGTTGGAATTATTACTATGACCCTAGGTGTCTTAGAGGATCACCCAGTAATCTAGTAATGCTTTATATTCTCAGTGTGATGATTCTGGCCATTATTCTCGAAAGCATCCCGTGATGCCATTTAGTTAGTAGGCATTATATTCCTAGGTTCTCGAACCCGAGCTTCACCCTACTTACTTCATGTTGGTAGTATTTGCTCGTCCCTTTAGGATATTAGTAACCTTGTGATAGTCCTCGAGGTCTGTGGTATATCCTTCTTCCAAATACCATGAACCATCATGGCAGAAGTTCTTCTGAACCAAAAGATCACAACCCGAGTGCTCCTGAGTAGTACTCCATTCATATGTGACTCTGCCAATTCTACTTTCTGCATGGGTTATCCGGAAGAAATATGTGGAACTCGTTCGACATACTAACCTATGCCTCCACAACTCAGAAGCAATATGTTCCTTGAGTTGTCTCCTTTTAGTTGTATTATGACCCTCGTTTATCAATTGATAGTCAGGAGTAGTTGTGCACTCGTGTTCATCGATGTCTTTTACTCTTGTGGTCCGTCAAGCCATTCTATTCCGGAATGACTAGGAGAAACAAACTCCAGTACCTTATCCATATCTAGGATTGGGTCAAAGAAGTTGTACTTCACAGATGAAGAATGCTAATCCAGCTTCTAAACTGGTCTACCCTGGAGTATTACCATCTTTATGTCAAGAATATCCTGGGAGTTGCACTATCTCTTATGAACTCTTGATGCAGTGATACTTCTCACCATCATCGTCCATTCCTCGGTCTCCGTGTTATGGTAACCGGAATACCGACAAGTGAATTGTGATGTGCGAAATCAATACTCCTAGCAGCTTCGTTGCTTGGTAGTTAAAGGACAACAATCTCATTCTTAGCGTGTTGGCTATTAAATCACCATTCTAAGATTGATCGTGCTACCTAGTCCACTTTCTTGGTGCACCCCTTGATTGATGAGTTAGGATTTTGTTAAGTCCTCGCTCATTTGATCATATCGTCTTGCCTTGAAAGGCAAGATTGTTCTCGAGCTTAGTAACATATCGGTGGTTCGTGATTTTCTGAATATCTTCTCGGAAGTATTACCAGGTTGTCACCTGACCGCTATGTTGAGTTCGTGATCAAGTTGGTTCCTTATAAACCACCACATCTCCAAGAATCTGTGTTGGATACCATGAACTGGTTGGTTAAGCTAAAACAATAGCTTGGAGAGTTGGAAGATAAAAGCTTGCCAGCTTAGCTCATCTCAAGGGGTATGTTTGCGTGTGTTGAAGATAGATGACATCTTCATCAATTGGTCCCTGTGAATCAGTTGTTGGACCTATTGTCATATCAAGACTTTGATTTGGGTATGGGCTATCATCAAATCAAATCAGAACCAACGATGTTCATAATGTTGTCCTACTCGTGGTTGATCCCTCGAGCATACACCATTATATCTCCTGGGTCTGACCAATACTATCACTTGTTCACATAATTATGGAATTCCATCACCATGGAAATCTGGATGAATTGTTGTTGAGCTCATCAGCAACACTGCTATCTTCTCCATGATTTTGTAGGACATTAAGCTAGTGTTGGAAACTTTGTAAGCATTGCCTTCGTGTCCCGTTCATGAGGTATATGTTGGATGAGAGAAGAGATTTTCCCAAATTCATGTGTAATTGATGCCAGTTGTCACCGTGTGTTCGAGAAAGTTGTTTTGCTTCCTGTGGAATCATCCCAAGTCAGTCATGCATACGTGCGAAGTATTATGTGGTTTGGAGATTTGCAACCTTCACTCTATATGTATCCCTAGCACACCAAGCCACTGATTGATTTGTTCAAAGAAAAGAAGTTCAAATGCTATTCCCGAAGGGCCCGGACGGACATGCACAAGACTTCGCTATCTCCAATGATGATTCCCAATCTGAACTCGATAGCATTTTATTATAAGACTACTATGTGGTCACGTTTGTCTGGGACAACGTGTTCACAGGTATGTAGCAGAACCAGCTCATGTTTTGGATCTTGCTATCGTAGTTTACTCCCCGAGAATCTCGCAACGCCATCTCGTCGATTTGTGTTGTAAACTTTCATTTTTCCTTCTAGACTCAATGAGTCTGGAATATCCTGACACCAACCAGAACTGAATCTCAGGCAGATATGATGGTTGGTGCATTTTCCAAGAACTATAATATTGGTCTCTCGATTACCGATAAAGTGGATGTCGTGGCCAACACACCTAGCCGGAAGACCTATTGATGTAGTACCTTGATTGAAGAAATTGGCCACCTCCCCATAAGGACTTCGTAGGAATTACTCCCTAGTTGTTCCTTATGGACTTTTTGTGCTCCCGAAGTCCGACCTTTTACTTGACGATCTAGGTACAGAACCATCTTAATAAATGGGTTACGCTAGCACATGAAGGAGAACATTAGAAGCGGAGTGCTAAATGTCTCTCGGTCGATCATCCAGATTTCGTCCCCTTGGCCTCGCCAAGGTGAAATCTGAGAAGTGTTATCTTCCTTTGCATCTGCATCATCCATCATTGTGAAGGAAATATGCCCTAGAGGCAATAATAAAGATGTTATTTGTATTTCCTTATATCATGATAAATGTCTTTTATTCATGCTAGAATTGTATTAACCGGAAATTTAGTACATGTGTGAATACATAGACAAAACAGTATGTCCCTAGTATGCCTCTACTAGACTAGCTCATTGATCAAAGATGGTTATGTTTCCTGGCCATAGACATGAGTTGTCATTTGATCAACGGGATCACATCATTAGGAGAATGATGTGATGGACAAGACCCATCCGTTAGCATAGCACTATGATCGTTTAGTTTAACTGCTATTGCTTTCTTCATGACTTATACATGTTCCTATGACTATGAGATTATGCAACTCCCGAATACCGTAGGAACACCTTGTGTGCTATCAAACGTCACAACGTAACTGGGTGATCATAAAGATGCTCTACAGGTGTCTCCGAAAGTATTCGTGGTGTTGGCATAGATCAAGATTAGGATTTGTCACTCCGAGTGTCGGAGAGGTATCTCTGGGCCCTCTCGGTAACACACATCATAATAAGCCTTGCAAGCAAAAGACTAATGAGTTAGTCACGAGATGATGTGTTACGGAACGAGTAAAGAGACTTGCCGGTAAACGAGATTGAACTAGGTATAAAGATACGGACGATCGAATCTCGGGCAAGTAACATACCGTTTGACAAAAGGAACAATGTATGTTGTTATGCGGTTCTGACCGATAAAAGATCTTCGTAGAATATGTAGGAGCCAGTATGAACATCCAGGTTCCGCTATTGGTTATTAACCGGAGATGAGTCTCGGTCATGTCTACATAGTTCTCGAACCCGTAGGGTTCGCACGCTTAACGTTTGATGACGATCGGTATTATGAGTTTTTGAGTATTGATGTACCGAAGGTAGTTCGGAGTCCCGGATGAGATCACGGACATGACGAGGAGTCTCGGAATGTCCGAGACATAAAGATTGATATATTGGACGGCTATATTCGGACACCGGAAGTATACCGGAAAAGTTTCGGATTTATCGGGAATGTCGTAGGGGGTTACCGGAACCCCCTACGAGAGGGGATGGTCCATAGTGGGCCTAAAAGGAAAGAGAGAGGCAGCCCATAGGGCTGGCCGGCGCCCCCACCTAGCATTCCTAGTTGGACTAGGATTGGAGGGGGGGCGCCACCTCTCCTATTCCTTTCCCCCTTCTTCCTTTCGGTGAATCCTACTAGGAATAGGATTGCAATCCTATTCCTAGTAGGACTCCCTCCCTAGCCGCACCAGGAAGGGCCGGCCGGCCTCCCTCCCCTGCTCCTTTATATACGGGGGCAGGGGGGCACCCAAAGACACACAAGTTGAATTGTTTTAGCCGTGTGCGGTGCCCCCCTCCACAGAATCACACCTCGGGTCATACCGTCATGGAGCTTAGGCGAAGCCCTGCGCCGGTGAACACATCATATCCGTCACCACGCCGTCGTGCTGACGAAACTCTCCCGTGAAGCTCAACTGGATCAAGAGCTCGTGGGACGTCATCAAGCTGAACGTGTGCTGAACACGGAGGTGCCGTACGTTCGGTGCTTGATCGGTTGGATCGCGAAGAAGTTCGACAACATCAACCGCGTTACTTGACGCTTCCGCTCCCGGTCTACGAGGGTACGTAGACACACTCTTCCCTCTCGTTGCTATGCATCTGGTAGATAAATCTTGCGTGATCGTAGGAAAATTTTAAAATACTACGTTCCCCAACAGTGGCATCATGAGCCAGGTTTATGCGTAGATGATATGCACGAGTAGAACACAATGAGATTGTGGACGATACTAGTCATACTGCTTACCAGCATGTCATACTTTGCTTCGGCGGTATTGTGAGATGAAGCGGCCCGGACCGACATTACGCGTACGCTTACGCGAGACTGGTTTCACCGTTACGAGCACTCGTTGCTTAAAGGTGACTGGCGGGTGTCTGTCTCTCTCACTTTAGCTGAATCAAGTGTGGCTACGCCCGGTCCTTGTGAAGGTTAAAACAGCACATACTTGACGAAACATCGTTGTGGTTTTGTATGCGTAGGTAAGAACAGTTCTTGCTAAGCCCGTAGCAGCCACGTAAAACTTGCAACAAACAAAGTAGAGGACGTCTAACTTGTTTTTGCAGGGCATGTTGTGATGTGATATGGTCAAGACATGATGAGTTATACGGTTTTGTATGAGATGATCATGTTTTTTAAAGTTATCGGCAACTAGCAGGAGCCATATGGTTGTCGCTTTATTGTATGAAATGCAATCGCCATGTAATTGCTTTACTTTATCACTAAGCGGTAGCGATAGTCGTAGAAGCAATAGTTGGCGAGACGACAATGATGCTACGATGAAGATCAAGGTGTCAAGCCGGTGACGAAGGTGATCATGACGGTGCTTTGGAGATAGAGATCAAAAGCACAAGACGATGATGGCCATATCATGTCACATATTTTGATTGCATGTGATGTTTATCTTATTATGCTTCTTATTTTGCTTAGAACGACGGTAGCATTATAAGATGATCCCTTACTAAATTTCAAGGTATAAGTGTTCTCCCTGAGTATGCACCGTTGCGAAAGTTCGTCGTGCCGAGACACCACGTGATGATCGGGTGTGATAAGCTCTACGTTCAAATACAACGGGTGTAAGCCAGTTTTGCACACGCAGAATACTCGGGTTAAACTTGACGAGCCTAGCATATACAGATATGGCCTCGGAACACTGGAGACCGAAAGGTCGAGCGTGAATCATATAGTAGATATGATCAACATAAGATGTTCACCATTGAAACTACTCCATCTCACGTGATGATCGGACATGGTTTAGTTGATTTGGATCACGTGATCATTTAGATGACCGGAGGGATGTCTATCTAAGTGGGAGTTCTTAAGTAATATGATTAATTGAACTTTAATTTATCATGAACTTAGTCCTGGTAGTATTAGCATATCTATGTTGTAGATCAATAGCTCGCGCTGTTGCTCCCCGTTTATTTTTCATATGTTCCTAGAGAAAACCAAGTTGAAAGATGTTAGTAGCAATGATGCGGAATTGTTCCGTGATCTGAGGATTATCCTCATTGCTGCACAGAAGAATTATGTCCTTGATGCACCGCTAGGTGACAGACCTATTGCAGGAGCAGATGTAGACGTTATGAACGTTTTGACAAAAGCTCGATATGATGACTACTTGATAGTTTAAGTGCACCATGCTTTACAGCTTAGAACCGGGACTTCAAAAACGTTTTGAACGCCATGGAGCATATAAGATGTTCCAAGAGTTGAAATTAGTATTTCATACTCATGCCCGTGTCGAGAGGTATAAGACCTCTGACAGTACTTTGCCTACAAGATGGAGGAGAATAGCTCAACCAGTGAGCATGTGCTCAGATTGTCTGGGTACTACAATTACTTTAATCAAGTGGGAGTTAATCTTCCAGATAAGATAGTAATTGACAAAGTTCTCTAGTCACTATCACCAAGTTAGTAGAACTTCGTGATGAACTATAATATGCAAGGGATGACGAAAGGAATTCCCAGCTCTTCGCAATACTGAAGTAGGCGAAGGTAGAAATCATGAAAAAGCATCAAGTGTTGATGGTTAACAAGACCACTTGTTTCAAGTAAAGGGCAAAGGGATAGAAAGGGAACTTCAAGAAGAATGACAAGCAAGTTGTCACTCCCGTGAAGAAACCCAAAGCTAAATTCAAGCCTGAAACAAGTGCTTATACTGCAAAAGGAAATGGTCACTAGAAGTGGAACTACCCTAGATACTTGGCGGATAAGAAGGATGCAAAGTGAACAAAGGTATATTTGATATACAGATTATTGATGTGTATTTTACTAGCGTTCATAGCAACCCCTCGGTATTTGATATTGGTTCAGTTGCTAAAGAGTAGTAACTCGAAGTGGGAGTTGCATAATGAACATAAACTAGTTAAAGGATGAAGTGACGATGTGTATTGGAAGCAGTTCCAAGATTGATATGATCATCATCGCACACTCCCTATACTTTCGGGATTAGTGTTGAACCTAAATAACTGTTATTTGGTGTTTGTGTTGAGCATGAATGTGATTTGATCATGTTTATTGCAATACGGTTATTCATGTAAGTTAGAGAATAATTGTTGGTCTGTTTACATGAATAAAACCTTCTATGGTCATACACCCAATGAAAATAGTTTGTTGGATCTCGATCGTGTGATACAGATATTCAGAATATTGAAGCCAAAAGATGCAAGGTTAATAATGATAGTGCAACTTATTTGTGGCACTGCCGTTTAAGTCATATTGGTGTAAAACGCATGAAGAAACTCCATAATGATGGACTTTTGGAATCACTTGATTATGAATCACTTGGTGCTTGCGAACCATGCCTCATGGGCAAGATGACTAAAACTCCGTTCTCCGGAACTATGGAGTGAGCAACAGATTTGTTGGAAATCATACATACTGATGTATGTGGACCAATGAGTGTTGAAGCTCGCGGCGGGTATCGTTATTTTCTGACCTTCACTGATGATTTGAGCAGACATGGGTATATCTACTTAATGAAACACAAGTCTGAAACTTTTGAAAAGTTCAAAGAATTTCAGAGTGAAGTAGAGAATCATCGTCACAAGAAAATAAAGTTTCTACGATCTAATCGTGGAGGAGAATATTTGAGTTACGAGTTTGGTCTTCATTTGAAACAATGTGGAATAGTTTCACAACTCACGCCACCCGGAACACCACAGCATAATGGTGTATCCGAACGTCGTAACCGTACTTTATTTGATATGGTGCGATCTATGATGTCTCTTACCGATTTACCACTATCGTTTTGGGTCATGCATTAGAGACAGCTGCATTCACGTTAAATAGGGCACCATCTAAATCCGTTGATACGACACCTTATGAACTATGGTTTGGCAAGAAACCAAAGTTGTCGTTTCTTAAAGTTTGGGGCTGCGATGCTTATAAAACTTCAACCTGATAAGCTCGAACCCAAGTCGGAAAAATATGTCTTCATAGGATACCCAAAAGAGACTGTTGGGTACACCTTCTATCACAGATCCGAAAGGCAAAATATTCGTTGCTAAAAACGGATCCTTTCTAGAAAAAGAGTTTCTCTCAAAAGAAGTGAGTGGGAGGAAAGTAGAACTTGATGAGGTAATTGTACCTTCTCCCGGATTGGAAAGTAGTACATCACAGGAAATTGTTCCAGTAATTCCTACACCAATTAGTGAGGAAGTTAATGATAATGATCATGAAACTTCGGATCAAGTTTCTGCTGAACGTCGTAGATCAACCAGAGTACGTTCCGCACCAGAGTGGTACGGCAACCCAGTTCTGGAAATCATGTTACTAGACCATGATGAACCTACGAACTATGAGGAAGCGATGATGAGCCCAGATTCCGCAAAATGGCTTGAAGCCATGAAATCTGAGATGGGATCCATGTATGAGAACAAAGTGTGGACTTTGGTTGACTTGCCCAATGATCGGCAAGCCATCGAAAATAAATGGATCTTCAAGAGGAAGACCGACGCAGACGGTAATATTACTGTTTACAAAGCTCGACTTGTTGCGAAAGGTTTTCGACAAGTTCAAGGAGTTGACTACGATGAGACTTTCTCACCTGTAGCGATGCTTAAGTCTGTCCGAATCATGTTAGCAATTGCCGCATTTTATGATTATGAAATCTGGCAAATGGATGTCAAAACTGCATTCCTAAATGGATATCTCAAAGAAGAGTTGTATATGATGCAACCAGAAGGTTTTGTCGATCCAAAAGGTGCTAACAAAGTATGCAAGCTCCAGCGATCCATCTATGGACTGGTGCAAGCATCTCGGAGTTGGAATATACGCTTTGATGAGGTGATCAAAGCATATGGTTTTATACAGAGTTTTGGAGAAGCCTGTATTTACAAGAAAGTGAGTGGGAGCTCTGTAGCATTTCTAATATTATATGTAGATGACATATTGTTGATTGGAAATGATATAGAATTTCTGGATAACATAAAAGGATATTTGAATAAAAGTTTTTCTATGAAAGACCTCGGTGAAGCTGCTTATATATTAGGTATCAAGATCTATAGAGATAGATCAAGACGCTTAATTGGACTTTCACAAAGCACATACCTTGATAAGATTTTGAAGAAGTTCAAAATGGATCAGTCAAAGAAAGGGTTCTTGCCTGTTTTACAAGGTATGAAGTTGAGTAAGACTCAATGCCCGACCACTGCAGAAGATAGAGAGAAAATGAAAGTCATTCCCTATGCCTCAGCCATAGGATCTATCATGTATGCAATGCTGTGTACCAGACCTGATGTGTGCCTTGCTATAAGTCTAGCAGGGAGGTACCAAAGTAATCCAGGAATGGATCACTGGACAGCGGTCAAAAACATCCTAAAGTATCTGAAAAGAACAAAGGATATGTTTCTCGTATATGGAGGTGATAAAGAGCTCGTCGTAAACAGTTACGTCGATTCTAGCTTTGACACTGATCCGGATGACTCAAAGTCACAAACCGGATATGTATTTTTATTGAACGGTGGAGCTGTCAGCTGGTGCAGTTCCAAGCAGAGCGTCGTGGCAGGATCTACGTGTGAAGCGGAATACATAGCTGCTTCGGAAGCAGCAAATGAAGGAGTCTGGATGAAGGAGTTCATATCCAATCTAGGTGTAGTACCTAGTGCATCGGGTCCAATGAAAATCTTTTATGACAACACTGGAGCCATAGCCTTGGCGAAGGAATCCAGGTTTCACAAGAGAACAAAGCACATCAAAAGACGCTTCAATTCCATCCGCGATCTAGTCAAGGAGGGAGACATAGAGATTTGCAAAATACATACGGATCTGAATGTTGCAGACCCGTTGACTAAGCCTCTTCCACGGGCAAAACATGATCAGCACCAAGACTCCATGGGTGTGAGGATCATCACTTTGTAATCAAGATTATTGACTCTAGTTCAAGTGGGAGACTGAAGGAAATATGCCCTAGAGGCAATAATAAAGATGTTATTTGTATTTCCTTATATCATGATAAATGTCTTTTATTCATGCTAGAATTGTATTAACCGGAAACTTAGTACATGTGTGAATACATAGACAAAACAGTATGTCCCTAGTATGCCTCTACTAGACTAGCTCATTGATCAAAGATGGTTATGTTTCCTAGCCATAGACATGAGTTGTCATTTGATCAACGGGATCACATCATTAGGAGAATGATGTGATGGACAAGACCCATCCGTTAGCATAGCACTATGATCGTTTAGTTTAACTGCTATTGCTTTCTTCATGACTTATACATGTTCCTATGACTATGAGATTATGCAACTCCCGAATACCGTAGGAACACCTTGTGTGCTATCAAACGTCACAACGTAACTGGGTGATCATAAAGATGCTCTACAGGTGTCTCCGAAAGTATTTGTGGTGTTGGCATAGATCAAGATTGGGATTTGTCACTCCGAGTGTCGGAGAGGTATCTCTGGGCCCTCTCGGTAACACACATCATAATAAGCCTTGCAAGCAAAAGACTAATGAGTTAGTCACGAGATGATGTGTTACGGAACGAGTAAAGAGACTTGCCGGCAACGAGATTGAACTAGGTATAAAGATACCGACGATCGAATCTCGGGCAAGTAACATACCGTTTGACAAAAGGAACAACGTATGTTGTTATGCGGTTCTGACCGATAAAAGATCTTCGTAGAATATGTAGGAGCCAATATGAACATCCAGGTTCCGCTATTGGTTATTGACCAGAGATGAGTCTCGGTCATGTCTACATAGTTCTCGAACCCGTAGGGTCCGCACGCTTAACGTTTGATGACGATCGGTATTATGAGTTTTTGAGTATTGATGTACCGAAGGTAGTTCGGAGTCCCGGATGAGATCACGGACATGACGAGGAGTCTCGGAATGCCCGAGACATAAAGATTGATATATTGGACGGCTATATTCGGACACCGGAAGTATACCGGAAAAGTTTCGGATTTATCGGGAATGCCGGAGGGGGTTACCGGAACCCCCTACGAGAGGGGATGGTCCATAGTGGGCCTAAAGGGTGAGAGAGAGACAGCCCATAGGGCTGGCCGGCGCCCCCACCTAGGAATCCTAGTTGGACTAGGATTGGGGGGGCGCCACCTCTCCTATTCCTTTCCCCCTTCTTCCTTTCGGTGAATCCTACTAGGAATAGGATTGCAATCCTATTCCTAGTAGGACTCCCTCCCTAGCCGCACCAGGAGAGGTTGGCCGGCCTCCCTCCCCTGCTCCTTTATATACGGGGGCAGGGGGGCACCCAAAGACACACAAGTTGAATTGTTTTAGCCGTGTGCGGTGCCCCCCTCCACAGAATCACACCTCGGTCGTACCGTCGCGGAGCTTAGGCGAAGCCCTGCGCCGGTGAACACATCATATCTGTCACCACGCCGTCGTGCTGACGAAACTCTCCCGTGAAGCTCAACTGGATCAAGAGCTCGTGGGACGTCATCAAGCTGAACGTGTGCTGAACGCGGAGGTGCCGTACGTTCGGTGCTTGATCGGTTGGATCGCGAAGAAGTTCGACAACATCAACCGCGTCACTTGACGCTTCCGCTCCCGGTCTACGAGGGTACGTAGACACACTCTCCCCTCTCGTTGCTATGCATCTGGTAGATAGATCTTGCGTGATCGTAGGAAAATTTTAAAATACTACGTTCCCCAACACGACCACTGCAGAAGATAGAGAGAAAATGAAAGTCATTCCCTATGCCTCAGCCATAGGATCTATCATGTATGCAATGCTGTGTACCAGACCTGATGTGTGCCTTGCTATAAGTCTAGCAGGGAGGTACCAAAGTAATCCAGGAGTGGATCACTGGACATCGGTCAAAAACATCCTAAAGTATCTGAAAAGAACAAAGGATATGTTTCTCGTATATGGAGGTGACAAAGAGCTCGTCGTAAACGGTTACGTCGATTCTAGCTTTGACACTGATCCGGATGACTCAAAGTCACAAACCGGATATGTATTTTTATTGAACGGTGGAGCTGTCAGTTGGTGCAGTTCCAAGCAGAGCGTCGTGGCGGGATCTACGTGTGAAGCGGAATACATAGCTGCTTCGGAAGCAGCAAATGAAGGAGTCTGGATGAAGGAGTTCATATCCGATCTAGGTGTAGTACCTAGTGCATCGGGTCCAATGAAAATCTTTTGTGACAACACTGGAGCCATAGCCTTGGCGAAGGAATCTAGGTTTCACAAGAGAACAAAGCACATCAAAAGACGCTTCAATTCCATCCGCGATCTAGTCAAGGAGGGAGACATAGAGATTTGCAAAATACATACGGATCTGAATATTGCAGACCCGTTGACTAAGCCTCTTCCACGGGCAAAACATGATCAGCACCAAGACTCCATGGGTGTGAGGATCATCACTTTGTAATCTAGATTATTGACTCTAGTTCAAGTGGGAGACTGAAGGAAATATGCCCTAGAGGCAATAATAAAGATGTTATTTGTATTTCCTTATATCATGATAAATGTCTTTTATTCATGCTAGAATTGTATTAACTGGAAACTTAGTACATGTGTGGATACATAGACAAAACAGTATGTCCCTAGTATGCCTCTACTAGACTAGCTCATTGATCAAAGATGGTTATGTTTCCTAGCCATAGACATGAGTTGTCATTTGATCAACGGGATCACATCATTAGGAGAATGATGTGATGGACAAGACCCATCCGTTAGCATAGCACTATGATCGTTTAGTTTCACTGCTATTGCTTTCTTCATGACTTATACATGTTCCTATGACTATGAGATTATGCAACTCCCGAATACCGTAGGAACACCTTGTGTGCTATCAAACGTCACAACGTAACTGGGTGATCATAAAGATGCTCTACAGGTGTCTCCGAAAGTATTCGTGGTGTTGGCATAGATCAAGATTAGGATTTGTCACTCCGAGTGTCGGAGAGGTATCTCTGGGCCCTCTCGGTAACACACATCACAATAAGCCTTGCAAGCAAAAGAATAATGAGTTAGTCACGAGATGATGTGTTACGGAACGAGTAAAGAGACTTGCCGGTAACGAGATTGAACTAGGTATAAAGATACCGACGATCGAATCTCGGGCAAGTAACATACCGTTTGACAAAAGGAACAACGTATGTTGTTATGCGGTTCTGACCGATAAAAGATCTTCGTTGAATATGTAGGAGCCAATATGAACATCCAGGTTCCGCTATTGGTTATTGACCGGAGATGAGTCTCGGTCATGTCTACATACTTCTCGAACCCGTAGGGTCCGCACGCTTAACGTTTGATGACGATCGGTGTTATGAGTTTATGAGTATTGATGTACCGAAGGTAGTTCGGAGTCCCGGATGAGATCACGGACATGATGAGGAGTCTCGGAATATCCGAGACATAAAGATTGATATATTGGACGGCTATATTCGGACACCGGAAGTATACCGGAAAAGTTTCGGATTTATCGGGAATGCCGGAGGGGGTTACCGGAACCCCCTACGAGAGGGGATGGTCCATAGTGGGCCTAAAGGGAAAGAGAGAGGCAGCCCATAGGGCTGGCCGGCGCCCCCACCTAGGGTTCCTAGTTGGACTAGGATTGGGGGGGGGCGCCACCTCTCCTATTCCTTTCCCCCTTCTTCCTTTCGGTGAATCCTACTAGGAATAGGATTGCAATCCTATTCCTAGTAGGACTCCTTCCCTAGCCGCACCAGGAAGGGCCGGCCGGCCTCCCTCCCCTGCTCCTTTATATACGGGGGCAGGGGGGCACCCAAAGACACACAAGTTGAATTGTTTTAGCCGTGTGCGGTGCCCCCCTCCACATAATCACACCTCGGTCGTACCGTCGCGGAGCTTAGGCGAAGCCCTGCGCCGGTGAACACATCATATCCGTCACCACGCCGTCGTGCTGACTAAACTCTCCCGTGAAGCTCAACTGGATCAAGAGCTCGTGGGACGTCATCAAGCTGAATGTGTGCTGAACGCGGAGGTGCCGTACGTTCGGTGCTTGATCGGTTGGATCGCGAAGAAGTTCGACAACATCAACCGCGTCACTTGACGCTTCCGCTTCCGGTCTACGAGGGTACGTAGACACACTCTTCCCTCTCGTTGCTATGCATCTGGTAGATAGATCTTGCGTGATCGTAGGAAAATTTTAAAAATACTACGTTCCCCAACATCCCCAAGCTTAGACGCTTGAGTCTTCTTGAATATTTCTTGGGGGTGCATGGGGGCATCCCCAATCTTGAGCGTTTGACACTCCTGAATCTTTTTATCATCTTCCCTCGCACACTTGAAAGCTCCCTTCATACATAACTCATCATAATCTGATTAGCGAGGTTAGTACCCATAATAAAATAATTGTTCCTTGCTGGAAATAAGGATATTCTTGAAGGTCTACTGTTTCTCAAGATTGCCAAAAGGTTTTTGCAAAGAAAAAGCAAGCTCAAGGTTTGCAAAATGAAGAAAAGGCAAAACAGGACAGAATCTGTGAAAAACAGACCAGCAGGTAGTAAATGATTATTTCGGGGCACTTCTGCAGCTCAAATCAAAAAACTCAGAACAGACGCCCGAAAGACAATTGTATAGAGCACTCTATCGAAAAAATTCAGACCAAAAAGATGATCTGGTGATTTTATACGAATTTATCTGTCCAATGACAGAATCTGTTTCCTGGACAGCACGTCACAACTTTTGAACTTTCTTGCAATCAGAGGTTACACTTGGCACAAAGCTGAAAAGTAAAGATACAATGATGATGCTACTGTAGTAACAACATCAAGACACAACAAAAGCAAAATAAAATTTTATTCATTGTGGGCTGCCTCCCAAAAGCGCTTTCTTTTATGCCTTTAAGCTAGGCATAAGACTTTAATGATGCTCTCGTAGGAATAAGAGTTGAAGAACAAAAGAGAGCATCAAGAAGCAAATACCAAACACATTTAAGCCTAACATGCTTCCTATGCATAGGAATATTGCAATAGAATAATTCATTGAAGCACAAAGCAATAAGCATAGGAAGGCAAAACAAGCATAACTTCAAAATATTCACCATAAAAAGAGGAAACTTCTTATTATTAAGATATTTAGAACCATGTCTCCCTCTCTCATTATAAATTTCAGTGGCATCATGGATGAACTCAACAATATAACTATCACATAAGGCATTATTTCCATGATCCAAAAGCATAAAAGTGTCATTACTCTTCATATAAGCAAAATCTTTCTTATTAGGAATAGTGAGAGTAAGACTATCATAACCATCATGGTAATCATCGTATTTAGGAGGCATATCATAATCATAATAAATTTTATCCTCAATAGTAGGTGGACTGAAAATATCATATTCATCATTGTAATCATCATATATAAGAGGCATAGTATCATCAAAGTAAATTTTCTCCTCAAAAGTTGGGGGACTAAAAATATCATGTTCATCAAACGTGTCATCCCCAAGCTTAGAGCTATCCATGTCATTAGCAATATTGATATTAAATAAAAACATACTAATAACATCACCACCATCATGATTTTTATGCAAATAATAAAGTTCCAAAGGTTTTTTTAATTTTCTCTTCGAACACATCATGTCCAAGTTCAAGGTAGAGCTTATAAAGCTCTCTCATATTTTTGTTGTTTTCCATTAAGCAAAACTAGTGAAAATAAAAACAAGAAACAAAAAGATTTAATTGCAAGATCTAAAGATATACCTTCAAGCACTCACCTCCCCGGCAACGGCGCCAGAAATAGCTTGATGTCTACACACGCTTCTACTCTTGTAGACTATGTTGGGCCTCCAAGCGCAGAGGTTTGTAGGACAGCAGCAATTTCCCTCAAGTGGATGACCTAAGGTTTATCGAACTCAGGGAAGTAGAGGTTGAAGATGGTCTCTCTCAAGCAACCCTGCAACTAAGATACAAGAAGTCTCTTGTGTCCCCAACACACCTAATACACTTGTTAGATGTATAGGTGCACTAGCTCGGCGAAGAGATGTTAAATGGCAAGTGATATGGATGGCAAAACAAAGTAATATAAATCTGTAATAAAAAGTGCAGCAAGCAAACAAGTGGTAAACGTGAGCACAAATGGTATTGCAATGGTGGAAACAAGGCCTAGGGTTCATACTTTCACTAGTGGCAACTCCCAACAACATTAACATAATCGAATCACATGATATTTCCCATAAAACATGCAATGGAGACGCACCCGGAGGTCATTCCTTCGTGGTCAAGAGAGGACGAGAATTATGTAGGGCTACAAAAGCACACCTCAAAGTACGTAGTTCTCAATCTAAGGATTTCCCAATGTCACCGCGGCCATCCAAAGAGAGTCCCACAATCACCACAACATATCTAAAGGATAGTCAAAGACAAGCACCAAGAGACTCTCAATCTTCAATCAACACACAAGAGAGGAAATCACTCATGAAAATATTTTTCTAATCCATGTCCAATAGACCGCTGTCACCTTGGTCTCGGGGATTATACTAGATAAAGACAAGTGAGTACATCAATCCAATACATAGAGGAAGGGGAAACATCATGGGATCACCCTAGATTAACATAGCCTATGATCACAACGAAGATCACATCATGGGAGAGAGAGATAACCACATAGCTACTGGTAGAAACCTTAGCCCCGAGGAGGAACTACTCCCGCATCATGGAGGGAGGAAGCAACGTCGATGGAGATGAATCCGGGGGCACTTCCCCGTCCCGGCAGGGTGCCGGCTGATGTCTACACACGCTTCTACACTTGTAGACTATGTTGGGCCTCCAAGCGCAGAGGTTTGTAGGACAGCAGCAATTTCCCTCAAGTGGATGACCTAAGGTTTATCGAACTCAGGGAAGTAGAGGTTGAAGATGGTCTCTCTCAAGCAACCCTGCAACTAAGATACAAGAAGTCTCTTGTGTCCCCAACACACCTAATACACTTGTTAGATGTATAGGTGCACTAGTTCGGCGAAGAGATGTTAAATGGCAAGTGATATGGATGACAAAACAAAGTAATATAAATCTGTAATAAAAAGTGCAGCAAGCAAACAAGTGGTAAACGTGAGCACAAATGGTATTGCAATGGTGGAAACAAGGCCTAGGGATCATACTTTCACTAGTGGCAACTCCCAACAACATTAACATAATCGAATCACATGATATTTCCCATAAAACATGCAATGGAGACGCACCCGGAGGTCACTCCTTCGTGGTCAAGAGAGGACGAGAATTATGTAGGGCTACAAAAGCACACCTCAAAGTTCGTAGTTCTCAATCTAAGGATTTCCCAATGTCACCGCGGCCATCCAAAGAGAGTCCCACAATCACCACAACATATCTAAAGGATAGTCAAAGACAAGCACCAAGAGACTCTCAATCTTCAATCAACACACAAGAGAGGAAATCACTCATGAAAATATTTTTCTAATCCATGTCCAATAGACCGCTGTCACCTTGATCTCGGGGATTATACTAGATAAAGACAAGTGAGTACATCAATCCAATACATAGAGGAAGGGGAAATATCATGGGATCACCCTAGATTAACATAGCCTATGATCACAACGAAGATCACATCATGGGAGAGAGAGATAACCACATAGCTACACGTACGAGCCCTCGGCCCCGGAGAAGACTACTCACACATGGACATGGTGAGGAGGAGTTTGATGATGGTGTTGATGGAGAGGTGCAGCCCCGCGAGGAGGAGACGGCCGGCGGCAGCCACGGAGGCGGCGGCGGCGAGGAGGAGACGGCGGCGGCCCTAGGGGGCGGCGGCGGCCCTTGGGGGCGGCGGCGGCCCTAGGGGCAGCGGCTCCTTGGCCCCCCTTCTTCCTTGTGGATGGTGCTGCAATGGTGCTGGTCCTCCCCTCCAAGACGGCGGCTCGGGAGGAGGAAAATTCGTGGCCCTTGGTGACCTAGGTTTCCTCTCTTTATATAGACTCTCGGATTCCCGTCATCAGATTTTGGGCCTCAGTAAAACGGGCTTTACTCGGCCGTCCGGACTCTGATTTGGACGAATTTTATATCCAGAAGCATTGCCTCGAAATTCCCCACAACTTTCGCAACTAGACTTTTTCCGTTTGACGTTGTCTTCGGCCGGAACGTGACCATCTTTAAAAAACGTTCTCAGACAGATTTCAGGAAAGTCAGAGTCCTACTCCAATACGACTCCTTTTGCGTTTTTGTCAATTTCCAAGTAATTCCTACACAATAAAGTGTAAAACAAGAACATTGTGCACTTTTGCAACCATTAGTAGGTTAGTCCAAATATGATCAAAAGTTTATGGAAGTGCATAAATATCATATCAATATCACACAAAAAGGGCATGGAGCAAGCAGAAATTATAGATACGTTTTGAACGTATCAGTGCGCCATTAGTAAAAAATACTAATGGCGTGGCACTAATGGCGCACCAGTAGTGCGCCATTAGTAGGCAAAACTGGTGCGCCATTAGTAGGCCTTTTCCTAGTAGTGTATAGACGTATGCCTTTTGGTTTATATAACACACATGTACCTTTCAAAGATGTATCATGGCTATATTCTTTGACTTTTGTGAAAAGATTGTTGAGGTATTCATGGATGATTTCTCCGTTTATGAAACTTCTTTTAATGATTGCTTAAGCAACCTTGATCGAGTTTTGCAGAGATGTGAAGACACTAACCTTGTCTTGAATTGGGAGAAGTGCCACTTTATGGTTAATGAAGGCATTGTCTTGGGACATGAAATTTCTGAAAGAGGTATTGAAGTTGACAAAGCTAAAGTGGATGCTATTGAAAAGATGCCATGCCCTAAGGATATCAAAGGTATACGAAGTTTCCTTGGTCATGTCGGGTTTTATAGGAGGTTCATTAAGGACTTCTCCAAAATCTCCAGGCCTCTGACTAATCTTTTACGGAAAGATATTCCTTTTGTCTTTGATGATGATTGTCTAGAAGCATTTGAAATACTTAAGAAAGCATTGATCTCTGCACCTATTGTCCAGCCTCCTGACTGGAATTTACCCTTTGAGATTATGTGCGATGCTAGTGATTATGCTGTAGGAGCTGTTTTAGGGCAAAGAGTTGATAAGAAGTTGAATGTTATCCAGTATGCTAGCAAAACTCTAGATAGTGCCCAAAGAAATTATGCTACCACTGAGAAAGAATTTCTAGCAGTTATGTTTGCTTGTGATAAGTTTAGACCCTATATCTTTGATTCTAAAGTAACAATTCACACTGATCATACTGCTATAAATATCTTATGGAAAAGAAAGATGCTAAACCTAGACTTATTAGATGGGTTCTCCTGCTGCAAGAATTTGACTTGCATATTATTGATAGAAAGGGAGCTGAGGACCCCGTAGCAGACAACTTGTCTAGGTTAGAGAATATACTTGATGACCCACAACCTATTGATGATAGCTTTTCTGATGAACAATTAGCTGTCATAAGTACTTCTCGTACTGCTCCCTGGTATGTTGATTATGCTAATTACATTGTTGCTAAGTTTATACCTCCAAGCTTCACATACCAGCAAAAGAAAAAAATCTTCTATGATTTGAGACATTACTTTTGGGATGATCCACATCTTTATAAAGAAGGAGTAGATGGTATTATTAGACGTTGTGTACCTGAGCATGAACATGAATAGATCTTACGCAAGTGCCACTCCGAAGCTTATGGAGGACACCATGCGGGAGACAGAACTGCACACAAGGTATTGCAATCCGGTTTTTATTGGCCTACTCTCTTCAAGGATGCCCGTAAGTTTGTCTTATCTTGTGATGAATGTCAAAGAATTGGTGATATTAGTAGACGTCAAGAAATGCCTATGAATTATTCACTTGTTATTGAACCATTTGATGTCTGGGGTTTTGATTATATGGGATCTTTTCCAGCCTCTAATGGGTACACACATATCCTAGTTGTTGTTGATTACGTTACTAAGTGGGTAGAAGCTATTCCAAGTAGTAGTGCTGATCATAACACCTCTATTAAGATGCTTAAAGAAGTTATATTTCCAAGGTTTGGAGTCCCTAGATATCTAACGACTGATGGTGGTTCACACTTTATTCATGGTGCTTTCTGTAAGATGCTTGCTAAGTACGATGTCAACCATAGAATTTCATCACCCAATCACCCATAGACTAGTGGTCAGGTAGAACTAAGTAATAGGGAGTTGAAATTAATCTTGCAGAAGACAGTTAATAGGTCTAGAAAGAATTGGTCCAAGAAACTAGATGATGCATTATGGGCCTATAGAACTGCATACAAAAATCCTATGGGTATGTCTCCATATAAGATGGTATATGGAAAAGCTTGTCATTTACCTCTTGAGCTAGAACATAAGGCATATTGGGCTATCAAAGAGCTCAATTATGATTTCAAACTTGCCGGTGAAAAGAGGCTATTTGATATTAGTTGTCTCGATGAATGGAGAACCCAGGCCTACGAGAACGCCAAGTTATTTAAAAAAAAGTTAAAAGATGGCATGACAAAAGGATACAAAAGCGTGAGTTCAACGTAGGTGATTATGTTTTGCTATTCAACTCTCGTTTAAGATTTTTTGCAGGAAAACTTCTCTCCAAGTGGGAAGGACCTTACGTTATCGAGGAGGTCTATCATTCCGGTGCCATAAAGATCAACAACTTCGAAGGAACAAATCCGAAGGTGGTGAATGGTCAAAGGATCAAACATTATATCTCAAGTAATCCTATAAATGTTGAAACTAATATTATTGAAACCATAACCCCGAAGGAACACATAAGGGACACTTTCCAGAACGATTCAACCTCCGAAAAGGAAGAGGTACGTGATACGGTAGGTAAACCGACTCCAAAACAGTTCTAAAGGCAATTTTTCTCCGTTTTGGAATATTTAGAAAAATATAAAAATAAACCGCAGTCCGGAGGAGACACGAGGTGGCCTCGAGGGTAGGGGGCACGCCCTCTGCCTCGAGGGCACCCCGTGTGTCCCCTGGACTCCTTTTTCTTGTGGGTTACTCATTTTGTTCGGGAAAAATTCATTATATATACTCCCGAGGGTTTTGACCTCTGTATCACGCAGAATTCCTCTGTTTTCATTTCGAGCTGCTATTTTTGACAGATCTAAATCATCATGGCGTCCTCCAACACCCCCAAGGACACGTTCTTCGAGAAGGTCATCAACCCCTACCTTGCAGAGGTGCTGCACCACCCCAAAACCATGGAGTTGCATGAAGGGGTGCTACTCATCCGTGATGTTGAAGGGCTGAGGAAGACCGGAAGCGTGGAGACGAGACTCGAAGCAATGGAGCAACAAGTTTTCAAGTGCCAAGGTATGGTGGAGCGAGGCCTCGACGCCAACCACATGATGATCTCGGAGCTTGCCAACAATCTCAAGATGAACTCAAGGATCTTCAGAGAATCGATCTCCAATCTTCAACAGAAGATCGATCACCTCCAAGCCCAGATCCATGACCTGCAAAACCAAAACTGTGAGTATGAATATAGATTCAAGAACATGAGTTTGGCTACAGATTTGAGTATCCCGGAGACTCGATCATCCTTCTACGATGGTGAGCCCATGCCTTGGAAGAACAACAGGCCTACGTCAGCAACAACTCTAGCATCACCAACCCCTAAGAAGGAGACATAATCATATGGGTATGGGCACTCCCCTTGGCAACTGCCAAGCTTGGGGAGTTAACCCGGTATCGTATCAACATCACTCCTATCTTTACCGTTTTACTTAGTTCGATCCTTTTGGTAGTATCTTGATCTATTAGAATAAAGTTAGCATGATCTAGTTGTGAGCTTTTGCTTTGTGAGCTTTATCCTTTGTAATCGAGTCCGTGAGCTATATAATAAAGATTAGTGTTGGGTCAAGGGCTTGATTTCCTCACTTGGGTCATGATAAAAAGGAAAGAAAACAAAAAGAGTATCAAAGAGATCATATCGATCTTATGGGAAGTAATGACTTCACATACAAGAGTATGATAAATAAAAGTTGTTGGGAGGTGAAAAACATAGTTTTGGTCATCGTTGCAATTGATAGGAAGTAATAAAAGAAGAGAGGCTTCACATAAAAATATACTATCTTGGACATCTTTTATGATTGTGAGCACTCATTAAAGTATGACATGCTAAAGAGTTGATGTTCGACAAGGAAGACAACATAATGGGTTATGTCTTCTTATATCCTAAATAAAGTATATTGTCATGGATCTTCCAACATGTTGAGCTTGCCTTTCCCTCTCATGCTAGCCAAACCTCCTTGCACTAAGTAGAGATACTACTTGTGCCTCCATACATCCTTAAACCCAGTTTTGCCATGAGAGTCCACCATACGTACCTATGGATTGAGAAAGATCCTTCCAAGTAAGTTGTCATGTTGTAAACCCGCTAAATATGTATGATTTATTAGTGTGGGAGAAATTAGCTTTATACAAGCTTGTGATATGGAAGTAATAAAAGCGACGGACTACATAATAAAGGTCCTTATCACAAGTGGCAATATAAAGCGAAGTTCTTCTATGCTAAGACTTTGTGCATCCAACCATAAAAACACATGACAACCTCTGCTTCCCTCTGCGAAGGGCCTATCTTTTATTCTTGTCTTATAAGTGTCAAGGTGAGATCCACCTTTCCTTTTTCATTTTATCCTTTGGCAAGCACACTGTGTTGGAAAGATCCTGATATATATACCCACTTGGATGTAAGTTTTCATGATCTATTACTGTTGACATTACCCTTGAGGTAAAAGGTTGGGTGGCAACACTATAAGCCCCTATCTTTCTCTGTGTCCGATTAAAACTCCATAAACATAAGTATTGCATGAGTGTGAGCAATTGTGAAAGACTATATGATAGTTGAGTATGTAGGCTTGCTGAAAAGCTCTTATATTGACTCTTTCCGATGTTACGATAAATTGCAATTGCTTCAATGACCGAGACCAAAGTTTGTTAGTTTCCAATAAAGTTTATGATGCATACTTGATATTGTGGATGAATTGTTACTTTTGCATCATGATCATATGACTATATTTATATAAGTTGATGCTATGAGAATGATCATGATGCCCTCATGTCCGTATTTTGTTTTTATCGACACCTCTATCTCTAAACATGTGGGCATATTTTTCGATATCGGCTTTCGCTTGAGGACAAGCGAGGTCTAAGCTTGGGGGAGTTGATACCTGTTGGAGATATGCCCTAGAGGCAATAATAAAAGCATTATTATTATATCTCCTTGTTCATGATAATTGTCTGTTATTCATGCTTGAACTGTATTGTACGGAAACAGCGATACATGTGTGAATACATAGACCACAATGAGTCCCTGGTAGGCCTCTAGTTACCAGTTCGTTGATCAACAGATGGTCACGGTTTCCTGACCATGGACATTGGATGTCAGTGATAACGGGATCACATCATTAGGAGAATGATGTGATGGACAAGACCAAAACTTGAGCATAACACGAGATCGTATAGTTCGTAATGCATAAGCTTTTCGGTGTCAAGCATTTATTCCTTAGACCATGAGGTTGTACAACTCCTGGATGCCGTAGGAATACTTTGGGTGTGCCAAACGTCACAACGTAACTGGGTGGCTATAAAGGTACGCATCGGGTATCTCCGAAAGTGTCTGTTGAGTTGGTACGAACCGAGACTGGGATGTTGTCACTCCGTATGACGGAGAGGTACCTCTGGGCCCACTCGGTAAGACATCATCATAATGAGCTCAATGTGACTAAGTAGTTAGTCACGGGATGATGGATTACGGATCGAGTAAAGAGACTTGCCATGACGAGGTTGAACAAGGTATCGGGAATACCGACGATCGAATCTCGGGCAAGTACCGTATCGATGGACAAAGGGAATAACATACGGGATTGAGTGAATCCTTGACACGGTGGTTCATCCGATGAAGATCATCAAGGAACACGTGGGAACCAACATGGGTATCCAGATCCCGTTGTTGGTTATTGACCGGAGAGTGGTCTCGGTCATGTCTACGTATCTCCCGAACCCGTAGGGTCTACACACTTAAGGTTCGGTAACGCTAGGGTCGTAGAGATACATGCATGTGGAAACCCGAAAGTCGTTCGGAGTCCCGGATGAGATCCCGGACGTCACGAGGAGTTCCGGAATGGTCCGGAGGTAAAGATTGATATATAGGAAGTCCAGTTTCGGCCATCGGGTGATCTCCGGGGGTCACCGGGAGCGTCCCGGGACCACCGGAGGGGCCCCGGGGGTCCACCGGGTGGGGCCACCCATCCCGGTGGGGCCCCTAGGCCGCAAGGGGAAGTGTCCAGCCCTTCTGGGCTGGCGCACCACTAGGGGCCCACCTCCCCATGCGCCTAGGGTTGAAACCCTAGGGGGGAGGGGGCGCCCACTAGCCTTGGGGGGCAAGGAACCCCCTCTGGCCGCCGCCCCCCTGCAGATTGGATCTGCAGGGGCCCTGGCGCACCCCCTGGCCCCCTATATATATGTGGGAGGGGAGAGGGCAGCCGCACCCTTGCCCTGGCGCCTCTCCCCCTCCCGTCACACCTCCATACTCCAACGCAGGGCGCCCGGCGAAGCCCTGCTGCGATCTCCACTGCATCCGTCATCACGCCGTCGTGCTGCCGGATCTCTGAAGACTTCTCCTCCCCCCTTGCTGGATCAAGAAGGAGGTGACGTTGCTGCACCGTACGTGTGTTGAAGCGGAGGTGCCGTCCGTTCGGCGCTAGATCATCGGTGACGAAGAACGCGAAGAGTACGACTACTTCATCCACGATTCTTCGAAAGCTTCCGCACGCGATCTACATAATGGTATGTAGATGCACTCTTACTTGCTCGTTGCTAGATGTCTCCATAGTTGGATCTAGGTGAAAGCGTAGAATTTTTTTGAATTATGCTACGTTCACCAACAGTGGCATCTGAGCTAGGTTTTATGCGTAGCATCTTGCACGAGTAGAACACAAACAGTTGTGGGCGTTTGGTTTTGTTCAACTTTCTTACCGTTACTAGTCAATCTTGATTCGGCGGTATTGTGGGATGAAGCGGCCTGGACCGACTTTACACGTACGCTTACGTGAGACTGGTTCCACCGACAGACATGCACTAGATGCATAAGGTGGCTGGCGGGTGTCTGTCTCTCCTACTTTAGTCAGATCGGATTTGATGAAAAGGGTCCTTATGAAGGGTAAATAGAAGTTGACAAATCACGTTGTGGTTTTGGCGTAGGTAAGAAACGTTCTTGCTAGAAATCCTATAGAAGCCACGTAAAAATTTGCAACAACAATTAGAGGACGTCTAACTTGTTTTTGCAGCATGTGCTATGTGACGTGGTATGGCCAAAAACGAAGATGTGATGAATGATATATGTGATGTATGAGATTGATCATGTTTTTGTAATAGGGAATCACGACTTGCATGTCGATGAACTTGACAACCGGCAGGAGCCATAGGAGTTGTCTTAATTATTGTATGACCTGCATGTCACTGAATAACGCTATGTAATTATTTTACTTCATTGCTAAACGTTAGCTATAGTAGTAGAAGTAATAGTTGGCGTGACAACTTCTTCGAGACACGATGATGAAGATCATGATGATGAAGATCATGGTGTCGAGCCGGTGACAAGATGATCATGGTGCCCCGAAGATGGAGATCCAAGGAGCAAGATGATATTGGCCATATCATGTCACTTTAATTGATTGCATGTGATGTTTATCATGTTTATGCATCTTGTTTACTTAGAACGACGGTAGTAAATAAGATGATCTCTCACTAAAATTTCAAGTATTGTGTTTCCCCTAACTGTGCACCGTTGCTAAAGCTCATTGCTCCGAAGCACCACGTGATGATCGGGTGTGATAGGTTCTAACGTTCGCATACAACGGGTGTAAGACAGATTTACACACGCGATACACTTAGGGTTCACTTGACGAGCCTAGCATGTACAGACATGGCCTCGGAACACAGAAGACCGAAAGGTCGAACACGAGTCGTATAGAAGATACGATCAACATGAAGATGTTCACCGTTGATGACTAGTCCGTCTCACGTGATGATCGGACACGGACTACTCGATTCGGATCGTGTATCACTTAGATGACTAGAGAGATGTCATTCTGAGTGGGAGTTCATTAAAATTTGATTAAGATGAACTTAATTATCATGAACTTAGTCTAAATTCTTTACAATATCTCTTGTAGATCAAATGGCCCATGCTCGAGTTTCCCTCAACTTCAACGCGTTCCTAGAGAAAACCAAGCTGAAAGACGATGGTAGCAACTATACGGATTGGGTCCGTAACCTGAGGATTATCCTCATAGCTGCCAAGAGATCATATGTCCTAGAAGCACCGCTAGGTGATGCACCTGCTCCCGATGCGGCCCAAGACGTTTTGAACGTCTGGCAGTCGCGTAGTGATGATTACTCCCTGGTTCAGTGCGGCATGCTTTACAGTTTAGAATCGGGGCTCCAAAAATGTTTTGAGCACCACGGAGCATATGAGATGTTCGAAGAGCTGAAAATGGTTTTCCAAGCTCATGCCCGAGTCGAGAGATATGATGTCTCCGACGCATTCTACAGCTGTAAGATGGAGGAGAATAGTTCTGTCAGTGAGCACATCCTCAAGATTTCAGGATTGCACAACCGCTTGTCTCAGCTGGGAATGAATCTCCCGGATGAAGCGGTCATTGACAGAATCCTCCAGTCGCTCCCACCAAGCTTCAAGAGCTTCGTGTTGAACTTGAATATGCAGGGGATGGAGAAGTCCATTCCCGAGGTGTATTCGATGCTGAAATCAGCGGAGGTAGACATCAAGAAAGAACATCAAGTGTTGATGGTCAATAAAACCACTAAGTTCAAGAAAGGCAAGGGTAAGAAGAACTTCAAGAAGGACGGCAAGGGAGTTGCCGCGCCTGGCAAGCCTGTTGCCGGGAAGAAGCCAAAGTATGGACCCAAGCCTGAGACAGAGTGCTTTTATTGCAAGGGAACGGTTCACTGGAAGCAGAACTGCCCCAAATACTTAGCAGACAAGAAGGCCGGCAACGTCAAAGGTATATATGATATACATGTTATTGATGTGTACCTTACCAGCACTCGTAGTAGCTCCTGGGTATTCGATACCGGTGCAGTTGCTCACATTTGTAACTCAAAACAGGAGCTGCGGAATAAACGGAGACTGGCGAAGGATGAGGTGACGATGCGCGTCGGGAATGGTTCCAAGGTCGATGTTATCGCCGTCGGCACGCTACCTCTACATCTACCCTCGGGATTAGTTTTAAATCTCAATAATTGTTATTTAGTACCAGCTTTGAGCATGAACATTGTTTCTGGATCTCGTCTTATGCGAGATGGCTACTCTTTCAAATCGGAGAATAATGGTTGTTCTATTTATTTGAGAGATATGTTTTATGGTCATGCCCCGCTGGTCAATGGTTTATTTTTGATGGATCTCGGACGTAGTGATACACATATTCATAGTGTAGATGCCAAAAGATGTAAAGTTGATAATGATAGTCCCACATACTTATGGCATTGCTGCCTTGGTCATATAGGTGTCAAACGTATGAAGAAGCTCCATTCGGATGGACTTCTAGAGTCTCTTGATTATGAATCATTTGACACGTGCGAACCATGCCTCTTGGGCAAGATGACCAAGACTCCATTCTCCGGAACAATGGAGCGAGCAACCAACTTATTGGAAATCATACATACCGATGTGTGCGGTCCAATGAGTATTGAGGCTCGCGGAGGCTATCGTTATGTTCTCACCCTCACGGATGACTTGAGTAGATACGGGTATATCTATTTGATGAAACACAAGTCTGAGACCTTTGAAAAGTTCAAGGAATTTCAGAATGAGGTTGAGAATCAACGTGACAGAAAAATAAAGTTCTTGCGATCGGATCGTGGGGGTGAATATTTAAGTCATGAATTTGGCACACACCTTAGGAGCTGTGGAATTGTTTCACAATTGACACCGCCCGGAACACCTCAACGTAACGGTGTGTCCGAACGTCGAAATCGTACTCTGTTGGACATGGTGCGGTCTATGATGTCCCTCACCGATTTACCGCTATCTTTTTGGGGTTATGCTTTAGAGACTGCCGCATTCACTTTAAATAGGGCTCCGTCGAAATCCGTTGAGACGACTCCGTATGAACTTTGGTTTGGCAAGAAACCGAAGCTGTTGTTTCTAAAAGTTTGGGGTTGCGATGCTTCAACCTGAAAAGCTCGAACCCAAATCGGAAAAATGCGTCTTCATAGGTTACCCAAAGGAAACAATTGGGTACACCTTCTACCACAGATCCGAAGGCAAAGTCTTTGTTGCCAAGAATGGATGCTTTCTGGAGAAAGAGTTTCTCTCGAAAGAAGTGAGTGGGAGGAAAGTGGAACTTGATGAGGTGACAGTCACCCCTCCTGTACCGGAAAGTAGCGCAGTGCAGGAAAATGTTCCTGAGGTGCCTGCATCGACAAGGGAGGAAGTTAATGATAATGATCATGAAGAAACAGATCAAGTTACTACTGAACTTCGAAGGTCCACAAGGGCACGTTCCGCACCAGAGTGGTACGGCAACCCTGTCCTGGAAATCATGTTGTTAGACAACGGTGAACCTTCGAACTATGAAGAAGCGATGGCGGGCCCAGATTCCAATAAATGGCTTGGAGCCATGAAATCCGAGATAGAATCCATGTATGAAAACAGAGTATGGACTTTGGTGGACTTGCTTGATGATAGGCACGCCATAGAAAACAAATGGATATTTAAGAAGAAGACAGACGCGGATGGTAATGTGACCATCTATAAGGCTCGGCTTGTCGCTAAAGGTTATCGACAAGTTCAAGGGAATGACTACGACGAGACTTTCTCTCCCGTAGCAATGCTGAAGTCAGTCAGAATCATGTTAGCTATTGCCGCATTCTATGAATATGAAATATGGCAAATGGACGTCAAAACAGCATTCCTTAACGGCTTCCTCAAGGAAGAGTTGTATATGATGCAACCGGAAGGTTTTGTCGATCCAGAGAACGCTAACAAGGTATGCAAGCTCCAGCGCTCGATTTACGGGCTGGTGCAAGCATCTCGGAGTTGGAATATTCGCTTTGATGAAGTGATCAAAGCGTTTGGATTTATACAGACTTATGGAGAAGCCTGTATTTACAAGAAAGTGAGTGGGAGCTCTGTGGCATTTCTCATATTTATGTGGATGACATATTGCTGATGGGAAATGATATAGAATTCTTGGAAAATGTAAAGGCCTACTTGAATAAAAGTTTTTCAATGAAGGACCTTGGAGAAGCTGCTTACATAATAGGCATCAAAATCTATAGAGATAGATCAAGACGCCTCATTGGTCTTTCACAAAGTACATACCTTGACAAAATATTGAAGAAGTTCAATATGGATCAGTCAAAGAAAGGATTCTTGCCTGTTTTGCAAGTTATGAGATTGAGCAAGGCTCAGTCGCCGACCACGGCAGAAGATAGAGAAAAGATGAGTGTCATTCCCTATGCCTCGGCCATAGATTCTATCATGTATGCCATGCTGTGTACCAGACCTGATGTGAACCTTGCCATAAGTTTGGTAGGGAGGTACCAAAGTGATCCCGGTACGGAACACTGGACAGCGGTCAAGAACATCCTGAAGTACCTGAAAAGGACTAAGGATATGTTTCTCGTTTATGGAGGTGACGAAGAGCTCGTCGTAAAGGGTTACGTCGATGCTAGCTTCGACACAGATCTGGATGACTCTAAGTCACAAACCGGATACGTATATATTTTTAATGGAGGGGCAGTCAGCTGGGGCAGTTGCAAACAGAGCGTGGTGGCAGCGTCTACATGTGAAGCGGAGTACATAGCTGCTTCTGAAGCAGCGCAGGAAGGAGTCTGGATGAAGGAGTTCATCACCGACCTAGGAGTCATTCCAAGCGCGTCAAGCCCGATGACTCTCTTCTGTGACGCTATTACCAAGGAGCCCAGGTTTCACAAGAAGACCAAGCACATCAAGCGCCGTTTCAACTCCATCAGGAATTATGTTCAGGATGGAGACATAGATATTTGTAAAGTGCATACGGATCTGAATGTCGCAGACCCGTTGACTAAACCTCTTTCACGAGAGAAACATGATCAACACCAGAACTCTATGGATGTTCGATTCATCACAATGTAACTAGATTATTGACTCTAGTGCAAGTGGGAGACTGTTGGAGATATGCCCTAGAGGCAATAATAAAAGCATTATTATTATATCTCCTTGTTCATGATAATTGTCTGTTATTCATGCTTGAACTGTATTGTACGGAAACAGCGATACATGTGTGAATACATAGACCACAATGAGTCCCTGGTAGGCCTCTAGTTACCAGTTCGTTGATCAACAGATGGTCACGATTTCCTGACCATGGACATTGGATGTCAGTGATAACAGGATCACATCATTAGGAGAATGATGTGATGGACAAGACCAAAACTTGAGCATAACACGAGATCGTATAGTTCGTAATGCATAAGCTTTTCGGTGTCAAGTATTTATTCCTTAGACCATGAGGTTGTACAACTCCCGGATGCCGTAGGAATACTTTGGGTGTGCCAAACGTCACAACGTAACTGGGTGGCTATAAAGGTACGCATCGGGTATCTCCGAAAGTGTCTGTTGAGTTGGTACGAACCGAGACTGGGATGTTGTCACTCCGTATGACGGAGAGGTACCTCTGGGCCCACTCAGTAAGACATCATCATAATGAGCTCAATGTGACTAAGTAGTTAGTCACGGGATGATGGATTACGGATCGAGTAAAGAGACTTGCCATGACGAGGTTGAACAAGGTATCGGGAATACCGACGATCGAATCTCGTTCAAGTACCGTACCGATGGACAAAGGGAATAACATACGGGATTGAGTGAATCCTTGACACGGTGGTTCATCCGATGAAGATCATCGAGGAACACGTGGGAACCAACATGGGTATCCAGATCCCGCTGTTGGTTATTGACCGGAGAGTGGTCTCGGTCATGTCTACGTGTCTCCCGAACCCGTAGGGTCTACACACTTAAGGTTCGGTAACGCTAGGGTCGTAGAGATACATGCACGTGGAAACCCAAAAGTTGTTCGGAGTCCCGGATGAGATCCCGGACGTCACGAGGAGTTCCGGAATGGTCCGGAGGTAAAGATTGATATATAGGAAGTCTAGTTTCGGCCATCGGGTGATCTCCGGGGGTCACCGGGAGCGTCCCGGGACCACCGGAGGGGCCCCGGGGGTCCACCGGGTGGGGCCACCCATCCCGGTGGGGCCCCTAGGCCACAAGGGGAAGTGTCAAGCCCTTCTGGGCTGGCGCACCACTAGGGGCCCACCTCCCCATGCGCCTAGGGTTGAAACCCTAGGGGGGAGGGGGCGCCCACTAGCCTTGGGGGGCAAGGAACCCCCTCTGGCCGCCGCCCCCCCTGCAGATTGGATCTACAGGGGCCCTGGCGCACCCCCTGGCCCCCTATATATATGTGGGAGGGGAGAGGGCAGCCGCACCCTTGCCCTGGCGCCTCTCCCCCTCCCGTCACACCTCCATACTCCAACGCAGGGCGCCCGGCGAAGCCCTGCTGCGATCTCCACTGCATCCGTCATCACGCCGTCGTGCTGCCGGATCTCTGATGACTTCTCCTCCCCCCTTGCTGGATCAAGAAGGAGGTGATGTTGCTGCACCGTACGTGTGTTGAACGCGGAGGTGCCGTCCGTTCGGCGCTAGATCATCGGTGACGAAGAACGCGAAGAGTACGACTACTTCATCCACGATTCTTCGAAAGCTTCCGCACGCGATCTACATAAAGGTATGTAGATGCACTCTTACTTGCTCGTTGCTAGATGTCTCCATAGTTGGATCTTGGTGAAAGCGTAGAATTTTTTTGAATTATGCTACGTTCACCAACAATACGTCCATTTTGCATCATGCTTATAAGTTGATATTTATTGCATTATGGGCTGTTCATACATGTTTTGTCACAATACTTATGCCTTTTCCCTCTTATTTTGCAAGGTTTACATGAAGAAGGGGGAATGCCGGCAGCTGGAATTCTGGGCTGGAAAAGGAGCAAACTCTGGGAACCTATTCTGCACAACTCCAAAAGCCCCAAAACTCCACAGTACATTTTTTCGGAAAATATAAAAAATACCTGGTGGAAGAAACCCACGAGAGGGGCCACTGGCTGGCCTCGAGGGTGGGGGCGCGCCCCCTTCCCAGGGCGCGCCCCCCTACCTCGAGGGCCAACCGGTGGGCCCCATGTGCCCATCTTCTCCTATATGAAGCGTTTTGACCTAGAAAAAATCAAGAGGAAGGCTTTCGGGACCAGACGCCGTTGTATCGAGGCGGAACCGAGGCGGAAACCAATCTAGGGCTCCGGCAGAGCTGTTCTGCCGGGGATACTTCCCTCCGGGAGGGGGAAATCGTCACCACCGTCATCACCAACAACTCTCCCATCTCGGGGAGAGCTATCTTCATCAACATCTTCACCAGCACCATCTCCTCTCAAACCCTAGTTCATCTCTTGTATCCAATCTTTGTATCGAAACCTCAGATTGGTACCTGTGGGTTGCTAGTAGTGTTGATTACTCCTTGTAGTTGATGCTAGTTGGTTTATTTGGTGGAAGATCATATGTTCAGATCCATTATGCATATTAATACCCCTCTGATCATGAACAATATTATGTCTTGTGAGTAGTTGCTTTTGTTCCTGAGGACATGGGAGAAGTCTTACTATTAGTAGTCATGTGAATTTGGTCTTCGTTCGATATTTTGATGAGATGTATGTTGTCTTTCCTCTAGTGGTGTCATGTGAACGTCGACTACATGACACCTCACCATTATTTGGGCCTAGAGGAAGGCATTGGGAAGTAATAAGTAGATGATGGGTTGCTAGAGTGACAGAAGCTTAAACCCTAATTTATGCGTTGCTTCGTAAGGGGCTGATTTGGATCCATATGTTTCAGGCTATGGTTAGGTTTACCTTAATACTTCTTTTGTAGTTGCGGATGCTTGCATTAGAGGTTAATCATAAGTGGGAGGCTTGTCCAAGTAAGGGCAGCACCCAAGCACCGGTCCACCCACATGCCAAATTATCAAAGTACCGAACGCGAATCAGATGATCGTGATGAAAACTAGCTTGACGATAATTCCCATATGTCCTCGGAAGCGCTTTACCTTGCATAAGAGTTTGTCCAGGCTTGTCCTTTGCTACAAAAAGGATTGGGCCACCTTGCTGCACCTATTTACTTTTACCATTTGTTACTTGCTACCAGTTATCTTATCACAAAACTATCTGTTACCTATAATTTCAGTGCTTGCAGAAAATACCTTACTGAAAACTGCCTATCATTTCCTTCTGCTCCTCGTTGGGTTCGACACTCTTACTTATCGAAAGGACTATGATAGATCCCCTACACTTGTGGGTCATCAGATATCCACTTGGGGTTACACACCATTACATAACAATGAACACAAATTAACCTACCACTACTACAACAGATAATCTACTAAGAGATCATCTACTAACCTACCACTACTACACCATTGCAACAACAAGAACCCAAAAGTAGCATCTTCAACACAGCAGCAATGCAGCAACATCTCCAAAAGAAACATCTTCACCACTTCAGTTCTTCACTTCTTCAGCATCAACCCAACAGCAGCAGCACCTAGCACCACCACAGCAACAAACAATATCTTCATGAGCTTCACCACCTCCCTCCCTAACATCATCAGTGCAATTGCTTGCTGCCTGCTCATCCCACAACTTGCTTCCTTCTTTGCAACCTGGTTGGACCTGCTGATGGGTGCATTCATCTGCACCAGTTCTTGTGCAGCAATCAGATGCTCCCTTCGTTCCTCCGCCTCACCAATAGCATCCACGCCGGCATCTCCGACGAGGTAATGTTTGTCAACAAGGTACTCAACATACTCCAACTCCCAACGCCAGAAATCACAAGAAACCTATCCAAAAATTGGGGTAGCAGAGGTCAAAAACTTGCATCTTTCCATCGAAATCAAACACAAAGAATACAAAAATGAAATGAAGAACTAACCCCATGGGTGCGGCATCTGTAGAAGATCCACCCGTCGTGCTTCTCAGTGGTCCATACATACTTATGCACCTTCTGCTTGCAGCTGGGGCAGGAGATCAGGGGCAACGCCATTGCCCTGCGGCGGACAGCGGCGCTAGAGGAGCTTGCGGCAGACATGGGCAGATCTTGCGTGAATCAGCGGCGGCGGCGGCGGTGCTGGGTGGGGATTGGGGATTGAGGAGCAGGGAGAGAGAGGAGCGGGGTTAGGGATTTGACGATTGGGGATTGGGGCGGACAGCGGTGGGGTGGTGGAGGAACTTGCGATTTTACACTTAACCCCTCGCTAAAAGATTGGCCTAATCGGAGCTCAGAACGTGGCGGTCAACAAGTGGTCAAACGAGCGGCTATGCACCACATACGACCAACAGTGACCGTACATTCACGTCACATCGTATATAGTGACCGTAACCGCCGTATTTCTAAGTTCAGTGACCATATCGGGCTTCCGTCGCATCTACAATGACCGTGAGTGTATTTATCTAAAAAAACACATAGTAGCTGACTATAGACTTGCAAGATAGGATCAAGAACACACATATATTCATGAAAACATAATAGGTTCAGATCTGAAATCATGGCACTCGGGCCCTAGTGACAAGCATTAAGCATAGCAAAGTCATAGCAACATCAATCTCAGAACATAGTGGATACTAGGGATCAAACCCTAACAAAACTAACTCGATTACATGACAGATCCCATCCAACCCATCACCGTCCAGCAAGCCTACGATGGAATTACTCACGCACGGCGGTGAGCATCATGGAATTGGTGATGGAGGAAGGTTGATGATGACGATGGCGACGATCTCCACTCTCCGGAGCCTCGAACGGACTCCAGATCAGCCCTCCCGAGAGAGATTAGGGCTTGACGGCGGCTCCGTATCGTAAAACGCGATAATTCTTCCTCTCTGATTTTTTTTCTCCCCGAAACTGAATATATAGGATCTGGGGATACGTCGGTGGAGCACCAGGGGCCCACGAGGGGGGGCGCCCCAACCCTCGTGGACAGGGTGTGGGCCCCCCTGGTCTAGATCTTCTTGCAGGTATTTTTTATATTTTCCAAAATAAATCTCCGTGGATTTTCAGGTCATTTCGAGAACTTTTTATTTCTGCACAAAAACAACACCATGACAGTTCTGCTGAAAACAGCGTCATTCCGGGTTAGTTCCATTCAAATCATGCAAGTTAGAGTCCAAAACAAGGGCAAAAATGTTTGGAAAAGTAGATACGTTGGAGATGTATCAGTTATGATGGGTATTTTCCAGACGTGGTTAGTAAGGAAAGTTGCCAGTGATGGTAAAAGGATCGAGGAACCAAACACAATTCCCGAAAAGGGATGCCACTTACTTGAGGGATATCACAATTGTAAGGAGGCACACATCTACTCGGTAGGGGGAGCACTGGCGACTTCCACACGAGGGATGGGCGAAAGCAAACATCGATGGTGCTAAATTCAGTACGGGCCTGAGTCCTAAAAGCTAGGTACTTCAAGGGCTCCAACATTTTATCTGACACTTTCCCTAGGAGAGAGTCGTTGACGTAGAGAATTATTTGCTACGAGTGCGATCATCCGAAATATGAGTTGATACAGAGAATAGGCGATGACACTTAAGTCAGTGTGTGGTAGATAATTGGATCTCGCGTGCATGTATTATGAAGCCTATTGGTGTTTCGAATCCAGGAAAAAACATCTGTAATCTTATCTCCTTGATGACCATGGAATGAGATGGAATGAGGAGAAATGAGGAGCTGGCGGGGACAATTACATTACCTCGAACTTCATGCAGAATGGGATCTTCACTGTCTACTCGAGAGGTCACCAAAGAAGATTTGAACAGAGCCACAAAGGGCTCTTCCTCATATGCGAACCACAGGGGATGGCTCGTGTTGTTGAGCATAGACGTACCAAACAAGCTGAAAGTGCACATTTGATGTTTTTTAAAATACATGCTGGCCATGGGAGTCGAACTTTACAAGCATCAAATTAACTTGAGAGTTTCTTGTGTTGCCTACGGGAGGAAGGAGACGACCTTGCACCGCTTATCGATCTCAACATGTTGTGCATGTTTGGGAAAGCCTAAAGCTGGTTGGGGCATGTAATCTCAATCACCGCCTCCCTTTGTCGTTGTGATGCCTAAGTTGCACAATTGGTTCCTAGACTTGATCGAGCAAGCAAGTTCATCAAAGAAAGAGTTGGGTGTTTTCCAGCCGTGAATCGTGATTAGCAAGGGAGGTCTCCATGGATGGTAAAGGATCAAGGAGCCCGCCACAATTATCGGAAAAACATGACTTACTTGAGAAAAAAGACAATGGTAAGGAGAGGTATACATAGTTGCCCCTATTCGGTCGTGGAAGCATTGTCGACTGCCACATGAGGGATGGATGAAAGCAACAGATCTGCTAGCTTACCAGTGCGTGGCGGAATTGACAACTGAACCAAGCATCCCAAAGTTCATATTGGAGACGTATAATTAGGATGTCACGTGGAGGCTCATCGATAATAATGTATTTAAATACTGAATAGAGGAATACAAAGGAATACAAAGTTCCATAATAAGCCACCAATTGAAGAGGCGATGAAGGAGCTAAGTTCCATAAAGGAATACAAAGTGCTTCGGCCGCTGCCTTTGGCAACCGGCGGAGCCATATCTTGCTGAAAAAGTGGTGCGGTCACAAACTCTGTAAACACGGTTGCATGTACTCGGATTGCATCTCGAGCACGAACGTTGTAATAATACCAGAATATTCTGAGGGAATTCGTTTTGTGCAAATGAAAAAAGGAATTCGTTTCGATACCGACATAGCCAAAACACCCCGCAAAAGACAAAAGAAAAAACATAGGCGAAACACGAAAGACAGCCTCGTATTATTACGCGAAGCAAAAAAAGGAACCGACTTTGTTGGTAAACCGACAAAAGGGCAGGGGGCTTCCCGCAAAACTTGACCCCCGCCCAGCCCCTCCTCCTCAGACAAGCCCTTCCCCTCTTCGCCGCCGCCACCGCCGCCGCCGCTCCGGTTCGCCTCCGCCGCCACCCCGCAGGTAACGACTGCTCCCGACCCTTCTCCCCGGCGCCCCGAAAACATCGATTAACTATTCCGCGCTATTCGATCTGTGACCCGCCGCCCCACGAGTAGCCGCTGAAATCTAGGGTTCCTCCTCCCCCCTCCCCCCGCGGGTTGTCTAGCTTTTCCGGACAAGGCGGCTGCCACAGTTCGTCAGTCACCCCGGGTTCTTGCTCTACGTTTATCTAAGAGAGAGCTAGGGTTGCTGCTGATTTGGTTTGTTTCCCCTCCGCAGGTCCCCGGCTCCGCTTCGCGTCGTACCGATGGCGGAAGAAGCAGCTGCCAATGTAAGCATCCAATACCGCACTCGCAATTTCCCCCCTACTTTTATCTCTGGGGGCAGGCCTTCACGTCTCGGCTAGCTCTGCTGTATGGATGTCTTAACTGGTGACTGACATGGTTCTGTTTGCGGCGACAGGTGAAGAAGGAGGAGGAGGAGTTCAGCACCGGGCCCCTGTCCCTGCTCATGATGAGCGTCAAGAACAACACTCAGGTGAGCCGAGTTCTTGCTTGCATCGTCACCCCAGTTTTGCCAAGGGCTGGGATTTCCTTTTTTATGTACATGCCTGGCTGCACCTGTTTGAATTGAACACCCGCCGGTGACCTACTCGTGCGACATAGTGCCTGGAGATCCAATCGATCTAGTTGCGTATGATGAATCCTGCTGGTGGAACAGTGGAAGTGAACGTTGGTTTTGTCAATTGTGTTTGCTAATAGTGCTGCCCTCTTGGTGATGTTAACTTAAATGTCCTGGTGCGTAATATGCGAGTGAGGCTCTAGTCCTAGTGTTATTGCAGCATATAATAGGTCCTCTTATTAACTGAAACCAATGCAGCTCTGTAATCTGAAAGTTAATTCCATTCAGTTTGGGTGAATCGTAGTTCTGTAACCTGAAACTTAGCACAAGTCTGTACATATTGTTGCTAATGAACTGTAGCTTCGTGAATTGCCTTTGCTAACAATGATGCCCTGTTTTCCCTGCAAAATTAAATTCCCCAGTGCGTAATGTGCGAGTAATCAACATGGTTTCTGTGCAGCATTGTTGATGCATATAGGACACACCCTTTTTATGAAGTGAAACAAATGTAACTATTCAACCTGAAAGCTCTCTTTTGCAATGTTGGTTGTATTGATCTGGCTGTGCAAGTGAGCAGTGGCTTTCTTTAATTGTGTTTGCTAATAGTTCATGTGCAGCATATCTGTCCTAGTGTTATCATTGTGTATCATAGGCCCTTTTGTTAACTGAAAGAAATGCAACTCCGTTAGCTGAATTTTTTATTTAATCAAAGTTCATCTCTTGCCTGAAATTTGAAGGTGATGCAATGGTCCTCACTGGATAGTATTCTGTTGTATTTTGACAATTGCAATTCTGTATTGGTCATATACCAGTGCGATGGTACTATATGGTTACCAAATTGAAAATATCTGGAATTGGAATTGTTGTTGTCATATACTCCCTCCGTCCGAAAATATTTGTCATCAAAATGGACAAAAAGGGATGTATCTAGAACTAAAATACATCTAGATACATCCTCTTTTATTCATTTTGATGACAAGTATTTCCGGACGGAGGGAGTACTTAACTAGGTCGGTCTGTGTAGTAGCTACTGTAAAATTGGCTGCAAGATTAGTTACTGACTATTTAATGAAATCTCAATGTTCGAAATGTGTAGCCAGTTATGAACCTTATGGTGAGCCCTATGCACACCATGAACCTTGATTAGTGATCTGCTTGATAGCTGCTACAAGTCTTATTGTGTATATGTCTGCGTGCTTGATGTGATTCTGTACTCTGTAGGCAGGCTGTTTTACGTAAATGTTTCGTGTGTGCGACCTTACACCTTTGCTTGCAGCAAACACACCTGTTACACTCTTCCACACAGTATAATAAATAATGAAGAAATAAATCTCAAGGTGACTGCATGTCTGCACTTGCACTGACTACAGATGATGTTTCCCACATTAGCCGTTGTACTGACATTGTATGCTCTCTTTTGCCTCAGGTGCTTATCAACTGCCGGAACAACAAGAAGCTACTTGGTCGTGTGAGGGCATTTGACCGTCACTGCAACATGGTTCTTGAGAATGTTCGGGAGATGTGGACTGAGGTATGTGCACATTACCCCAACTTCCGCACTGCTTCCTTGTCTTCGAGCTTATTGCTGTGACTGTTCACTAACATCCCCTGCTCTGGTTACAGGTTCCAAAGACTGGCAAAGGCAAGAAGAAGGCCCTTCCAGTGAACAAGGACAGGTTCATCAGCAAGATGTTCCTCCGCGGCGACTCGGTCATCATTGTTCTAAGGAACCCGAAATGATTTAGACGACGACGACACCTCGTATGCCCAGAAGAGTCTCTTTGCTGTGTAGTCGCTGTTAAGTTTGTAATACTGAATCCTCTAAAACAGTGAGTGTTTCAAGAGATGATATCAAGCCGAGATTTAACAGTATCGATTACCTGTCCAGTGTTGTAGTTTGGGGTGTTATGAGTTTTGCCTGTCCTGTATATGACTTGCGCTCGTAGTTTCTATTCGGATCATTAATATATCGGCAGAAGACAATTCAAGTTTGAGAAATGTTTGATTTGCCGTTGATTCCGAGTTCAGCGAAATTTTTAATTGCCCATCATAACTTGCACTGGCGGTTTCTATTTGGATCATCTACTATCAGCTGCAGACAATTTAAAATATCAAATATGTTTGATTTGCTGTTGGTTTTGAGTTCGTGAATTTGCAAATTTTGCCCATCTCTGTACAGGTTTCGTCGTTTGTTCATTGTTTTTATGAAAAAAAAAAACATATTTGGCGAGAGAACAAAATGAGACTTGTTCAAAAAGCAAAAGCACGGATAATAGGATTAGTAACCTGTTGTTTCTCATCAAGCATAAGAGGGTCCATAGCTCAGTGGTAGAGCAATTGACTGCAGATCAATAGGTCACCGGTTCGAACCCGGTTGGGCCCTTCCTGTGTTGCTTTTTTTTCTTTTCCATTTTTTTGCCTCAGCCATATGCGAGGCTATCATAAAGACAATTTAGATAAAATTTAGATATGTTCTTCCGCTTTTGTTTTGCAATGCTTGAGATATAATTTAAATCAAAGGCAGGCAGAAGGGATAGATAGCGGTCTTTTAAGTACTACTAGGAAATCATTTCAAACAATTGAATTGAGAAACAAACTGATTGCTCCATTTTATTCCCTCTCTTGCAACACCAGCTCGGAAGCTGGCGGTACGATGCATCTGAAAGCACCGAAACACGTGCCGCCCAACTGAACTTAGCTCACCCTTTTAGCGTGATCAAGTCGGGAGCTAGGAAATGGATGCTGGCAAGCCCGAAAGGGGCATGTGGCCTTACGCCAACTCCACCGCGCCACCCCGTTCTGTCCGGTCCCGTCCGTTTGGGATAAAACGGACAAACGAGGCGGCCCAACGCGTGACGGTCCGAACCCATCTGGTCCGTTTTGTGTCCGGGCCAGCCCATTTCAAGCGCAAACTTGCGTCGGGTTTGGGTCGCGGCGGACACCAAACGGACGCGCGCCTCGTCTGCGTCGGGGCCGCGTGGCAGTCGGCCACCTACCTCCCACCCGCCCACATCAATGCGCACGAGCGGGCGGCCCCACCTGTCATCCGCACATCGAGCGGTCGCCGTCCTACTTTAAGTGGGTACCGTGGACCGGTCGTCGTCCACACGCCACCCCGCGGCCTCCTCGAAACCCGGCAGCGCCAAACCCTAGCCCTCCCTTGTCCTCGAGCTCGCCGGCCGGCCACCTCGAAGCCATGGGCTTCTGGAACCGCAAGGGGAAGCACGACCGTGAGGCCGACTCCTCCTCGGGGCGCCGCCGCGGCTCCGTGAAGAAGGAGGAGCCCGCGTCACCGCCGCGCTCCTCCCGTCGAGCCCCCACGCCGGCCCCCTTCACCATCAACCCTAGGCCCACCGGAGAGCGCGACCGGCAGTACTTCGCGGCGGACATGTGCCAGCGGTACTGGGATACGAGGACGCTGGTCCCGTGGAGCGACGTCCACCTCCCCAACGGATGGCACCTCAGCGCCGACCGTGTGCCGATCCCCCGGTGCCGGCGAGCGGCCGCGCGCGCCGCGATGAGATCGAGCGCCGCTGCCGCCTTCTCCGCGACGACCTGTACTACGACGACAGGTACGCCCCCGACTCCGTGCTCTGGAACACATGGCTCCGGGACGAGCAGGACACGCGCCGCGCGCCCTACTTCGTCGGCACGGTGTCGGGGCCGCGGCGGCCACGGGAGGAGGTGCACGGGCGTACGCGGGTGTGCGGCCTCACGCCCACGCCGTCTCCTTCCCCGTCTCCGTCACCCCCTCCACCTCCTCGCATGATAGCGGAGGAGGAGGCCCGGCTCATGCAGCGTGTCATGGAGGACTTCATGAACACACACGACGAGCGTCAGTGGGACGGCTTCGAGGAGGCGCTGGCACTCTCTGCCACCGGCGACGTCGCCTTCCCCGAGATGGAGATGGTGGCCATCAAGGAGGAGGAGAGGAGGGAGGAGGTGATGGAGGTGGAGCCGGTGGCCGCGTTCCACCCCGGCATGGTGGGCCGGCAATGGAGCTGGTCGTGCACCGCGCCGGAGATGGCCGACGCCGTGGGGGGCGTGAACTGGTGCCCCACACCGCCGCGGTCACCGGAGCAGGAGGCGTCGCCGCGGGAGGAGGCGATGGAAGTGGAGCCGGTGGCCGCGTTCCACCCCGGCATGGTGGGCAGCAATGGAGCTG
>LR738714.1:778783847-778904553 GCA_902687465.1 Secale cereale
GGGGGGGCGTGAACTGGTGCCCCACGCCGCCGCGGTCACCGGAGCGGGAGGCGTCACCGCGGGAGGAGGCGATGGAGGTGGAGCCGGTGGCCGCGTTCCACCCCGGCATGGTGGGCCATCAATGGAGCTGGTCGTGCACCGCGCCGGAGATGGCCGACGCCGTGGGGGGGGGGCGTGAACTGGTGCCCCACGCCGCCGCGGTCACCGGAGCGGGAGGCGTCGCCAAGGGAGGAGGTCGTGCAGGCACCTCCTGCCGTCCAGCCTGCCCCCGTCTACCACGCACCGCCGGCCCACCTCTGGACGCCGCCGGCCTACGTGGACCTCGTCAGCGACGACTACGACGCCGGCGGCCACTGAAGACTGCGACGGCGACCGCATCGACGGGCACGAGCAGGAGCGCGCTGGCGGCAACCGTTTTTTATTTTCTTTTTATGTTTAATTATATCAAGTTAGACGTGAAACTGGGCCGTTTTGTGGCCGTGGCGACCTTAACTAAGTTTTATATTTATTAAACTGTGCTTATTTACTTTTTTAGTCATTTTATTTATGTTTTCTGTTTTTTTAAATCATGTCCAACGCAGACGTGATTTGGGGTGCGGCGGCACGGTGGGCGCACGCACGACCCAACGGATAAGACCGGACACAGGTGAACCCATCGGCGCCCCAAACGGACAAGACCGGACACATGCGAACCCATCGGTGCCCCAAATGGTCAAAATCCGGCCAAACCGGACGTCCGTTTGGGGTCGCGCGGTGGAGTTGGCCTTACTGCCAGCATAGATGTGGCCCATCGAGGTTGTACAAACTCTTCTTCCATCAACGCCAGCATAGATGTGGCCCATAGAGGTTTAACCGAAATTTGCGACACAATCAGTTGCTATTAATTTTGATACGTCGCAAGTGATTGATGATACTACTTCTGCTGTCGCAAGTGATTAATGATACTACTTATGCTATGAATGATGCTAGTACTGATGATGCTAGTGGTATGCTTGATGATATTGTGCCACTAGGGGATTTTTTTGATAAACAACTTGTTAAAGCTAAAGCAATTGAAAATGTCGAAATTGATGAAATTTATGATTCACCTATTAGATTTATGAATCCCACCACGCCAAACTTACCGACACCCGGTTAAACCTCTCTGTATTCCATTTCTTGTAAAAGCAGAGTAGAAGTTGTCCGAAGGTAAGGATTTTCTTTGCGGTGGTCAATCGAGCTACCCTACCTGGCTAGAAATTTCTCCACGCAGGAGATATTTTTCTTCTCGCATTTATGAGGTCTCCGTCCCACCTTCTATATAAAGTCATCATCGGGGACAGAGCAGCTCCCATCCCATCCAGTTTCATCTAGCAACACGTACAACACACACAGAAACTAGCTAGCAGAGGGTGTCACTGATCACCTCCCGTGGTCGACTCCACGACGATGGCTGCACGCGTGATGCTGGTGGCGGCGCTGCTGTGCGCGGCGGCGGCGGCGGCCGCGGCGCAGCAGGCGACCAACGTGCGCGCGACGTACCACTACTACCGGCCGGCGCAGAACAACTGGGACCTGGGCGCGCCGGCGGTGAGCGCCTACTGCGCCACCTGGGACGCCAGGAAGCCGCTGTCGTGGCGGTCCAAGTACGGCTGGACGGCGTTCTGCGGCCCGGCCGGCCCGCGCGGGCAGGCGTCCTGCGGCAAGTGCCTCCGGGTGACCAACCCGGCGACGGGGGCGCAGATCACGGCGAGGATCGTGGACCAGTGCGCCAACGGCGGGCTGGACCTGGACTGGGACACCGTCTTCACCAAGATCGACACCAACGGGATCGGGTACCAGCAGGGCCACCTCAACGTCAACTACCAGTTCGTCGACTGCCGCGACTAGCCAGCTAGATGAATGGAAGGCTGTCTAGCTATGATACGAATAAAAGGCTAGCTACACGTGAGCTGAGACTGATCCTTGCTGTTGAATAAAAGCTAGCACGTGATGCTGCATTGTATACGTGTATACAGTACGTACATGGAATGAAATAAAGTGGATCAAACCAAACGGGTTACATATTCATGTGTGGATTTCACTACAAGTTTATTATGAACCAATTCATATTTTGGATTTGCTAATTCTCTTCTGAGTATATGAGAACTAACAAAGTCTCATTTAACTACTACTCCATCTGTTCCATAATTTTTGTCGTGTTGCCATAATTGTTGTTGCTGAACTAAAATGGTGTTACGGTGGGCCCTCCGTTGAGTATCAAACAAAAATGAGCCAGCATTTTCCCCATAAAACCAAATGGTGTAGGAGCTAAATGAGAATTCGTTAATTCTCATGTACATGAGAGCTAGGAACACCGTACCTTAATATTTCTCGTCTTTCTCTGATCTCCTATGAAACAAAGCCAGCCCGGTAAAAGTAGTAGCTTACGCAGAATTAAGAAGTTTATGCAGAATTCATGTAGTAACAACGGAAACAACCACTCGTGCACTTTGGAGCTGTATTGTTTAGACCACACGCCAGTCGTTCACATAGACCCCAGATTCCTTTCATTACAACCTAATCTCGATATCTTCGCGATATTAATATATTTCCTTTCTCGGACAACCTAATCCCGCAGCGTAAAATCCTCAGGCCCGAGTAGCCGGGTTGGGGTTGGGGGACTGCACCAAGCCGTCGCTTTGGAGAGAGATTGATCTTACTAGACCCGTCATCTTCTTCTAGATGCATGCATATGGGACGGGTCAAGGTTTCCGGCCGGCCCGTCTCTATCCAAGGTAAAATCCAGCCGAATTTCTTCTGGTCGCTACTGCGTATTTTTTGTTGGAATTCCACGGCGTGGCCTCAAAAATCTTGGCGTGCAAGGGCGTCATCCTGCTTCAAGATATAGCGGTGGAAATTTGGCGTGCATGCATCGATCTCGATCCGTTGCATTCCAGGTCCAGCCGATCGAGCATTAATTAACAAAAATGGCCTTCTTGTGGAATAAGCCTAGAGCAATTTTCGATAAGGAGCACCGCAATATATTTCGTGTCGTAAGAATTGGCCTTGTCTGGACATACATGCATGAAGGACGCTTTGTGGAACCTAAATCTATCTAACTTGTTTTTTACTTTCACCGCATATTGTACGGTTTCCATTTGCCGGTGCTATAAAATCAAGAGTGAATTTATCTTATTTTTTGAAGTAGCTGGCAGGGCAGGAGCTCTTGGAAGAGTATTTACCAGTTCATAATGAAACTGGTTGATACATTTGTGACAAGAGCACACGCTAGCCCAAGGCTGCGCATCAACACAACACCAACACCTAAGTGGCAACAGATGCACCCTACCACCTGACACTGGTTCCGAAGCCACCGCTCCGACGTGCACGCCGACCTGAGGTCCTAGCAATCAAAGTGAACATCCTCGCGCGTGAGATCTCCGAAGCTACCACTTTGACTTGTACAACGGCCCAAAGGTCGTGATCCAGTCTGGTCGATGACAACGCCGCCCAAGCGACCAAAGCCAAGACCACAAGAAATAGACTCCAACCCCGTTGATGTGGAAAACCGCACAACCCACATCGGGCTAGTTGCAGACGCTTTATCTGTGCACATGCAGTTGAAGTCGTGTTGTAATGGTTGAGGTTGTATGTTTAGTGGTAGACATGCAACTGGCTAGACAACACTCTCCCGAACCTAATTGCGGTCACTTTGTACACATGCAGTTGCAATCGGATTACAACACTTGCGATTGCATGCCTGTTGGTGGACATGCAACTGGATCGACTATCCCAATCCCGACCCCCAGTTTGCATGCAGTCGCTTTGTATCCATTGCAGTTGCAGCTGAGTTAGAATGTTTGAAGTTGCATGTCTTGTGTACTTAATTGTTTTCTTCATTTGCTTAGGTAGTGTGTCGAGTCCTCTCTATACATATAGTACGTAGCGTCGACCAAGCACGGAGATAAAAGAGGACGCTTCTCTCTATTAGCTAGCTAACACAACATATGAAACTCCTAAATTAACCCTACAAAATCCCCAAAACCCCCCAACCCCCCACCCCCTTTTAAAAAAACAAAAACTCCACCCACTGAACTGCTGACACGTGGATGGGTTTTGGTCCCGGTTGGTGCTACCAACCGGGACAAAAGGCCCACATGTCTAGCCAAGCCGCAGCGGTCACGTGGAGGCCCATCTGTTCCGGTTCATGGGCAAACCGGGACTAAAGGTATTGGGCTTTAGTCCCGACACTTTAGTCCCGTTTTCAGATTCGGGATAAATGGGTCTCTGGAACCGGGAGAAATGGGTCTTTTTCTTCTAGTGATGTTTTATAATTATTTTATATCATTTTTTGGTACTAACCTATTGACATAGTGCCAAGTGTCAGTTGGTGTTTTCTGCATGTTTTTTACATCGCAGGAAATCAATATCAAACGGAGCCCAAACACCGCGAAACTTTTTGGAGAATTTTTTTGGGCCAGAAGGAACACTATGGGCCCTGGTGGCACCTCGGGGGAGTCCCGAGGAGGGGACAACCCACCAGGGCGTGTTTTGCCTGCCTCGGGTGCCCCCCGGACCGCCTCTTTGCTCTATAAATACCCCAATATTCCAGAAACCCTGGGGGAGTCGACGAAATATTCATCCAGCCGCCGCAGAGTCCGGAAACACCAGATCCAATCAAGACACCATCACAGAGGGATTCACCACTTTCATTGGTGCCTCTCCGATGATGCGTGAGTAGTTTCTTGTGGACCTAAGGGTCTGTAGTTAGTAGCTAGATGGCTTCCTCTCTCTCTTTTGATTGTCAATACAATGGTCTCTTGGAGATCCATATGATGTAACTCTTTTTGCGGTGTGTTTGTTGGGATCCGATGAACTTTGAGTTTATGATCAGATCTATCTTTTTTATATCCATGAAAGTTATTTGAGTTTCTTTGATATCTTATATGCATGATCTTTTATAGCCTCGTATTTCTTCTCCGATATTGGGTTTTGTTTGGCCAACTTGATCTCTTTATCTTGCAATGGGAAGAGGTGGCCGGTAGTGGGTTCGATCTTACGGAGTGACAAAAGGGGAACCGACACGTATGTATAGTTGCCACTAAGGATAAAACGACGAGATCCATATCTAATGCCATAGATAAACGGATCTTGTCTACATCATGTCATCGTTCTTAATGAATCACTTCGTTTTTCCATGAACTTAATACACTAGATGCATGCTGGATAGCGGTCAATGTGTGGAGTAATAGTAGTAGATGCAGGTAGGAGTCGGTCTACTAATCTTGGACGTGATGCCTATGTAATGATCATTGCCTGGATATCGTCATGGTTATTTGAAGTTCTATCAATTGCTCAACAATAATTTGTTTACCCACCGTTTGCTATTTTTCTGGAGAGAAGCCACTAGTGAAACCTACGACCCCCGGGTCTTCTTTCTCATATATTTGCCTTTGCGATTTATTTGCCTTTGGTTTTATTTTCAGATCTACTAAACCAAAAACCCAAAAATATCTTGCTGTAATTTATCTTATTTATCAATCAATCTACCAATATTTATATCTCTCTCACGTTCGTTACCCGAAAGGGATTGACAACCCCTTTAACACGTCGGGTTGCGAGGTGTTGTTATTTGTGTGTAGATGTTGTTTACGTTGTGTTGCTTGGTTCTTCTACTGGTTCGATAACCTTGGTTTCACATCTGCGAAAAATACCTACCGCCGCTGTGCTGCATCATCCCTTCCTTTTTAGTGAAATACCGACGTAGCTTCAAGCGACATCACACAGTAGAGTGCGGCGCCTTCGTGTCGGGCGCCACTAAAAAAGTTCAGCCGTGTGATTTTTTTTCGAAGCAGTTCATTTTGTGAAATGTTTTGGTCCACAGGTCAAATTTGTCAAATTTGTCATTTTTTTTCCTTCTCGCATTCATGAGCTAGCTTGCAAGTGCAACCGCACAGATTTCTTGAAAGTGACACTTGCGATAGCTGACAAGCTAGGTGGCAGAACAACTTGAAGAAGTGCCCACGTGGTTGTGAGTAGGGCATGCAACAGACTTCCGGTCTGTGGAAAATGCATAAAAGCTTGTCCAATATTTCCACAAGAGAAGAAAAGTCGTGCCAACATTAACATGTGAGACACCGGGTCCGTCTCCGTCCCACCTTCTATATAAAGTCATCAATTCATCATCGGGGAAAGAGCAGTTCCCATCCCATCCAGTTTCATCTAGCAACACGTACAACACACACAGAAACTAGCTAGCAGAGGGTGTCACTGATCACCTCCCGTGGTCGACTCCACGACGATGGCCGTCCGCCTGATGCTTGTGGCGGCGCTCCTGTGCGCGGCCGCCGCGGCGGCCACGGCGCAGCAGGCGAACAACGTGCGCGCGACGTACCACTACTACCGGCCGGCGCAGAACAACTGGGACCTGGGCGCGCCGGCGGTGAGCGCCTACTGCGCCACCTGGGACGCCAGCAAGCCGCTGTCGTGGCGGTCCAAGTACGGCTGGACGGCGTTCTGCGGCCCGGCCGGCCCGCGCGGGCAGGCGTCCTGCGGCAAGTGCCTCCAGGTGACGAACCCGGCGACCGGGGCGCAGATCACGGCGAGGATCGTGGACCAGTGCGCCAACGGCGGGCTGGACCTGGACTGGGACACCGTCTTCACCAAGATCGACACCAACGGGCTCGGCTACCAGCAGGGCCACCTCAACGTCAACTACCAGTTCGTCGACTGCCGCGACTAGCCAGCTAGATGAATGGAAGGCTGTCTAGCTATGATACGCATAAAAGGGTAGCTACACGTGAGCTCAGACTGATCCTTGCTGTTGAATAAAAGCTAGCACGTGCTGCTGCTTTGTATACGTGTATACAAAATATATACATGGAACGTAATAAAGTGGATCTGATCAAACGGGTTTTATATACTTAGTATTCATGTATGGATCGTCATCGTACTACCAGTTTATGATGAACCAATCATATCTCGGATTTGCTAATTCTCATGTATATGAGAACTAACAAAATCTGTCTACATCACTTGGTTATCAATCAAGAAAGAGCTAGCATTTTCACGTAAAACCAAATGATGTAGGAGGTGGATGAGAAATCTTTAATTCTCATTTTAGATGAGAGCCAGCAACACCGTTAATCTTTCTCGTATTTCTATGCGCTCCTACGAAACAAAGGAAAGCAGTACTCTCTCCGTCTCGGTGTATAGGTCATGTGTGTAGTTCTAGATTGACAATTTAACTAGCTAAATATGTATTATATTTAATAAATGCCCTAAAATAAGTGACTCAAGTTTGTACTATGAGTCACTTATTTAGGGACGGAGGGAGTATATATTTAGAAACTACATCCTCTTGAGAATCTAATGATATACTTTTGGTGAAATGTAACGCGTAATTGATTAGTCAAATCGATGACCTAAAACTACACACATGCTCTATACACCGAGACGGAGGAAGTAGTACGTCCAAATCGGATGCACAGATTGTTTCAGAAGTTTACGCAGAATTCAAGTAGTAACAACGGAATTAGCCAGACTTAAAGTTTGGAGCTGCATTGTTTAGACCACACGCCAGTCCTTTGATAACAAACTAATCCTGATTCATGAAGCGTAGAATTCGTCAGGTCCGAGCAGCTGGCTTGGGGTTGGGGGACTGCACCAAGACGTCGCTCTGGAGGGATTGATCTCACTAGACCCGTCATCTTCCTCTGCACATGGGACGGGTCAAGCTTTCCGGCCCGTCTCTATACAAGCCAAAATCCAGCCAAATTTCTTCTGGATGCTACTGCATATTTGTTGTTGGAATTCCACGGCGTGGCCCCAAAAATCTTGGCGTGATTGATGGGCCCAGGCGTGTTTTTTTTAGCATCAGTACAGACGCAAACGCATACACTCACTCTTATGAACGCACACACGCACACCCTATCCCTATGAGCACCTCCGAAAGACTGAGCCGACATATCATTTTGGATTTATGAAGTCACCGTAGGTGCCTCGTCATCGAGGGGAACGTCTCCTCACACTAAAAGCACATCGCCGGAAATCATGAAATAAATTCAGAAATAATGCGAGCACCAGGATTTGAACCCTGGTGGGTTGGAGATACCACTGTCCACCTAACCATCTTAACCACAGATTGATTCGCGCCCCAGACGTGTTAGGGTGCCATCCTGATTGAAGACATTGTGGTGGAATTTTGACGCGCATGCATCGATCTCGATCCGTCGCGTTCCAGGTCCAGCCCATCCAGCCTTCCTGTGGAATAAGCCTAGAGCAACTTTTGATAAGACCACAAGCACCGCAATATGTGGTGTCGTACGAATTGGGCCTTGTCCGGAAACACATGCATATCAGGCTTCGGAACCTAATTGATCCAGATTTGGAGTACAAAACTTTAACCGCATATTGTAGAGTAAATTACATAAAAGCACCACTTTAAAGGCTAGGTTAAACGAAAACACTACGCTACATTTTTTCTGAAAAAAACACCATGTTTTGTGTAATTTTCTTGCAAAAATCACTAATCGATGAATCTGGCTCTGTTAAGTGAGTTTATGACAAGTGGGTTCTTTTTTGCCTACATGGCGTAACCAGCAGTCCAGACCGCCGTTAGAGCGTTAGACGGCGCCATCCGGGCCAAATCCATTTCCCGTGGTCGTTGGCCTGAGCCGGGTGGGATGAATGTTGTGTGAGCTCTGGGAGAAGGCCGCGGGTGCCTGTGCACAATCACGGAGAACGAGGCCATCGGTAGCCGGCTCTGCACCATCTCCAGCATGTCGTCCGAGAGCAACATCGGGGATGGCGTCGATCCCTCGGCCACTGCATCATCCTCAACCTTCATTGTCTGGCTGAGGCGCGCGACGGCGGCCTTAGTGTGCTTCTTCCGTCGGCCCGCACCAGAAGGATGGGGATTGGTTGCCCAGATCTGGTGCCCTACAGTGGGGGGAGGCCGAGGCCACTCGGATCTGGCTCTTCACCGTACTCAGTGAGGTGGCGTCCCCGTCCACAAGCGTGCTCACGAAGAAGGCTGCCCGTAATGGAAGTATCATAGGTAGTATCATTCATATCAAGTAAGAGCAAGTACAATAGAACTAAGTCAGCGGGCTATAAGGAATAAATTAGTATATTTCTGCTTAATTGAAGGAAAGAGAAGAGAAGAGAGAAGGTAAGCGGGCTCTTCGTGAAGAGCCAGCTCTAGCACGTGCTCCTAGGCACTTTGTGAGAATGAAAAGTGGACCGCATAATTAAAAAGTACTCCCTCCGTTCCATAATGTAGTGCCTATAGATTTTTTGAAAAGTCAAACCTCACAAACTTTGACCAAGTTTATGGAGAAAAATATTTACATCTAGAGTGCGAAACATATATCACTAGATTCATCATAATATGTAGTTTCACATTATATATTTTTGCTATTGTATATATACATATTTTTCTCTACAAACTTGGTCAAAGTTTGCAAAGTTTGACTTCTCAAAAAATCTATAGGCACTACTTTATGGAACGGAGGGAGTAGTACACTGTTTTGATCTACTATTGTACATGTTGACTATAAGGTGGGCTATAGATGACATGGCGCTGGTATATAACCAGCAGCTGGCTATACTATTAACCATGCTCTAAGCAATTTTGATGAGTTGTCATAGAATTAAATGAAGATAGAGATGCTTGAGTATCATATCATGATACCGTATCATATTAAATGTTGTACTACATTATGTCATGCATGGCAATAAATATAGTTCCTATAATATTAACATAGATACTATGCATTACATATATAGTATCATATGCACGCTACTAAGGCTGGTCATAGTGGGGAGTAACTTAGTACTAGTATCATGCATATGACACTAGTCTAAGTTACTACCTCCATAGTGCAAAGTAACATAGTACTAGTGGCATAGATGCCTTCATTTATTAGCTTGTAGACTCATCCTTTCTAAGGAAGCATTATGTTACAATAACATATTATGTTACTCTAAACATCTCTCTCCTCATTAACTACATGCCATGTAAGCAAAATTTTCTTGAAGTATGCTATGTTACTACCTAACTTACTCCCACTATGACTAGCCTAATATATAATACTCTCCATTACAACCAGCCGAAGTGGTGCGGGCTATGGTGCTCCTCGGGCGCCATGAACCTGCGTGCGTCCCCGAGCCCAGGTTCAAGTTCACAGGTGTGGAACTGGGCACGGACCATACATCGTTTTGTCTTTTCTTTTTTCTTCCCATCTTCCAATGTTAGGCAGACCCCACACGGACACACACGATTATAACGTTCCCAAATGTTGCAATTACAAGTGAGACGATAAGCGATGCCACATCAGCCTGACTGGCAGACCCCAACTGTCATAAACATGCTTAATCAAGCCTGATTCGCCAATCGGTGTTATTTGTAAAATGATTATGTTAGGTATGTTGTTTTCCGCAAAAGAATTGTAGCGTAGTGTTTTCGAATAACCTAGCCTTTAAAGTGGTGATTTCCTGCAATTTACTTCCTATTGTATGGTTTCCTTCTGTGGGTACAGTTTAATCTAAAGTGAATTTCTTGGTTTTACCATCTACTTTTTTTTTGCGAGAAACTTCTGATTTATTCATCAACTGTCAAGGTAGTACAAAGAACAATAGAAATAGAAATTACATCCAGGTCCGTAGACCACCTAGTAACGACTACAAGCACGGGAGCAAGCCGAAGGCGTGTCGCCGTCATCGCCCCTCCCTCGTCGGAGCTGGGAAAACATTGTTATAGTAGATAGTCGGGTAGTCGTCGTGCTAAGGCCTTATAGAACCAACGCACCAGAACAGCAACCATGGCCGATGAGAGAAGCATATATTAGAAAGATCCAACTTGCAGACATACAGACGTAGACGAACGAAGACCGAATCCAATTGGATCCACCGAAGACAAAAACCAACCAGATCCCACCAGATCCATCGGAGGCAAACCTCCACACGCCTTCCGACGACGCTTGAAACAACACCGGGATTGGGGCTAGGTGGGAAGGACCTTATTCCATCTTCAAGAAGTTGCCGCCGCCTCGTCTTCTTGAGCATGTCACAAATCCTAATAAAACTCAAAAGAACACCTAAAGACGGAGCCCTCCCGCCGGTAAGGGCCGGGATCCATCGCGCCTTCATGGAGCATAGGAGATGAGGCGGACCGGCGACGGAAACTGCAAGAGGCAAGGAAACCCTTGATGAGAGCTCATAGGAGGGCAGGACCGATCCTACGAAGCCTCGCGTACAGCCATTTACTTTGGTATCTTTTCTTTCAAAACGGAGGCAAAAAAATTGTCTCGTCTCATTAATTAAGAAGAGTTTTGAATTACATGACTGACCGTTCGTAGATGACCCCAAACCGATAAGCCTACTCTCGTGGAATAAGAGAACTCAAACGTTTGGCCCCTGCCAACCCCCAATGTTTGACCTATGCATTGATTCTAGATGTGATTACATTTGGCATGGAGGACACCTTTCTAAACAGTCTTGCATTCCGCTCGTTCCAAATTTTTCATGAAACCAATACGACGAGAGATGTGAGGCCCTTTCTCACATTGCCGTTGACGCCTACCATGTGGTGCCACCAATCGTTGACGTTGTCGAAGCTACTCCAGTCAGTGATGTCCACACTGGTCAAACCCATCCAAGTCTTGATCTCCATCCAAATGCGTAATGTTATCAACACCAGAGGATGATATGCACCGCCGTCTCTCTCTCCCTCTTGCATAATTGGCATAGGCCGCAATTTGGTCATCCTCTCCGTTGAAGCCTGTCCGCCATCCAAAGATGGTCTTGAATGATAAGCCAATCAAAGAATTTGTGCATTGGCGGCATCCTCTTGAAGGCTTCATTTTTTATGTAGTGGAGTCGTCGAGTTGAGCTTTCTAAGCCGATGATGTTGTGTATTCACCGGAAGGCGAAAGCTTCCAAATGATATCATCATCCACTGCTTCATCAAGGAAGACATGTCGTAATCCAACCCAAAGCTCATAGTACTCAAGGATGTGCTGAATTGTGATCCCAGAATTTGTGTTGATGTTAGAAATACACTTGTTGAGATCCAAAGCCCTATGGATGGTGTCATTCTTGTGTTTGGAAATTGCAAAAATGGAGGGAGCAATGTCTTTTGCCTTGCGACCCTCAAGCCAAGGGGAGTGCCAGAAAGAGGCCCTTCGTCCGTTGCCAACAGTGATGGAAGTGCACGCATAAAACAACGACTTGTCCTCTTCATCGCACGGGTGCCCCAAATCAACCCATTCTCTTCCCGCGTCCTTCCAAACCAACCAAGGCCATCTAAGCCGTAAGGCACATGCGATTTTTTTCCATGTCCAGGATGCCTAGGCCGCCCATGTCCTTGGGCGTACAAACTTTCTCCCATCTTATTATACATTTGCCCCCAAAAACCTTATCCATGCCTCCCCAAAGAAAAGCCCGCTGTAGCTTGACGATGGACGCCATCATACCTTTGGGCACCACAAGCGAAGTGAGGTGGTGGATGGCCTGCAAACTGATAACCAACTTTACCCACGTGCTTCTCCCAACCATCGTAATGTACTTTCCCAGGCCAGTCATGATCTTTCCAGCAATCTTATCAAGCAAATGCTGGAAACTCCACAATCCGCAAACGATGAATGGATAGCGGAAGGCCAAGGTATCGCAAGGGAAACTAAGTTCTGACCGCCGGGAAGGCACCCATAATCATGTCAAGGTCGACATTGGAGCATCTAATAGGGGCCACCAAACTCTTGTTAATGTTTGTAACTAGGCTAGTAATGTTTCCAAAGCTTTGAAGTATGGTGGCAAGCATATCCACGTCCTCCTTGATAGGCGCCAAGAAGATCGCAGCATCGCCCGCGTATAGGGAGGTGCGAAGGCGGGCACCGCAACCACGTAATCTGTGAAGGTCTCCATTTTTTGTTGCCATGTCCAAGATTTGCTGAAGGGGGTCTTGATGCTAATTAGTCCATTTAACAACATATGTCATTGGGATTACCACATTTAGTGGAATTTTTTAGGTCGCAGATAGCTTGTCTACTGTTATTCTGTTTAACAAAACTTCGATGGTCCAATGCAACACCGGAAAGCAAATGCGGGGAAGAAGAATGAGGTGGAAGCAACTAATTGGAGCTGCGTTGACATGCATAGGAAAACCATCAAGGCGAAGCGATGTGTAGATATTCCTTAAGGCCGTGAGAAGGAAATTGCATAGGGCAAAGCCATTTGGCCTGTTCGGGCGCAGAAAACACACATGGAGGGAAATTGCGAAGTTGCACGCTATGTGTACCTTACAGCCAAAACTGCTCAATGGGGAAAAACTGACACACTTTTGCTAAATGGGGTTAAAATTGGCAAACTTTCACTAAATGGTGTTAAAAGCAGACAAAACTTTCGCTAAATGGCCTAATCTGGATGAAATTTTGTTAGTTATGGCAGTTAATGACAAGAAGTCCAAATAAGGGGTAAAAACAAAAATTTACTCTATAATCTGGTGTATTCTACGATAGGTTTCACTAAGGGGGTATCCAAAATGGTAGGCTTTATTAGAAGAACAAACAACAAATTTCAACATCTTACACAAGCAATGGATAACTTGACATTGACATTATTAGACAACAACAACCTTTCAATATTTTATTACTGTTTTGTCGCTAAAATGTGGAATTTATGGACTCAAAATGAAGCGCCATGGGGATGACACAATGAGCACACATCCGGGTAAGGGTGGGAAGTAGCAGTATATAATCTGAAAAATACCCGATATTGAGAAAATGTGTAGTCGTATTTGAAGCATCCGTGTCCGAACCAAAATGAAAATTGAAATGGAGGATATCTGGGTTTACTTTACAAATACAAATACAAACATGATACCAGGTTTTGACACTAATATGGATATTTAAGTGGATATATCCATATCCGAATTAAATTCTATGAGCTAATTTTAGAAATTCTAGCCCCAATATGAAAATTATCCAACACAAAAGCATAATTTGTCAAGTATTCCTTTTTGTATGATTAAACATAGGAATTATTTTGCGTTATAGTACTATTCATTCATTCATCAACCTATCAACCATTGACTTATTGTATGTTATAACTTGATTATTTTGTGTCACATAACTATTGGCTTACTTTTTTTTACTAATATGTCACTTTTATTCATATCCATTCCGAATCGAATAAACATTTTTCGAATTTGTGAACTTTTCTTGCAAAATGATGGACTTTTTTTCAAAATCGATGAACATTTTTTGAAGATGGATGAACTTGTTTTCAGAATCGATATACTCTTTTCAAAATTTATGAACTTTCCTAAATTTTGTGATCACTTCTGTAACTTGATGAACTTTTTTGAATACATGAACTTTTTTCTAATTCGTGATTTTTTTCTTAAAATTTTGTCCACATTCTTTTTTCAAAAAGATCACGTTTTTCCTAGAATGTATGTACAAGATAGTGTGATTAACGCAGTGCATAAACAGGCCGATCGCAAGTATTGGTGGCTGCTGCATACCTAATCGGCCCAATTCCTAGTCAGTCATATATGTAGCCCGCGCCCATGTACTCCTTTTCTTCTTCCAAATTTTACAACAATCTTGAGTTTGCCAATCCTTATCCCTGAGCGCTGATTGCGAGTAACAGATGCGAAGCCGCTTCGCTCCGGTCTCCAGGCGCTAGATGTAGTCACGAACGGACGAGACTTGCCTACTCCCCGCGCGTGTGCCCATTCGTGCTCCCGCGTACGTGTCTTATCCTCCACGCCGCGCGCCATCCTGGGTACTCCGCCTTCCATACGCAGCCTGTGCGTACGCCTCCGGCAGCCTGCCGCCGGCCGCCGCACGCCCTCACCTCTTGTCGCACACAAGGACGAGCACCCAGCACCCACGTTCTGTTTCGTCGCTGCTGGCATATTGCTGAAACTGCCACCACGCCATGAAATTGTTGCTGAAGGATAATATCAGCGTTGTTTCTTTTCCCTGCATCAGTACAGCAAGTTTGATCACAGATTCTCTGAACTTTCTTTGTACACAGTAGTACACAGATCATGGCCTTCTTGGTCATGTCCATAATCACACACAGTACACTACAAAGCACCTCACTGTTACACTCACATGAGAAAATAATGAAAACCCTCTCATTCTATTTACACAGGTTATGGAAGTAGCACAACAGACAACAATATCTTTATTCTTTACACAAGTTCTTGAGCTGTGACTTATTCACTTAACAAAAGCAAATTAATGCAGCAGATCAGGGCATCACAAACCATCATCTAAAGAAAATTTTGAGTGGCAGATCTGAATATTCTACCAATGAGCTATGTTGAAAACCTAAGCTACAATCTGAACCTATAACTACAAGTCTGCAATGCAATCCCAAGAGCCTTTCATGTGTTTCTGTTGATTCAACAAACAAATAAGCAATGGGATATTCTACCGATGAGCTATGGAATCAGAATCAACAAAAAAAAAATCTGAATCCCAGAGCCTACAATCTGAATCAACAAACAAGTCTGAATATTCTACCAATGAGCTATAGAATCGGAGGACTCATGTACCTCCTGGCGGTGTGCTTTCTCCGGCTGCTTGAACCGTGTGAGAGTGAGACTGAGATCTCATCGTGGTCACAGAGGTGGCGTCGTGCAGAGGCCCCTCGTCGTCGGTCGCATTTCCACCTCCCCCGCAACCAAATCTGGCTTCCAACGAAGCAGCAGTCGGCGCTGCCGGGAAGAACAGCGCATCCACCGCAAACTTTTTGGTGGGTGGGAGAGAAGGGAATGAGGGGACACGAGCTAGGTTTTCTGGAGGAGGTGCTATATACCATCGCGAAATTTGGGCCGTTTCGTCTGTCTGGGCCCTTGTGTTTCAGTCATTCGGCCCATGCCCACGATTTTGCAGCGACGGCGAAGTCAAATAGCATCGTTTCGCGCACGATCGCGTTTTTTTATGGGATTGCCTCGCGGGAATGCTTCCAGCACCCGATAGCGCCACGATCGCGCTGCTTTCGCCCGCGATCTGAAACTTTGATAGAAATAGACTAGTTCTTGCAAAATCTTATAATTCATTTTTATAGAAAATAAAATCTGAAAATTATGGTATAGCAGCACTGTTTGGTGATATCTGAACAAACATTAATCCAAACTGAGCAAATTCGGTATTCGTGGAAAGCTGTCAACAACAATTACAACTTTAATGTTGGTGACATCTCAAAATTATATACGAGTCAGTGCATGTTTTTATAATGCTAATCTTGTTTGATGATTCAGATATCGAAAATAATTTTGGGTATCCACTTTGATCGACCAACTTTTTTTTTGATTAAACCAAACTAAGTACTCCCTTCGTCCGGAAATATTTGTCATCAAAATGAAAAAAAGGGGATGTATCTAGATGTATTTTAGTTCTAGATATATACCTTTTTGTCCATTTTGATGACAAGTATTTTCGGACGGAGGGAGTAGCATTTAAGAACTAGAGAATATATTCACACAAAAAGAGAACTACTAATAGAAACGAGGTTATACTCTTGATGTGCAGAGCATCGATTTGAAATTAATTGATCAGTTCAGATCCAATCCAATCCACACAGTTCCTTGTCCGCTATTGTCAGTATATTCCCGGCGGCGGTTTGTTTGTAGCGAGAGGCGCCCGACGATACCCATGTTCGTGACGGATCCGGCTTGCCTGCTCCCTCATGTTGCTCCCATCCGTGCTCCCACTTCATCATACGGCTGTCCTTTTCTCTTTTTCTTTTCTAATCTAATCATTCCCCTGATTTTAAGGGGGTGGGGTCGGGCCTAATTTTGTTCCAATCAAATTAATACACGTACGCGGGAGCACGAATGGGCACACGCGCGGGGAGCAGGCAAGTCTCGTCCGGAGGATAAAGGCCTGCGTTAGCTATGATTATTTTAATTAATCCCCTACTAGGAATTACCAATCTGTCCTTGAACAAAAGTCTGAGCCGACTCATATTAGCCTTGGATCAACTTAATACTACCCACTATATCAGGTAGGATAAAGTTTTGCTGTTTGTCTAAAAAAAAAAAGAACTAAACTGACAGGCGCAACAAAGAAAAATGATCGATCAGTTGGCGGCGTTGCCTTCCTTGGGCAGCGTGCCCATCCACGCCGGTGGCAACATCCCGGTCTGCTCGTGCACCGTCTCCAGCAACGGCGGGAGCATCTTGTACACCCCGGCCACCTGCTGCAGCGCGCCGCCCTCGCCGCCACCATCTCCGTTGCTCCAGACGCTGATCTTGGGCCGCAGGCCGTTGACGGCGCTGGCATTGATGCGCGCCATCTCGGCGTACATGCCGCCGTCGATCATGAGGTAGTCCCTGAGCGCGCGGTAGTCGCCGCCGAGCGCCGCCAGCATGGACGCCACATAGTCCGCCTTGGCCCTGCCCACCAGCGACAGCGCCTCCGCCTCCCGCTGCTTGGCGTACAGCTTGGCGTCCTCCGCCATCTTCTGCTCGAAGAAGAGCGCGTCGGCCTGCGCCTTGCGCGCCTCCGCCGCCTTCATCTCCTCATATAGAGCCGCCTCCGCCGCCTTCTGCCGGCCGTAGAACAGCGCATTCGACTCTTGAACCTACACAGTAAAAATGTCAGTGATCTTTCTTACAGAATGATCGAACAAGAAGTTCCAACAAATCTAGTAATAATTTTCTGGCCAGCATTCACGGGGCTTGCAATTGCAACCGCACAGATTTGTGGAAAGTGACACTTGCGATACCGGACAAGCTACGTTGCAGATAAAATTTTGTTTTTCTCCAGCTAGCTATGTAGCATATGCTACGTGGTTGTGAGTAGTGCATGCATGCAACTGACTTCCAGTTTGTGGAAAATGCATGGAAGAAGCTTGTACATACAATATTTCCACAAGGAATAGAAGAAAAGTCAGTGTGAGGCGCCGCGTCCGTCTCCGTCCCACCTCTATATAAATCCATCGATCATGGGCGAAAGAGCAGCAATTCACATTCCATCCAGTTTCATCAAGTCCAACACACACACACAAACTACTACAAGCTAGTGGTGGACGATGGCCGTCCGCGTGATGCTAGTGGCGGCGCTGCTGTGCGCGGCGGCGGCGGCGGCCGCGGCGCAGCAGGCGACCAACGTGCGCGCGACGTACCACTACTACCGGCCGGCGCAGAACAACTGGGACCTGGGCGCGCCCGCGGTAAGCGCCTACTGCGCGACCTGGGACGCCAGCAAGCCGCTGTCGTGGCGGTCCAAGTACGGGTGGACGGCGTTCTGCGGCCCCGCCGGCCCGCGCGGGCAGGCGTCGTGCGGCAAGTGCCTCCGGGTGACCAACCCGGCGACGGGGGCGCAGATCACGGCGAGGATCGTGGACCAGTGCGCCAACGGCGGGCTGGACCTGGACTGGGACACCGTCTTCACCAAGATCGACACCAACGGGATCGGCTACCAGCAGGGCCACCTCAACGTCAACTACCAGTTCGTCGACTGCCGGGACTAGCTTAAAAGGCTAGCTCGCTATGATGATAAGAATAAAAGGGCTAGCTAGCTACGATCGAGTGAGCCAGCTGAGACTGATCCATGCTGTTGAATAAAAGCTAGCACGTGATGCTGCATTGTATAAGTGCATACAGTACGTACATGGAATGAAATAAAGTGGATCAAATCAAACGGGTTATATATTCATGTGTGGATTTCACTGCAAGTTTATTATGAACCAATTCATATTTTGGATTTGCTAATTCTCTTCTAGTATATGAGAACTAACAAAGTCTCATTTAACTACTACTCCATCTGTTCCATAATTTTTGTCGTGTTGCCATAATTGTTGTTGCTGAACTAAAATGGTGTTACGGTGGGCCCTCCGTTGAGTATCAAACAAAAATGAGCCAGCATTTTCCCCATAAAACCAAATGGTGTAGGAGCTAAATGAGAATTCGTTAATTCTCATGTACATGAGAGCTAGGAACACCGTACCTTAATATTTCTCGTCTTTCTCTGATCTCCTATGAAACAAAGCCAGCCCGGTAAAAGTAGTAGCTTACGCAGAATTAAGAAGTTTATGCAGAATTCATGTAGTAACAACGGAAACAACCACTCGTGCACTTTGGAGCTGTATTGTTTAGACCACACGCCAGTCGTTCACATAGACCCCAGATTCCTTTCATTACAACCTAATCTCGATATCTTCGCGATATTAATATATTTCCTTTCTCGGACAACCTAATCCCGCAGCGTAAAATCCTCAGGCCCGAGTAGCCGGGTTGGGGTTGGGGGACTGCACCAAGCCGTCGCTTTGGAGAGAGATTGATCTTACTAGACCCGTCATCTTCTTCTAGATGCATGCATATGGGACGGGTCAAGGTTTCCGGCCGGCCCGTCTCTATCCAAGGTAAAATCCAGCCGAATTTCTTCTGGTCGCTACTGCGTATTTTTTGTTGGAATTCCACGGCGTGGCCTCAAAAATCTTGGCGTGCAAGGGCGTCATCCTGCTTCAAGATATAGCGGTGGAAATTTGGCGTGCATGCATCGATCTCGATCCGTTGCATTCCAGGTCCAGCCGATCGAGCATTAATTAACAAAAATGGCCTTCTTGTGGAATAAGCCTAGAGCAATTTTCGATAAGGAGCACCGCAATATATTTCGTGTCGTAAGAATTGGCCTTGTCTGGACATACATGCATGAAGGACGCTTTGTGGAACCTAAATCTATCTAACTTGTTTTTTACTTTCACCGCATATTGTACGGTTTCCATTTGCCGGTGCTATAAAATCAAGAGTGAATTTATCTTATTTTTTGAAGTAGCTGGCAGGGCAGGAGCTCTGGGAAGAGTATTTACCAGTTCATAATGAAACTGGTTGATACATTTGCGACAAGAGCACACGCTAGCCCCAAGGCTGCGCATCAACCGAGCCGACAACACAACCACCTAAGTGGCAAGAAATGCACCCTACCACCTGACACTGGTTCCGAAGCCACCGCTCCGACGTGCACGCCGACCTGAGGTCCTAGCAATCAAAGCGAACATCCTCGCGTGTGAGATCTCCGAAGCTACCGCTTTGACTTGTACAATGGCCCCAATGTCGTAATCCAGCCTGGTCGATGACAACGCCGCCCAAGCGACCAAAGCCAAGACCACAGGAAATAGACTCCAACCCCGTTGATGTGGAAAACCCCACAGCTACATTGGGCTAGTTGCAGACGCTTTATTTGTTCACATGCAGTTGAATTCGGGTTGTAATACTTGAGGTTGCATGTTTACTGGTAGACATGCAACTGGCTAGACAACACTCTCCCGACCCTAATTGCGGTCACTTTGTACACGTGCAGTTGCAATCGGATTACAACACTTGCAGTTGCATGCCTGTTGGTGGACATGCAACTGGCCCGACTATCCCAATCCCGACCCCCAGTTTGCATGCAGTCGCTTGGTATCCATTGCAGTTGCAGTTGGGTTACAACGTTTGAAGTTGCATGTCTAGTGGTGGATAAGCACCTGCCTCGAGAACCCTGCTCCCGACCCTAATTGCAGTCGGCTTACAACACATGCAATTGCAGTCGGGTTGCAACGCATGTAGTTGCACGTCTAGTGCAAGACATGTAACTAGCCTGACAATCCCAATCCCGATCTCCAGTTTGCATGCAGTCGCTTTGTATCCATTGCAGTTGCAGCTGGGTTACAACGTTTGCAGTTGCATGTCTAGTGGTGGATAAGCACATGGCTCGAGAACCCTGATCCCGAACCTAATTGCAATCGGGTTACAACGCATGCAATTGCGGTTGGGCTGCAACGCATGTAGTTGCATGTCTAGTGGTAGACATGCAACTGCACCCGACAAACTCCTTCTCGTCTCCAGTTTGATGTCGCTTTGTATCCATTGTAGTTGCAGCTGGGTTACAACGTCTGCAATTGCATGTCTAGTGATGGATATGTTGGAAATATGCCCTAGAGGCAATAATAAAAGTATTATTATTATATTTCCTTGTTCATGATAATTGTCTGTTATTCATGCTTGAATTGTATTGTACGGAAACAGCGATACATGTGTGAATATATAGACCACAATGTGTCCCTGGTAAGCCTCTAGTTACCAGCTCGTTGATCAACAGATGGTCACGGTTTCCCGACCATGGACATAGGATGTCGGTGATAACGGGATCACATCATTGGGAGAATGATGTGATGGACAAGACCCAATTCTGAGCCTAGCACGAGATCGTATAGTTCGTAATGCATAAGCTTTTCGGTGTCAAGTATTTATTCCTTAGACCATGAGGTTGTGCAACTCCCGGATGCCGTAGGAATACTTTGGGTGTGCCAAACGTCACAACGTAACTGGGTGGCTATAAAGGTACGCATCGGGTATCTCCGAAAGTGTCTGTTGAGTTGGCACGAACCGAGACTGGGATGTTGTCACTCCGTGTGACGGAGAGGTACCTCTGGGCCCACTCGGTTAGACATCATCATAATGAGCTCAAGGTGACTAAGGAGTTAGTCACGGGATGATGGATTATGGATCGAGTAAAGAGACTTGCCATGACGAGATTGAACAAGGTATCGGGAATACCGACGATCGAATCTCGGGCAAGTACCGTACCGATGGATGAAGGGAATAACATACGGGATTGAGTGAATCCTTGACACAGTGGTTCATCCGATGAAGATCATCGAGGAACACGTGGGAACCAACATGGGTATCCAGATCCCGCTGTTGGTTATTGACCGGAGAGTGGTCTCGGTCATGTCTACGTGTCTCCCGAACCCGTAGGGTCTACACACTTAAGGTTCGGTGACGCTAGGGTCGTAGAGATACATGCACGTGGAAACCCGAAAGTTGTTCGGAGTCCCGGATGAGATCCCGAACGTGACGAGGAGTTCCGGAATGGTCCGGAGGTAAAGAATGATATATAGGAAGTCCAGTTTCGGCCATCGGCTGAACTCCGGGGGTCACCGGGAGTGTCCCGGGACCACCGGAGGGGTCCACCGGGTGGGGCCACCCATCCCGGTGGGTCCCCTAGGCCGCAAGTGGGAAGGGGCCAGCCCCTGGTGGGCTGGCGCACCACTTGGGCCCTCCCTCCATGCGCCTAGGGTTGAAACCCGAGGGGAGGGAGGCGCCCCCTATGCCTTGGGGGGCAAGTTTCCCCCCTAGGCCGCCCCCCCCCTTGCAGATGGGATCTGCCAGGGCCGGCGCCCCCTGGCCCCTATATATAGTGGGGGGGGGGAGAGGGCAGCCGCACCCAAGTCTCTAGCGCCTCTCCCTACTCCCGTCACACCTTCCTCCTCCTCCGCAGGGCGCCGGCGAAGCCCTGCAGGATTTCCCACTGCATCCACCACCACGCCGTCGTGCTGCTGGATCTCCGACGACCTCTCCTCCCCCCTTGCTGGATCAAGAAGGAGGTGATGTTGTTGTACCGGACGTGTGTTGAACGCGGAGGTGCCGTCCGTTCGACGCTAGATCATCGGTGACGAAGAACGCGAAGAGTACGACTACTTCATCCACGCTTCTTCGAACGCTTCCGCTAGCGATCTACAAAAGGGTATGTAGATGCACTCTAATATGCTCGTTGCTAGATGTCTCCTTAGATGGATCATGGTGAAAGCGTAGAAATTTTTTAAATTCTGCTACGTTCCCCAACAGTGGTATCAGAGCCAGGTTTTTTGCGTAGCATATTGCACGAGTAGAACACAAAGCAGTTGTGGGCGTTGAGTTTGCTCAACTTTCTTGCCGTTACTAGTCTAATCTTGATTCGGCGGTATTGTGGGATGAAGCGGCCCGGACCGACCTTACACGTACGCTTACGTGAGACTGGTTCCACCGACAGACATGCACTAGATGCATAAGGTGGCTGGCGGGTGCCTGTGTCTCCTACTTTAGTCGGATCGGATTCGATGAACAGGGTCTTTATGAAGGGTAAATAGAAATTGAGAAATCACGTTGTGGTTTTGGCGTAGGTAAGAAACGTTCTTGCTAGAAAACCTATAGAAGCCACGTAAAAAAAATTTGCAACACCAATTAGAGGTCGTCTAACTTGTTCTTGGAGTATGTGCTATGTGATATGGTATGGCCAAGAAGATGTGATGAATGATATATGTGATGTATGAGATTGATCATGTTCTTGTAATAGGGAATCACGACTTGCATGTCGATGAATTTGACAACTGGCAGGAGCCATAGGAGTTGTCTTAATTATTGTATGACCTGCGTGTCACTGAATAACGCCATGTAATTACTTTACTTTATTGCTAAATGTTAGCCATAGTAGTAGAAGTAATAGTTGGCGTGACGACTTCTTCAAGACACGATGATGGAGATCATGATGATGGAGATCATGGTGTCGAGCCGGTGACAAAGATGATCATGGTGCCCCGAAGATGGAGATCCAAGGAGCAAGATGATATTGGCCATATCATGTCACTTTAATTGATTGCATGTGATGTTTATCATGTTTATGCATCTTGTTTACTTAGAACGACGGTAGTAAATAAGATGATATCTCACTAAAATTTCAAGAATTGTGTTCCCCCTAACTGTGCACCGTTGCTAAGGATCGTTGTTCCGAAGCACCACGTGATGATCGGGTGTGATAGGTTCTAACGTTCGCATACAACGGGTGTAAGCCAGATTTACACACGCAATACACTTAGGGTTCACTTGACGAGCCTAGCATGTACAGACATGGCCTCGGAACACGGAAGACCGAAAGGTCGAACACGAGTCGTATAGAAGATGTTCACCGTTGATGACTAGTCCGTCTCACGTGATGATCGGACACGGGCTAGTCGATCCGGATCGTGTATCACTTAGATGACTAGAGAGATGTCAATCTGAGTGGGAGTTCATTAAAATTTGATTAGATGAACTTAATTATCATGAACATAGTCTAAATTCTTTACAATATCTCTTGTAGATCAAATGGCCCACGCTCATGTCACCCTCAACTTCAACGCGTTCCTAGAGAAATCCAAGCTGAAAGACGATGGTAGCAACTGTACGGACTGGGCCCGTAACCTGAGGATCATCCTCATAGCTGCCAAGAAAACTTATGTCCTAGATGCACCGCTAGGTGACGCTCCCGCCCCGGCAAACCAAGATGTTATGAACGCTTGGCAGTCGCGTTGTGATGATTACTCCCTGGTTCAGTGCGGCATGCTTTACAGCTTAGAATCGGGGCTCCAAAAGCGTTTTGAGCACCACGGGGCATATGAGATGTTCCAAGAGCTGAAAATGGTTTTCCAAGCTCACGCCCGAGTCGAGAGATATGACGTCTCCGACGCATTCTACAGCTGTAAGATGGAGGAAAACAGTTCTGTCAGTGAGCACATCCTCAAGATTTCTGGGTTGCACAACCGCTTGTCTCAGTTGGGAATGAATCTCCCAGACGAAGCGGTCGTTGACAGAATCCTCCAGTCGCTCCCACCAAGCTACAAGAGCTTCGTGTTGAACTTCAATATGCAGGGGATGGAGAAGTCCATTCCCGAGGTGTATTCAATGCTGAAATCAGCGGAGGTGGATATCAAGAAAGAACATCAAGTGTTGATGGTCAATAAAACCACTAAGTTCAAGAAGGGCAGGGGTAAGAAGAACTTCAAGAAGGACGGCAAGGGAGTTGCCGCGCCTGGTAAGCCAGTTGCCGGGAAGAAGCCAAAGTATGGACCCAAGCCTGAGACAGAGTGCTTTTATTGCAAGGGAACGGGTCACTGGAAGCGGAACTGCCCCAAATACTTAGCGGACAAGAAGGCCGGCAATGTCAAAGGTATATGTGATATACATGTTATTGATGTGTACCTTACCAGCGCTCGTAGTAGCTCCTGGGTATTCGATATCGGTGCAGTTGCTCATATTTGTAACTCTAAGCAGGAGTTGCGGAATAAGCGGAGACTGGCAAAGGACGAGGTGACGATGCGCGTCGGGAATGGTTCCAAGGTCGAAGTGATCGCCGTCGGCACGCTGCCTCTACATCTACCCTCGGGATTAGTTTTAAACCTTAATAATTGTTATTTAGTACCAGCTTTGAGCATGAACATTGTATCTGGATCTCGTCTTATGCGAGATGGCTACTCATTTAAATCCGAGAATAATGGTTGTTCTATTTATGTGAGAGATATGTTTTATGGTCATGCCCCGCTGGTCAATGGTTTATTTTTGATGAATCTCGATCGTGATGATACACATATTCATAGTGTGAATGCCAAAAGATGTAAAGTTGATAATGATAGTCCCACATACTTGTGGCATTGCCGCCTTGGTCATATTGGTGTCAAACGTATGAAGAAGCTTCATGCTGATGGACTTCTAGAGTCTCTTGATTATGAATCATTTGACACGTGCGAACCATGCCTCATGGGCAAGATGACCAAGACTCCGTTCTCCGGAACAATGGAGCGAGCAACCAACTTATTGGAAATCATACATACCGATGTGTGCGGTCCAATGAGTGTTGAAGCTCGCGGAGGCTATCGTTATGTTCTCACCCTCACGGATGACTTGAGTAGATATGGGTATATCTACTTGATGAAGCACAAGTCTGAGACTTTTGAAAAGTTCAAGGAATTTCAGAATGAGGTTGAGAATCAACGAGACAAGAAAATAAAGTTCTTACGATCGGATCGTGGGGGTGAATATTTGAGTCATGAACTTGGCACGCACCTTAGGAAATGTGGAATTGTTTCACAATTGACACCGCCCGGGGACTTCTCAGCGTAACGGTGTGTCCGAACGTCGAAATCGTACTCTGTTGGACATGGTGCGATCTATGATGTCCCTTACCAATTTACCTCTATCTTTTTGGGGTTATGCTTTAGAGACCGCCACATTCACTTTAAATAGGGCTCCGTCGAAATCCGTTGAGACGACACCGTATGAACTTTGCTTTGGCAAGAAACCGAAGCTGTCGTTTCTGAAAGTTTGGGGTTGCGATGCTTATGTTAAGAAACTTCAACCTGAAAAGCTCGAACCCAAATCGGAAAAATGTGTCTTCATAGGATACCCAAAGGAAACGATTGGGTACACCTTCTACCACAGATCCGAAGGCAAAGTCTTTGTTGCCAAGAATGGATCCTTTCTGGAGAAAGAGTTTCTCTCGAAAGAAGTGAGTGGGAGGAAAGTAGAACTTGATGAGGTGACTCTCACCCCTCCTGAACCAGAAAGTAGCGCAGCGCAGGAAATTGTTCCTGAGGTGCCTGCACCGACAAGGGAGGAAGTCAATGATGATGATCATGAAGAAACATATCAAGTTACTACTGAACTTCGAAGGTCCACAAGGGCACGTTCCGCACCAGAGTGTGATACGTCCAAAACGTATCTATAATTTCTGCTTGCTCCATGCTTCTTTTGTGTGATAATGCTATGATATTGATGCACTTCCATACACTTTTGATCATATTTGGACTAACCTATTAACTCAGTGCACCACAGTGCCAGTTCCTGTTTTCTGCTGTTTTTCTATTTCAGGTTTCCCCCATATTAAAAGTGCTCAAAAAATTCCAGGAAAAATATAGGAAAAATCAGCGTACAGGAAGCTTCGCGAAGAACCAAAGTGAAGGAAATATGCCCTAGAGGCAATAATAAAGTTGTTATTTATATTTCCTTATATCATGATAAATGTTTATTATTCATGCTAGAATTGTATTAACCGGAAACTTAGTACATGTGTGAATACATAGACAAAACAGAGTGTCCCTAGTATGCCTCTACTAGACTAGCTCATTGATCAAAGATGGTTATGTTTCCTAACCATAGACATGAGTTGTCATTTGATCAACGAGATCACATCATTAGGAGAATGATGTGATGGACAAGACTCATCCGTTAGCATAGCACTATGATCGTTTAGTTTTACTGCTATTGCTTTCTTCATGACTTATACATGTTCCTATGACTATGAGATTATGCAACTCCCGAATACCGTAGGAACACCTTGTGTGCTATCAAACGTCACAACGTAACTGGGTGATCATAAAGATGCTCTACAGGTGTCTCCGAAAGTATTCGTGGTGTTGGCATAGATCAAGATTAGGATTTGTCACTCCGAGTGTCGGAGAGGTATCTCTGGGCCCTCTCGGTAACACACATCACAATAAGCCTTGCAAGCAAAAGACTAATGAGTTAGTCACGAGATGATGTGTTACGGAACGAGTAAAGAGACTTGCTGGTAACGAGATTGAACTAGGTATGGAGATACCGACGATCGAATCTCGGGCAAGTAACATACCGATGACAAAAGGAACAATGTATGTTGTTATGCGGTTTTGACCGATAAAAGATCTTCGTAGAATATGTAGGAGCCAATATGAACATCCAGGTTCCGCTATTGGTTATTGACCAGAGATGAGTCTCGGTCATGTCTACATAGTTCTCGAACCCGTAGGGTCCGCACGCTTAACGTTTGATGACGATCGGTATTATGAGTTTATGAGTTTTGATGTACCGAAGGTAGTTCGGAGTCCCGGATGAGATCACGGACATGACGAGGAGTCTCGGAATGTCCGAGACATAAAGATTGATATATTGGACGACTATATTCGGACACCGGAAGTGTTCCGGAAAAGTTTCGGATTTAACGGGATTGCCGGAGGGGGTTACCGGAACCCCCTACGAAGGGGGATGGTCCATAGTGGGCCTTATGGAAAAGAGAGAGGCAGCCCATAGGGGCTGTCCGGTGCCACACCTAGGGTTCCTAGTTGGACTAGGATTGGGGGCGCCACCTCTCCCTCTTTTCCTTTCCCTCTCTTCCTTCTTTGGTAGTTCCTACTAGGAATAGGATTGCAATCCTATTCCTAGTAGGATTGCACTCCTAGCCGCACCATAGAAGGGCCGGCCGGCCTCCCCCCTTGCTCCTTTATATACGGGGGCAGGGGGGCACCCAAAGACACACAAGTTGAGTTGTTCCAGCCGTGTGCAGTGCCCCCCTCCATAGAAACATACCTCGGTTATACCGTCGCAGTGCTTAGGTGAAGCCCTGCGCCGGTGAATACATCATATCCGTCACCACGCCGTCATCGGTTATACTGTCGCAGTGCTTAGCTCAACTGGATCAAGAGCTCGTGGGACGTCATCAAGCTGAACGTGTGCTGAACGCGGAGGTGCCGTACGTTCGGTGCTTGATCGGTTGAATCGCGAAGAAGTTCGACTACATCAACCGCGTCACTTGACGCTTCCGCTTCCGGTCTACGAGGGTACGTAGACACACTCTTCCCTCTCGTTGCTATGCATCTGGTAGATAGATCTTGCGTGATCGTAGGAAAATTTTAAAATACTACGTTCCCCAACACAAAGATGGGCCAGAGGGGAGCCAGGGGACGCCCAGGCGGCCACCTGGCGCGGCCCCACCCCTGGCCGCGCCAGGGGGGCGCCTGGGGCCCCTGCCCCACCTCTGGCTGCCCCCCTTTGCATATATATCCCTCTCGTCCCGAAACCCTCAAGGACAGAACCCTTTCTCGCGATCTCGCCTCTGTTCCGCCGCCGCAGCGCTTCCAAGATCGGGAGCATCAGGAGAACTCTTCCCGGCACCCTGCCGGAGGGGAGAACCACCACCGGGAGCTTCTCCACCACCATGGACGCTTCCCGGATGAGTCGTGAGTAGTCCACCTTGGACCATGGGTCCATGATCAGTAGTTATGTGATGTTCTCCTCCCCTCTTTGCTCTTCATGGTTCAGACCTCGTGAGCTGCCCTACATGATCGAGGCACATATGTAATCTTTCTGTTGTTGCTTTGTTGAGTTTGCTGGGATCTGATGGATTATGAGACTATGTTCAGATTGTGTTTGAGTAATATATTTGATTCACCTCTTTTATATCTTTGTTCTTGAGTAATTCTTGCATGTTCTCCGTTGCTGTTTATTGCTTTGGCCGAGTAGTAGGTAGTAACTCCAAGAGGGAGCGTTATGCTTGATTGTGGGTTCATGCCCCCTGATGACTAGCTTGAGTGACAGAAACATGAGTCTAGGGGATGTGCTGTTGCCACAAGGGAGAAAACAACGGTGCTTGTACTTGCGGGTGCAAGGATTGTTTACTTTACGCAAAGTTCTTTTATTGCAGTTGTCTGTTGCTTTGAGTTTACACTTTGGGTGGGATTCGCAACTTAATACCAGCGAGATGTTCTGGATAGATATCTCAAGGTGGATGATTAGTAGTAGATGCAGATGGATTTCGGTCTACTTGCCTTGGCGTACCGCCCATGCTTTTGAGCCTCTACCTTTCTTTGCAGCATAGTTAGCATTTGTTTGCGCACATAATCCTGTCAATTGCCCAGCTGTAATTTGTTTACCTCGCTTTGCTATTTTATCGTCTTTTGGGAGAGAGACATCACTAGTGAACATCATGGGACCCCGGTCCATATTACCACCGCTGATCACACCTTCTATTTACTTCCTGTTTTTATTTCCTAGTTGCAGTCATAGCTATCATTATTATCTCTTGTGTTTGATCCTTTGTAAACAACAAGGTCGGAGGGATTGACAACCTCTCTGTACTCGTTGGGAGCAAAGTTATCTGTATCTGTGTGCAGGTCCCGTCAACCGCTAAGTTTCTGGCGCCGTTGACACCTACTTGTCGACCCTCGGAATCTCACGGGATTCGATCCTTGGTATCTTTGCCAAGGGAAATTTGCCGCTACGCTACATCTCAACCTTCCACTTGGGGTAACCAACGAGGGGCGAGAAGCCATCACGCAAGTTTCTGGCGCCGTTGCCGGGGACTCCACTCTTCAAGATAGGGGAGTTGCACGCTATCTTTTATCTTTGCTTTTTAGTCTTGTTAGTTTACCTTGCAGTTTTTGCTTTAGTGTCCTTATTCAAAAATCACAAAAAAATTATTTGCTTTTCTGTTAGTAGTCCTTTCTGTTTACTCAAGCATGTTAGGACTTGGTGCTTTGAGGGAATCAGAAGTTCTAGATTTCCATCAAAGGGATGGAGAAAATATGAAGAAGGCATGGGACGGAATTTCTGATGCACATAGGAGAATTATGCCTTGGATACCTATAAAAATTGTGCTTAGAAATTTTTACCATGGTCTTTTTAAATGGTGTAAACACTCTCTTGATATTATAGCTGAAGGAGATTTCCTAGAGTGTGATGAAGCTAGAGCTCTTGAAATTATACATGGTCTATCTAGTTATTTTGTTTATGATCATAGTTTTGATACTGTCATAGATAGACTTGCTACTATTGAGAAGAGAATGGATGCTCTAGACTTGATGAAGGTAGAGAAACCCAAACCCAATAAGAGAGATATTTTGGAAATAGACAATGATTGGGAGCCTTTTGTTAGGATTAGCATCTCTAATCAAGACTTCCTTGCTTATTGTGATATTGGATCTATGGTTTCTACTATGCCAAAAATTGTTCATGATTCTTTAAAATTTAACATGGACAAATTATCATCCTATCATGAACATGCTAATGGAGATATTTCTGAGATCCAGGGAAGAATAAAAGACATACCAGTTACATTCCTTAAAGGGATTGCAATGGTTGATTTCTTCATCATGAAGCCAAACCAAGGAAATATAGTGCTTGGTAGGGACTTCCTCCGAGCCGTAAAAGGCTTCATCGATATAGGTAAGGGACAAATCCGCCTACGCGGGAAGGCAAAAGGTACGTACCCCTTTCCTAGAAGGAATAAGGATGAACTTGTTGAGGAACCATTTGAAGCAATTTATAACTCCGATTATTATGATGACTTTTGATTCCTCCTTTTTGCATCATGCCTAGCTTAAAGGCATAAAAGAAAGCGCTTTTGGGAGGCATCCCACAACGAATTAGGTTTTATTTTGCTTTTGTTGTGTCTTGATGTTTGTTACTACAGTAGCATCATCATTGTATCTTTTCTTTTCAGCTTTGTGCCAAGTTTAGCCTCCGATTGCAAGAAAGTTCAAAAGTTGTGACGTGCTGTCCAGAAAACAGATTCTGTCCTTGGACAGAAAAATTCGAAAAAAAATCACCAGATCATCTTTTTGATCTGAATTTTTTTGACAACGTGCTCTATACAATTGGCTTTCGAGCGTCTGTTCTGAGTTTTTTGATTTGATTTGCAGAAGTGCCCCGAAAAAATTATTTACTACCTACTGGCCTGTTTTTCATAGATTCTGTCCTGTTTTGCCTTTTCTTCGTTTTGCAAACCTTGAGCTTGCTTTTTCTTTGCAAAAACCTTTTGGCAATCTTGAGAAACAGTAACTCTTCAAGATTATCTTTATTTCCAGTAGGGAAAAATTATTTTATTATGGGTACTAACCTCGCTAATCAGATTATGATGAGTTATGTATGAAGGAAGTTTTCAAGTGTGCGAGGGAAGATGATAAAAGAAGATTCAGGAGGGTCAAACGCTCAAGCTTGGGGATGCCCCCGTGCACCCCCAAGAAATATTCAAGAAGACTCAAGCGTCTAAGCTTGGGGATGCCCCCATGCATCCCCTTCTCCATCAACAATTATCAGTTCGTTTTTCGTTCCACTATAATTTTATCACTTCATGCGTTATGTGCTATGCTTGGAGCGTCTTGCTCTTAGTTTCTTTTTTTAGTTTTCTTTAGCTTTGCTTGTTGTTCATAACAAGTTAGAACCCAGCTTTCTTTGTGTGGGAGAGAAACACACTCCACTTCAACCTAGAACACAACATAGGATTTTCATGCTTATCTTTGCTGTGTGTGTTCTTTGTCTTTCCATAGCTGCTGTCATGTTTAGCTCTTAGTTTTCATGCTTTTCTTTTTAAAGAGATTTTGTTTAGTTGGTTGCTGAACTCTCTTGAGTTTTCATGTTTATCTTGTTAAAAGAGTTTGCCTGTTGCACTGAGTTGTGTGTCTTAACTTAAAGTAGGTAATTGAGGTTGCTATTTAATTTTAGTAGTAACTTGCAATAGTTTTGAGGTATTGCCATGAGTAATGTCTGAACTTTTGGTGTCAAGAGCTTTAGCCTATTAGTGATAGATGTCGTATTTTGGGCAATCCGTGTTTATTTTCGAAAACCTACAAAATAGTTGAGAACTTTAGCTACTAGATGGATCACTAATCTTTGGAGGAATTGAATATTAGAGTACACTCACGTACCATGAGTCGAGGATGCGCAAGGATAACCAAACCCCCATACACTCCTCCTCGGGGTACTTGTCTCTTTGTGAACCTCCTAATTAGATTGAGAGTTACCGATAATAAGTGCATGAGTTCTTCGGACTAATGTGAGTATTCGAAAGTTGACACTTCCACCTAGCCATATTTTTCTAGCCTCTTCGGTACCGTGCATTGCCCTTTCTCACCTCGAGAGTTGGCGCATACTTCGCCGGTGCATCCAAATCCTTGGCACGATACGCTCTGTCATCATAAGCCTCATTATATCATTCCTCAAAACAGCCACCATACCTACCTATCAAGGCATTTCCATAGCCTTTCCGAGATACATTGCCATGCAACATCCATCTTCTCACGACTTGATCTTCATGTCATACATGCTTTTTGCTTGATCGATGAGCCGCATGCTAGTTGGGCCTTGCCCTAATCATTGCTACATGACGCGCTAGTATCATTGCATATCCTGCTACACCGGCAGAGGCATACATTTGCATACATCATGATAGTTTCATTTTCTTTATGTTGAGTACTTTTGTAAAGTGTGAAAGATCTTCTATACTTCTTGTAATATATAGAGTGTTGCCCCTAAAGTGAGGAAAAGATCCCAAAGAGGACAAAATCAAAAGATCCCAAAGAGGACAAATGAGAGTTAAATAGAAGGAGCCATTGAGGCCACAAAAAAAATAGAAAAAAGAGAAAAAGAAATAAAAAGAGAGAAGGGGGCACACTACTATTCCTTTTGAGAGATCCACACTCGTACTCCATCTTATACCTTGTACTCCATAGAGATTATCATTCATGCATATAGCTATGTGGGGACCTTCACACTATAGAACTTGGCTTGTATATTCCAATGATGAGCCTCCTCAAAAGTGCTCTAGGTCTTCTTGAGCAAGCAAGTTGGATGCACCCCCACTAGTTCCATTGGAGAGCTTACCTTAGCTCATATGTGCATCCGTTGCATGGCAATCCCTACTTCTCACATCATATCTATCATTTGGCTTTCTCTCGCCTATGATTGTCCTCATTGATGTGAGCCTTTCACACCTTTTTTGTCTTCCCCCTTCATCATTTTTCTCTCTTTGCCATCCTAAGTGTCAACTTTCTTGTTTACGCTCATCCATTGCATGAGTGCTCAAAATATCGAAAGGGAGTGGATCATTTTGACTTGTACCTGGCTAGTGGTCTGGGGATGAGTCAAGATAAGATTCCAAAGAAGACCAAGTGTGAAACTTTAGTAGATTAAGTTCTCAACAATACAAAAACTATGTTTTACTCTCTCGTATATCCCTATCCCCTTTCTTGCACGCAAACACCATTTGGAGACATTCGAGTCACGGACAACGAGAGCTCTTGCACCTTTATGTTCTTATGTTGCTTGTTACAATGCTAATATAGACTCTTGCTTGTTATGACTTGAATTGAATTACATGCCTTGATTGCTTTACTTAAAAAGTTCTTATATGGTTGGTAGCATGTCACCACAGAAATTATGCTTGTTATCATTTACCTACTCGAGGACGAGCAGGAATTAAGCTTGGGGATGTTGATACGTCCAAAACGTATCTATAATTTCTGCTTGCTCCATGCTTCTTTTGTGTGATATTGCTATGATATTGATGCACTTCCATACACTTTTGATCATATTTGGACTAACCTATTAACTCAGTGCACCACAGTGCCAGTTCCTGTTTTCTGTTGTTTTTCTATTTCAGGTTTCCCCCATATTAAAAGTGCTCAAAAAATTCCAGGAAAAATATAGGAAAAATCAGCGTACATGAAGCTTTGCGAAGAACCAAAGATGGGCCAGAGGGGAGCCAGGGGAGGCCCAGGCGGCCACCTGGCGCGGCCCCACCCCTGGCCACGCCAGGGGGGCGCCTGGGGCCCCTGCTCCGCCCTTGGCTGCCCCCCTTCGCATATATATCCCTCTCGTCCCGAAACCCTCGAGGACAGAACCCTTTTTCGCGATCTCGCCTCTGTTCTGCCGCCGCAGCGCTTCCAAGATCGGGAGCATCAGGAGAACTCTTCCCGGCACCCTGCCGGAGGGGAGAACCACCACCGGGAGCTTCTCCACCACCATGGACGCTTCCCGGATGAGTCGTGAGTAGTCCACCTTGGACCATGGGTCCATGATCAGTAGCTATGTGATGTTCTCCTCCCCTCTTTGCTCTTCATTGTTCAGACCTCGTGAGCTGCCCTACATGATCGAGGCACATATGTAATCTTTCTGCTGTTGCTTTGCTGAGTTTGCTGGGATCTGATGGATTATGAGACTATGTTCAGATTGTGTTTGAGTAATATATTTGATTCACCTCTTTTATATCTTTGTTCTTGAGTAATTCTTGCATGTTCTCTGTTGCTGTTTATTGCTTTGGCTGAGTAGTAGGTAGTAACTCCAAGAGGGAGCGTTATGCTTGATTGTGGGTTCATGCCCCCTGATGACTAGCTTGAGTGACAGAAACATGAGTCTAGGGGATGTGTTGTTGCCACAAGGGAGAAAACAACGGTGCTTGTACTTGCGGGTGCAAGGATTGTTTACTTTACGCAAAGTTCTTTTAATGCAGTTGTCTGTTGCTTTGAGTTTACACTTTGGGTGGGATTCGCAACTTAATACCAGCGAGATGTTCTGGATAGATATCTCAAGGTGGATGATTAGTAGTAGATGCAGATGGATTTCGGTCTACTTGCCTTGGCGTACCGCCCATGCTTTTGAGCCTCTACCTTTCTTTGCAGCATAGTTAGCATTGGTTTGCGCACATAATCTTGTCAATTGCCCAGCTGTAATTTGTTTACCTCGCTTTGCTGTTTTATCGTCTTTTGGGATAGAGACATCACTAGTGAACATCATGGGACCCCGGTCCATATTACCACCGCTGATCACGCCTTCTATTTACTTCCTGTTTTTATTTCCTAGTTGCAGTCATAGCTATCATTATTATCTCTTGTGTTTGATCCTTTGAAAACAACAAGGCCGGAGGGATTGACAACCTCTCTGTACTCGTTGGGAGCAAAGTTATCTGTATCTGTGTGCAGGTCCCGTCAACCGCTAAGTTTCTGGCGCCGTTGACACCTACTTGTCGACCCTCGGAGTCTCACAGGATTCGATCCTTGGTATCTTTGCCAAGGGAAATTTGCCGCTACGCTACATCTCAACCTTCCACTTGGGGTAACCAACGAGGGGCGAGAAGCCATCAGAGTGGTACGGCAACCCTGTCATGAATATCATGTTGTTAGACAACGGTGAACCTTCGAACAATGAAGAAGCGATGGCGGGCCCGGATTCCAATAAATGGCTTGGAGCCATGAAATCCGAGATAGAATCCATGTATGAAAACAAAGTATGGACTTTGGTGGAATTGCCTGATGATAGGCACGCCATAGAAAATAAATGGATATTTAAGAAGAAGACAGACGCGGATGGTAATGTGACCATCTATAAGGCTCGACTTGTCGCTAAGGGTTATCGACAAGTTCAAGGGATTGACTACGACGAGACTTTCTCTCCCGTAGCGATGCTGAAGTCAGTCAGAATCATGTTAGCAATCGCCGCATTCTATGATTATGAGATATGGCAAATGGACGTCAAAACGGCATTCCTTAATGGCTTCCTCAAGGAAGAGTTGTATATGATACAACCGGAAGGTTTTGTCGATCCAGAGAATGCTAACAAGGTATGCAAGCTCCAACGCTCGATTTACGGGCTGGTGCAAGCATCTCGGAGTTGGAATATTCGCTTTAATGATGTGATCAAAGCGTTTGGCTTTATACAGACTTATGGAGAAGCCTGTATCTACAAGAAAGTGAGTGGGAGCTCTGTAGCATTTCTCATATTATATGTGGATGACATATTGCTGATGGGAAATGATATAGAATTCTTGGAAAGTGTAAAGGCCTACTTGAATAAGAGTTTTTCAATGAAGGACCTTGGAGAAGCAGCTTACATATTAGGCAACAAAATCTATAGAGATAGATCAAGACGCCTCATCGGTCTTTCACAAAGTACATACCTTGACAAGATATTGAAGAAGTTCAATATGGATCAGTCCAAGAAGGGGTTCTTGCCTGTTTTGCAAGGTATGAGATTGAGCAAGGCTCAGTCGCTGACCACGGCAGAAGATAGAGAAAAGATGAGTGTCATACCCTATGCCTCGGCCATAGGTTCTATCATGTATGCCATGCTGTGTACCAGACCTGATGTGAACCTTGCCATAAGTTTGGTAGGGAGGTACCAAAGTGATCCCGGTATGGAACACTGGACAACGGTCAAAAACATCCTAAAGTACCTGAAGAGGACTAAGGATATGTTTCTCATTTATGGAGGTGACGAAGAGCTCGTCGTAAAGGGTTACGTCGATGCTAGCTTCGACACAGATCTGGATGACTCGAAGTCACAAACCGGATACGTGTATATTTTGAATGCTGGAGCAGTCAGCTGGTGTAGTTGCAAGCAGAGCGTCGTGGCGCATTCTACATGTGAAGCGAAGTACATAGCTGCTTGTGAAGCAGCGCAAGAAGGAGTCTGGATGAAGGAGTTCATCGCCGACCTAGGAGTCATTCCAAGCGCGTCAAGCCCGATGGCTCTCTTCTGTGACAACACTGGTGCTATTGCCATTACAAAGGAGCCCAGGTTTCACAAGAAGACCAAACACATCAAGCGCCGTTTCAACTCCATCCGGAATTATGTTCAAGATGGAGACATAGATATTTGTAAGGTGCATACGGATCTGAATGTTGCAGACCGTTGACTAAACCTCTTCCACGAGCAAAACATGATCAACACCAGAACTCTATGGGTGTTCGATTCATCACAATGTAACTAGATTATTGACTCTAGTGCAAGTGGGAGACTGTTGGAAATATGCCCTAGAGGTAATAATAAAAGTATTATTATTATATTTCCTTGTTCATGATAATTGTCTGTTATTCATGCTTGAATTGTATTGTACAGAAACAGCGATACATGTGTGAATATATAGACCACAATGTGTCCCTGGTAAGCCTCTAGTTACCAGCTCGTTGATCAATAGATGGTCACGGTTTCCTGACCATGGACATCGGATGTCGGTGATAACGGGATCACATCATTGGGAGAATGATGTGATGGACAAGACCCAATTCTGAGCCTAGCACGAGATCGTATAGTTCGTAATGCATAAGCTTTTCGGTGTCAAGTATTTATTCCTTAGACCATGAGGTTGTGCAACTCCCGGATGCCGTAGGAATACTTTGGGTGTGCCAAACGTCACAACGTAACTGGGTGGCTATAAAGGTACGCATCGGGTATCTCCGAAAGTGTCTGTTGAGTTGGCACGAACCGAGACTGGGATGTTGTCACTCCGTGTGATGGAGAGGTACCTCTGGGCCCACTCGATAAGACATCATCATAATGAGCTCAAGGTGACTAAGGAGTTAGTCATGGGATGATGGATTACGGATCGAGTAAAGAGACTTGCCATGACGAGATTGAACAAGGTATCGGGAATACCGACGATCGAATCTCGGGCAAGTACCGTACCGATGGATGAAGGGAATAACATACGGGATTGAGTGAATCCTTGACACAGTGGTTCATCCGATGAAGATCATCGAGGAACACGTGGGAACCAACATGGGTATCCAGATCCCGCTGTTGGTTATTGACCGGAGAGTGGTCTCGGTCATGTCTACGTGTCTCCCGAACCCGTAGGGTCTACACACTTAAGGTTCGGTGACGCTAGGGTCGTAGAGATACATGCACGTGGAAACCCGAAAGTTGTTCGGAGTCCCGGATGAGATCCCGGACGTGACGAGGAGTTCCGGAATGGTCCGGAGGTAAAGAATGATATATAGGAAGTCCAGTTTCGGCCATCGGCTGAACTCCGGGGGTCACCGGGAGTGTCCCGGGACCACCGGAGGGGTCCCGGGGGTCCACCGGGTGGGGCCACCCATCCCGGTGGGTCCCCTAGGCCGCAAGTGGGAAGGGGCCAGCCCCTGGTGGGCTGGCGCACCACTTGGGCCCTCCCTCCATGCGCCTAGGGTTGAAACCCTAGGGGAGGGAGGCGCCCCCTATGCCTTGGGGGGCAAGTTTCCCCCCTAGGCCCCCCCCCCTTGCAGATGGGATCTGCCAGGGCCGGCGCCCCCCTGGCCCCTATATATAGTGGGGGGGGGGGAGAGGGCAGCCGCACCCAAGTCTCTAGCGCCTCTCCCTACTCCCGTCACACCTTCCTCCTCCTCCGCAGGGCGCCGGCGAAGCCCTGCAGGATTTCCCACTGCATCCACCACCACGCCGTCGTGCTGCTGGATCTCCGACGACCTCTCCTCCCCCCTTGCTGGATCAAGAAGGAGGTGATGTTGTTGTACCGGACGTGTGTTGAACGCGGAGGTGCCGTCCGTTCGACGCTAGATCATCGATGACGAAGAACGCGAAGAGTACGACTACTTCATCCACGCTTCTTCGAACGCTTCCGCTAGCGATCTACAAAAGGGTATGTAGATGCACTCTAATATGCTCGTTGCTAGATGTCTCCTTAGATGGATCTTGGTGAAAGCGTAGAATTTTTTTGAATTCTGCTACGTTCCCCAACAGGATAAGCACCTGGCTCGAGAACCCTACTCCCGACCCTAATTACAGTCGGGTTACAACGCATGCAATTGTGGTTAGGATGCAACGCATGTAGTTGCATGTCTAGTGGTAGACATGCAACTGCACCCGACAAACTCCTTCTGGTCTCCAGTTTGATGTTGCTTTTGTGATCATTCAGTTGCAATCGGGTTACAATGCTTGAAGTTGCATGTCTAGTGATGGGCATGCAAATGGCCTGACAACCCCTCCACATCCCAACCGTAGTTGTAGTCACTTTGTGCCCATGCAGCTGCTCTCAGGTTATAATGTTGTTTGAAGTTGCATGTCTAGTAATGGACATGTAACTAGTCCAACAACCCCTCCCCCTCCCAACCCAGTTGCACTCACTTTGTCCCCATGTAGTTGTTGTCGGGTTACAATACTTGAATTTGCAACTCTAGTGTTTGACATGCAACTGACCGACAATCCTTCCCGCTCCAATTGTTGTGGCATTGGGCCATGCAGTTGTAGTTGCATGTCTAGTAGTGGACATGCAATTGGTCAACAACACCGTCCCAGCCCTACCGCGGTCGCATCATGGGCCAAATAGTTTGTAGCCAGGTTGCAACAGTTGCAAGTAGTATGCCTAGTGGTGAACGTGAAAATAGATGACAAACCCTCTTATTTTTTGTTGCATTCACTTTGTGGCCAGTCCAGTTGTAGTTAGATAGTAATTGCTAGAGAAGCGCTATGCGCAACTCGCATAATATGATTAATAGACTTATTCAATAAGAAAAAGAAACATCAGAGCTCACCCTCGGTCAGGTTGCATGTATATTGTGTCGGTTGCAATTTTTAAGATGTTGTGCACCTTTGAAAGTGTGAAGCTTCCATGCAAAAGCAATGTACCCCATGAGATTTTCCTCCATAAGAAACAATAGGAATAAGCGTTCAAACAAATGGAAGCTCACATGAAATGAAAGACTTTGTGCCTTGGAGTCCGTCAAGGAACGTTAACTTCTTGGTGTGGTCTGCCGACTATGAGGAGTGAGAGAGCCAATATGGTCAAAAGATTCAGCCGAGTAGTACATCATCTATCCCTGGTGATACATGGGATTCAGTTTGGAAACCGCAATGTCCTGTTAAGATAGAAAATATTTATTTGGAAAACCGCTCATAGTGTTATACCGTGTTGTGCTATCTTGGAAGCATAGCATATAAAAGTTAAACCCCAATTTTCCAGCTTGCAACCAAGGGCCAGACAACATCATGCACTTACTGTTTCAATTCCCTATGGTTGTGGAAGTTTGGAAGCTCCTGGGAGTTTATCATATTGTTAAGAGGGTATGACGAGTTGAACGGTCGGGAGAAGTAGTTTTAGAGAAGCTTCTCTGCCTCCTATATTAGGATGTACATGTACTCGACCCACCAAATTTGAGAGAGACTAATACAACCACTACATTGTACTTATGGTTTGAGCGAAGGAAGCTTACCCATGGTGAACAAACACAAAGTGCTTCCCAAATTCACTTAGTAGTGAGAGGACTTGTAGTGAACTTTGTGATTGCTTGCATGCCTAAGGCAAAGTTGCGAGCTACAACTTGGACTACCACAAACATGCTATATGAACCTAAATGTGGATGTTGGATTGATCATGATCACTTAAATGCATGGAACTGTTGATGCTATTATCCAAGATCATACACGCAAGTTTATTGCTGCAGCGAATGAAAAAATAAATTTATGTTATGATCAATTCTTGGTTGAGGCAATTGCATTGAGATTTGGGTTGAATCTGGCAAAGATGGGGCTGCAGCAAAATTTAAGCGGTGTCTGCCAATGTAGAGGTGGTCACTGCCTTGCTAGATGGTATCTCCAACTCAGTTGCTAGTGCCATATTTGATGACTGTTATTGTATGTTGCCAGATTTTAATCATGTACATTATGATCATTGTAATAGAGATAGTAATCAAGTAGCTCATGAACTAGATTACGGAAGATGATGACCATGAGCCGGCGAGGGGAGAGGAGGCGTACGTCTTGCGGGTGTAGTTCCTGGACAGTTGCGTTTTTTTGCTGGAGCTTTAGTGACAACCGCCCCATCACGGTGTTGTTCCATGAATTTTGGTCGATGTTGCTCGTGGAAGGTGGTCCCAGCAGGCGGAGGCGTTCCAGCTTAGGAGGCTCGCTGGCAGCATGGCCGGCATGTGGTTCTAATCTGATTAGCAGCCGTTTCTGCAAGGAGATGGATTTGCTTCAGTGGAACTCTAGTGGTACCGATATTGAATTGTTTATAGATTCTAAAGGAAAGTGGTCAAGCAGATTTTGATTGAATTGCCTAAATTGAGAAGGAAATTAGTCAACCAGAATAAGAGAACTGATTGGCCGTGTCGGCAACATTGCCCCAATGTATGTATGTATGTATGTATGTATGTATGTATGTAGATCGACTCGACTCTGACTGCTCGACGTGGCTTTTTGGGTAATGCAATCGCAAGTGCTGATGTGTTCTTTGTATATGCAATGTGCAAGAGGTTTGCTATGATCGGTACGACTACGAAAGGAGGTCATTTCACATGAACCTGCTGCAGCCTCCAGCCTCTAAGTGCTCTACAATTGTTCGTCCTTAGCAACCATGACAATAGCCACGACGTCAGAACAGCTAGCAGACGACCAGAAGAAGTCGGCCCAGGCGAACATGCACATAGGATAGCTGCACTGAAACGACGGGAGTAGCGCCTGCTCACCAGCGTGGTCGATGTATATGCTACCGGCAGAGCAGCTACCGCATGGCGGTCGTCCTCTAGGATTACAACAGGCCCTTTGCAGTAGAAGCACTCAGTTTCACGCTTGGCTCCAGACTTGGGTTTCTTCGTGGGAGTAGCAACTGTCTTCCTATTCTTCTTGAAGTTCCCCTTCTTTCCCTTGCCCCTTTTCTTGAAACTAGTGGTATTGTTAACCATCAACACTTGATGCTCCGTTTTGATTTCTACCTCGGCAGCCTTGAGCATAACGAAGAGCTCGGGAATTGTCTTTTGCATCCCCTGCATGTTATAGTTCATCACGAAGCCTTTATAGCTTGGTGGCAGTGATTGACGAACTCTATCAATAACACTATCTTCATCAACTTTGCAACGAAGTTGAGTCATATGATTGTACTCCCTCCGTCCGGAAATACTTGTCATCAAAATGGATAAAAGGGGATGTATCTAGATGCATTTTAGTTCTAGATGCATCCCCTTTTGTCCATTTTGATGACAAGTATTTCCGGACGAAGGAAGTAGTACCCAGACATTCTGAGCAAGTGTTCACTGATAGAACAATTCTCCTCCATCTTACAGCTGTAGAACTTATTGGAAATCTCATATTTCTAAATCTGGGCATTTGCTTGAAATATCAACTTCAACTCCTGGAACATCTCATATGCTCCATGACATTCAAAACGTCGTTGAAGTCCCGGTTCTAAGCCGTAAAGCATGGCACACTGAACTATCGTGTAGTCATCAGAACGAGCTTCCCAAACGTTCATAACATCCGGGGTTGCTCCTGCAGCAAGCTTGTCACCCAGCGGTGCTTCAAGGACATAATTCTTCTGTGCAGCAATGAGGATAATCCTCAAGTTACAGACCCAATCTGTGTAATTGCTACCATCATCTTTCAACTTAGCTTTCTCTAGGAATGCATTAAAATACAAAGGAACGGTAGCAAGGGCCATTGATCTACTACAACATATATATGCAAAAAAAAACTATCAGGACTAAGTTCATGATAAATTAAAGTTCAATTAATCATATTACTAAAGCACTCGCACTTAGATAGACATCCCTCTGGTCATCTAAATGATCACGTGATCCAAATCAACTAAACCATGTCCGATCATCACGTGAGATGGAGTAGTTTTCATTGGTGAACAACTTATGTTGATCATATCTACTATATGATTCACGCTCGACCTTTCAGTCTCCAGTGTTCCGAGGCCATATCTGCATATGCTAGGCTCGTCAAGTTTAACCCGAGTATTCTGCGTGTGCAAAACTGGCTTACACCCGTAGTATGTGAACGTAGAGCTTATCACACCCGATCATCACGTGGTGTCTCGGCATGACAAACTTTCGGAACGGTGCATACTCAAGGAGAACACTTATACCTTGAAATTTAGTGAGAGATCATCTTATAATGCTACCGTCGTACTAAGAAAAATAAGAAGCATAATAAGATAAACATCACATGCAATCAAAATATGTGACATGATATGGCCATCATCATCTTGTGCTTTTGATCTCCATCTCCAAGGCACCGTCATGCTCACCATCGTCACCGGCGTGACACCTTGATCTCCATCGTAGCATCATTGTCGTCTCGCCAACTATTGCTTCCACGACTATCACTACCGCTTAGTGATAAAGTAAAACAATTACATGGCAACTGTATTTCATACAATAAAGCGACAACCATATGGCTCCTGCCAGTTGCCGATAACTTTACAAAACATGATCATCTCATACAATAACGTATAACTCATCATGTCTTGACCATATCACATCACAACATGCCCTGCAAAAACAAGTTAGACGTCCTCTACTTTGTTGTTGCAAGTTTTACGTGGCTGCTATGGGCTTAGCAAGAACCGTTCTTACATACGCATACAAAACCACAACGATTTTTCTTCAAGTATGTGTTGTTTTAACCTTCACAAGGACTGGGCGTAGTCACACTCGATTCAGCTAAAGTGAGAGAGACAGACACCCGTCAGTCACCTTTAAGCAACGAGTGCTCATAATGGTGAAACCAATCTCGCGTAAGCGTATGCGTAATGTCGGTCCGGGCCGCTTCATCTCACAATACCGCCGAACAAAAGTATGACATGCTGGTAAGCAGTATGACTATTATCGCCCACAACTCATTGTGTACTACTCGTGCATACCATCTACGCATAGACCTGGCTCATGATGCCACTGTTGGGGAACGTAGTATTTCAAAAAAAATCCTACGATCACGCAAGATCTATCTACTAGATGCATAGCAACGAGAGGGGAGAGTGTGTTGTAATGCCCAGGATGGAGTTATACCTCCTACGTGTCGAGGCACGACTTAAAGGCATAAATCCATCCTAGAATGATCTCAAGTTTGGTAATCTTTGCACAACTCATGTAAAAGAGGGGATAGTAAACAGAAAATAGTTGGCTTACACTCGCCACGTCACAGAATTACAGTACAAGTCTCAAACATCATACATTAAGAACATCACAACCCTCTAAGGGCAAAAGCCAAATGTCAAAGTACCAAACTGAAATAAATAAACCACAGGCGGATCGAATCCTAGTAAGAGTCTCCACTACTGATCATCCGGGTATCGCACATAGTACCGACTACGCTCCTCGTCGTACTCCCAATCCAGCTCGGTGCCATCACCTGGATAGCTCACAGCTGGACCTGCATCTGGTGTGTGAAGTAACTGTGAGCCACAGAGGACTCAGCAATCCCGTCTCCGGGTAACAAGACTATCAAAGCCTTTGGGAAAAGGGGTAAGGCTGAAGAAAAGAATAAGTCTGCAGCAGCAACTAGCATCTAGCTTACGTAAGTGAGAGCGAGAAGAGAAGGCCTCGGCGAGAAGTGATCACGAAGTGATCCTAGCTACAAGCTCCACAATCATAACCCCTCCGTGTTCAACTCCTGAATCCCTATTCGGAAATTGACAGTCACGGAACTCACGCTGGTAGTGTATTAGTATCATTGTGACAAGTTTTCTACAACCGGAATTAACAAGCTCCCATCTGCCACATCACCGCGGGCACGGCTTTCGAAAGTTCAAACCCTGCAGGGGTGTTCCAACTTGACCCATTACAAGCCCACGATCCGCGGAGTCGCAACTCCAAAGTGGGAAGACCCGAGTATCCTCGGAATCCCGTGCTCAAGATATACCGAGCTAAGGTAAGGCTAATCCAGCAAATCCTCCCGGCGTGTCGACACCCTGATAGTAGCCGCGCGTATCTAGGTCTCAGGACACGTCCGGATGAGCGCTACGTACAGATACCGAAGACCCCAGCGAACTGGGTAGTATCCGCAAGTGACTCTGTTTTGGACCAACACTCAAGTCGAGCACTGGCCCAGGGGGTTGAATTAATTAAGCCTCGGGTTAATTACTCCCTCGGAAAGTTTTAGTTGTTTAGGCAAATAGTACCAAGGTTGGGACTTGCTGGAAAAGACTTAGCACTTAGCGGTTTATCGAGGGGGTCCCATACACCCCAACCGTGTTAGGAACGCATAATCAAGGAACATAATACCGGCTTATACGGATCCTAACGGCATGAGTGGAACAAATCACCAAGCAAAAGGCTTAGCCTTCCACCCTTGCCAATATATAGATGATTTCATTTTAAGCAATTATATAGTGTGATATAACCCAACCAAACTTCAACATGGAGCAAGCATCTTCACTTCACCTGCAACTAGCAACGCTATAAGAAGGGCTGAGCGAAGCGTACTTAGCCAAGCAACGGTTTGCATAGGTAGGTTGGTTAAACATGGCAATTGGTTACAAGTAGGAGGCTGACAAGAAGATCATGGGCATCGAGGCAAAACTATAGATCGAGACTACTAACAATAGGCAAAGATAGTAATGTTATCGGGGTTCGGTCATCTTGCCTGAAGAGAAGTCGTTCGGATCGTAAGAAGGATCCTCGTGCTCAACCTCGTTGGAAACCTCGTGCTCAACCTCGTACTCAGACTCAGCTCCCGGCTCTAAACAAAACAATCACACCAAGCACAAATCAACAAGATGCAATGCGCACTCGAAAAAGATGAATGCATGATGGATGCACTAAGGATGCACATGGAGCACGGAAAATATCACTCAAGCAAATCACCTCAAAACATGATAACAATCTGATATTATTAATCTACACAGAAAAGCAATCAAGTTTGATATAAGATTCGCTGAAATCGGAGTTACGGGCTAAAAGTTATGCCCGAAACAAGATTTGAGCGAAAGCTGAAAATTACAGCAACATAGCAACTTCGGAGCTCAAAATAATTAAGCTACAGCACCCAAAAAGCATGGCAAAGGACATGAACACAAACTAGACATATAGTACAGCAACTATGTCCAAGGTGCACCCCCAACGGAGTCACGGATCAATAGCAATGATCCTGGACATATTGAACTTGACAATAAAATTCTGGCAGCAGAATTTTATCGAAACTTTGGAGCAAAAGATAAACATGCTACAGACACTCAAATAGACATGTGAGGACATGGATGGAAAGACAACAATATATACTACAAGTAACAATCAAGATCCACTCCAAAACTAACATGCCTTGTCCTAGAGCATCACACGAACATGGCATCAGAACGTTACAGATTTCAGACTTAGTGAAAAAAAACCACTAAGTCCTAAAACAGCAATATCATCATAGCATATAAAAGAGCATGTTTAAGTCACCTCGAAACTAATCATGGCAAAGGGTAAGCACCTCATCAAAGTGCACATGAAGGTGATCCCGAAACACACAAGCATGCTTCATAGAGGTGAACACAACGATTGCAACGAGCTCAACGAGACGGCATTTCAAAACAAGTGAAACAACATCATAGCCACATGGCACTTTGCAACGATGACAACAAGGCATTAATAAATCTACCATGCAACCTATCACACACAACACGTAGATCGTGGCAAGACGAACACGTGGACATGTCATTTGCATCATTTGGACAAACGAGCTAAAAGATATCACATGGCAAAGGTGGCATAAAAATAACACATAGCAGCAGTTTATATCATGATGCACTCTTACAACAGCAAAACAAGCACCTAGATGATCTCTAACATGCATGACAACAACAGGTAAAACGTAGAGCAAGTCTCCATGAACGTCTGGACATGCTACACGCGCGAAACGGAGCACCACACTAAAAGTTACAGCAGGTCAAACATTGCATCAGAGAATTAGATCTCAGGGACTTAGTGGGAAAAAGGGGGTAAACCTCAGATCTGAAACTGGAGAAACGAACGGGCCGGAGGCTCTGCAGCGGCGGCGGCCCAGTCGTGCGGAGGCGGCCCGGGCGGAGGAAGCAGCCCAGCTGCTAGGCCTAGGGCGAGGCGGTCCGGCCGGACGGGGCTGCGGAAGGCCCGCGGAGCAGAGCGGTGGCGCGGCCCGGCGCCTGGGAGGCGGTGGCGCGGAGCCCGCCTGGCTGGCGCGGCTGGCCTGGCGTGCTGACGAGGCGGCGGCCCAGGGAGAGGCCACGGCGCGGGGAACCGCTGGCGAACGGGCGCGCGGGGCGGTGTACGAGCCTCGGCGGTGGATCGAAGGATCCGGGGGCCTCCAGGCGAAGCGGCCGGCCAAGTGGTCCCTGGCGCGCTCGAGGCCCGCGCTGGCGTGGGGAGACCGATCGGCCGGGCGGAGGAAGGTGCGAAGGGGTCGGCTGGCGTTGACTTGGCCAGATCGAAGGATCTGGCGACGGGGCTTCGACCCAGCGGGGTTTGCGGCGGCGGTCGGCTGGTCCGACCGGCCGGCGCGATTTCTGGAGGAGGGAATTGGATAAGCATGGAAAAAGAGGAGGGGGTAGGATCTAGAGGATAGGGATGCCCAAAATGGACATAGGGGGGCCTAAATATAGCAGTTTTTAGGGTTAGGAGGGAATTTAGGGGCGCTAGGAGCCCTCCGATCGCGATCCAACGGATCCGATCGCGGGGATAGATTAAAAGGGCCTAGGAGGAGATAAAAGAATGCAGTAGGGGTGTTTCCGGGACACGAAGTGAAGGCACATCGGACCCACACGAGCAACGGATGGGATAGCCAACGGAGTCCAAACGAGACGAGATTTGAGAGGCGGGTTGCACACAACAAAACAACGACACAGACAACAACCTCGCGGTACACCGGTAACGTTAAACGCCCGAACAACAAAGTAGGCCTACGGGACGCCACGGACACGTGAGGGAGCTCCGGAACGCGAAACGGACAACGGGAAGGAACACGCGGAACCGGATGCAACCGACAACACAAAAGCAATGCAATGCACATGTCTACATGATATGAATGAATGCCACACACTCACACAACAAAACGACGAAAACCCGAAAGACAAAGAATCCGGAATGGAAATAGATGAAGCCGGAGATATATTATATACCCAAAAGGGAAAGTATTACATCCGGGGCATTACATGTGTCTACGTACCCTCGTAGACCGTAAGCAGAAGCATCTAGTGACGTGGTTGATGTAGTCGAACTTTCTTCGCTTTCCAACCGATCAAGCACCGAACGTACGGAGCCTCCGTGTTCAGCACACGTTCAGCTTGATGACGTCCCACGAGCTCTTGATCCAGTAGAACTTCGCGGGAGAGTTTCGTCAGCACGGCGGCGTGGTGACGGAGATGATGAAGCTACCGACGTAGGACTTCGCCTAAGCACTGCAACGATATGACCGAGGTGTGTTTCTGTGGAGGGGGGCACCGCACACGGTTGGGAGAGATCAACTTGATCAACTTGTGTGTCTAGAGGTGCCCCCTGCCCCCGTATATAAAGGAGCAAGGGGGGAGGCCGGCCGGCCCCTATGGTGCACCCTAGGAGGGCCACTCTTACTAGGAATAGGATTCCAATCCTATTCCTAGTAGGAGTCCACCAAGAGGGAGCGGGGGAAGGAAGGAGAGGGAGAGGGAGAAGGAAAGGGGCGCCGCCCCCCCCCCCTCCTTTCCTTGTCCAATTCGGACCAAGGGGGAGGGCACGCGGCCCAGCCCTGGCCGGCCTCTCTAACTCCACTAAGGGCCCAAGAGGCCCATTAATTCCCCCGGGGGGTACCGATACCCCTTCGGCACTCCGGTTTAATCCAAAACTTTTCCGGAACACTTCAGGTGTCCGAATATAGTCGTCCAATATATCAATCTTTACGTCTCGGACATTACGAGACTCCTCGTCATGTCCGTGATCTCATCCGGGACTCCGAACTACCTTCGATACATCAAAACTCATATACTCATAATACCGATCGTCATCAAACGTTAAGCGTGCGGACCCTACGGGTTCGAGAACTATGTAGACATGACCGAGACTCATCTTAGGTCAATAACCAAAAGCGGAACCTGGATGAACATATTGGCTCCTACATATTCTACGAAGATCTTTATCGATCAGACCGCATAACAACATACGTTGTTCCCTTTGTCATCGGTATGTTACTTGCCCGAGATTCGATCGTCGGTATCTCAATACCTAGTTCAATCTCGTTGCCGGCAAGTCTCTTTACTCGTTCCATAATACATCATCTCGTGACTAACTCATTAGTCATTTGCTTGCAAGGCTTATTATGATGTGCATTACCGAGAGGGCCCAGAGATACCTCTCCGACACTCGGAGTGACAAATCCTATTCTTGATCTATGCCAACACCATGAACACTTTCGGAGACACCTGTAGAGCATCTTTATAATCACCCAGTTACGTTGTGACGTTTGATAGCACACAAGGTGTTCCTCCGGTATTCGGGAGTTGCATAATCTCATAGTCATAGGAACATGTATAAGTCATGAAGAAAGCTAGAGCAGTAAAACTAAACGATCATAGTGCTAAGCTAAGGGATGGGTCTTGTCCATCACATCATTCTCCTAATGATGTGATCTCTTTGATCAAATGACAACGCATGTCTATGGCTAGGAAACATAACCATCTTTGATCAATGAGCTAGTCTAGTAGAGGCATACTTGGGACATACTGTTTTGTCTATGTATTCACACATGTACTAAGTTTCCGGTTAATACAATTCTAGCATGAACAAAAGACATTTATCATGATATAAGGAAATACAAATAACATCTTTATTATTGCCTCTAAGGCATATTTCCTTCATGTTCCTCGGCGACCCAAGGCACCACCTGAGAACTTTGTAAAAATACAAGTTGATGCGGGAGTCAGAGCCTCAAGAGGAGGATCGGCGGCAGCGGTATGCCGGGACAGAAATGGGGTCTATTTGGGAAGTTTTGCACTGGTGATTGCTCGAGTCGCGGACCCAGCTACCTTGGAGGCGATTGCATGTAGAGAGGCTATCTCTTTGGCTCAAGATCTACACATGCAACATGCTATGATCACCTCGGATTCGAAGCAAGTCATTGGCGATATCCATGGAGGAAATCAGGGAATGTATGGTCCCATTATCAACGAAATCAAGTCTAGAGCTTCTCTTTTGAATTGTACTTTTTCTTTCGAGGATCATGCAACCAATATGGATGCACATAGATTAGCAAAGTTTGCTCTTTCTTTAGCTCCGGGGCGTCATGTATGGCTTGGCCAGCCTCACACCCCGACTCTTATCCCACTCTCTGTGGTGTTTGATGAATAAAGTTGGCTTTACCCCAAAAAAAACGTACAACCTTTCCTGAGCTAATTGCACACGGCGTGAGTTTTAATCCAACAGATGATGAAGTTGAGAAGGAGGTCAAATTAAATCTCAGCTCTGAGTTTTAGCAATCCCGATTTTACCAAGCACCTTGGCTAAGACTAGTCACAATGGGTAGTAACATAGAGTAGTAACATGCTCATGTTACTACTCTATGTTACTACCTCTATAGTGGGGAGTAACATATGTGTGGTAACATGCAACACTTCATTTATTAGGCTATAGACTCATCTTGAATTGATATGTGTGATGTTACTCATACTACTAGTAACTAGCTATGTTACCACATGCCTCTCTTTCTTCATTTATTGCTTGCCACATCATCTATTTTATCTAGATATGTGTGATGTTACTACCTAAGTTACTCCGACTATGGGTAGTCTAATGGAAGCTTCCTATAGGACGTACTACTAGGAAGATTGATTGGTTTCCATGCATGCATGATGGTATCCTCATTTATCTCCGCCATTATAATATATACCGCTGCCGATCGATTCAACACCTACCTACGTACGAAGCGGAGAAAACCCTAGCAGCAATACCGCCGGCGAAGCGATGGCGAGCTTCATCGTGGCGGACGCGTCGGAGTACCTGGCCATCACCGGCTGGGGCATCAACGACGTGAAGCTGGCGAAGAAGGCGTGGGTGTTCGCGGGGCAGCAGTGCAAGAAGTTCAGCGTCACGCCCGTCAACTACGAGTTCGAGGTGAACGCCATGAGCTCCGAGAAGCTGCCCTTCGTCCTGCCCGCCGTCTTCACCATCGGGCCCCAGGTGACCACCCTGGAGCTCGGCGACAACGCCCAGGCGGCGGTGGAGGCCAATCTCCTGCTCTACGCGAAGCTCATCGCGCCGCTGCACCTGGGCGGCGCCTCGGCCAGCCGCGTGCACGACCTGGTGAAGGGGGTGATCGAGGGCGAGACCCGGGTGCTGGCGGCGCAGCTCACCATGGACGAGATCTTCACCGGCACCAAGAAGTTCAAGAAGGAGGTGTTCGACAGCGTGCAGAAGGAGCTCAACCAGTTCGGGCTCTTCATCTACAACGCCAACGTGAAGCAGCTGGTGGACGTGCCCGGGCACGAGTACTTCTCTCCTACCTCGGCCAGAAGACGCAGCAGGAGGCGGCCAGCAGGGCCAAGGTGGACGTGGCCGAGGCGAGGATGAAGGGCGAGGTGGGCGCCAAGGAGCGGACCGGCCTCACGCTCCAGAACGCCGCCAAGGTGGACGCCGAGACCAAGGTGCTGTCGGTGCGGCAGCAGGGCGAGGCGAGGCGCTCAAGGAGGAGGCCAAGGTCAATGCCGAAGTGCAGGTGTTTAAGAACGCCAGGGAGGCCGACGTCGCCGCCGCTATGACCGACCTCGCCATGAAGAAAGCCGGCTGGGACCGGCAGGCCAAGGTCGCCGAGGTCGAGGCCGCCAAGGCCGTCGCCATCCGCGACGCCGAGCTGCAGATGGAGGTCGAGATCAAGAACGCCCTCTGCCAGACCGAGAAGCTCAAGGCCGAGCAGCTCAGCAAGGCCACCGTGCAATACGACACACAGGTCGGCATTCATGCATATACTAATAAATTTTTGAAAATTATTACTAGATTTGTTGGAACTTCTTGTTCGATCATTCTGTAAGAAAGATCACTGACATTTGTGTGTGGTGTGTAGGTTCAAGAGTCGAATGCGCTGTTCTACGGCCGGCAGAAGGCGGCGGAGGCGGCTCTATACGAGGAGATGAAGGCCGCGGAGGCGCGCAAGGCGCAGGCCGACGCGCTCTTCTTCGAGCAGAAGATGGCGGAGGACGCCAAGCTGTACGCCAAGCAGAGGGAGGCGGAGGCGCTGTCGCTGGTGGGCAGGGCCAAGGCAGACTACGTGGCGTCCATGCTGGCGGCGCTCGGCGGCGACTACCGCGCGCTCAGGGACTACCTCATGATCGACGGCGGCATGTACGCCGAGATGGCGCGCATCAACGCCAGCGCCGTCAACGGCCTGCGGCCCAAGATCAGCGTCTGGAGCAACGGAGATGGTGGCGGCGAGGGCGGCGCGCTGCAGCAGGTGGCTGGGGTGTACAAGATGCTCCCGCCGTTGCTGGAGACGGTGCACGAGCAGACCGGGATGCTCCCACCGGCATGGATGGGCACGCTGCCCAAGGAAGGCGACGCCGCCAACTGATCGATCATTTTTCGTCGTTGCGCCTGCCAGTTTAGTTCTTTTTTTTTTTTAGAGAAACAGCAAAACTTTATTCAGGTGTTTTCTTTCGATGGTTCTTAATTAGATGGTGACATTGTATTAGTGTGATCGGATAATTGTGAAGTGTTCTGCCTTTTTAATTGCGAGATGTTTTCTCAACAAGGTTTTGCTTACAGGGTGGTAAATTAATTCGGTTATCGCTTGGGAACCGTGAATCAAACTACCACACACTAAACGTAGTATGTATTTAGCAAAACTTTTGAATTTTTAAATTTAAAAATGGTCCAAGTAGAGTTAAATTACCGTCGCAACTACCATATGATACCAAGAGAAGCTTGCTAATCATGCAATAGTGGTAAAAAGGTCATATTTGTAGCTTCAAGACCTGGACGGGGCTGATTTATTTTGGCACCACTGAAGACTGGTGGCTAAAGGATAGGGCAGCGACCCCGAAATCGATGCGGAGGAACTTCGACACGATCGCTATCCTGATCCACTGGAGGATATGGAAGGAGAGAAACGCGAGAATTTTTTATATTTTCACCAGCACCATCGATAGGGTGCTTGACATAACTAAGGAGGACATTGGAATGTGGCGGGCTGCAGGTTGCATCTGTGACCTGCCGGCTAGCGCCTAATTTTTTTTCGGGTCCCAGTTCTAGTCTGCCTAGACTGCCTCCCGGCTGTACTCTGTACTCTATTTGTAGCAGCTTGGTCGCGGGCTCGAGACCTATATCAAACTCCCGACCTGATGCAAAAGAAGACATGAAGAGGAGTAATGCAGATGCTATCAAACGCATATACGCACACGCTATAGTCTCTCAGAGATAATAAGCCGTCATAGTATCTTGAGATTGATAGTCATCACAGGTATGAACGTATGCACACACAACCTACCTTTATGAGCACATCCGAGATATTAAGTCGGCACAACATCTTGAGATTGACAAAGTCATCACAGGCGCCTTCGTAGTCGACAAGGAAGCCTCCTCCCACAGCACAAATATCGTTGAAACATCTGAAATAAATCCAAGCATCAGTCTGAAATAAATCCGTTCAGATTTCGTGGGCCCAAGGGAGAGGGGGAGCTAGAAACTGAGGCCTCTTAACAAATATGTCAAAATAATAATCAATGTATTTGACATCTTTTGTCATCAAAAAATTGGGTAAATCTAGTCACCAGAGCTCGCATTTACTCCTGAAGAGACGTTCCCATCAACTACGAGACATCTTTGATGACTTCGTCAATCTCAAGATGATATGTCGGCTCAGTCTCTCGGAGGTGCTTATAGCGATAGGGTGTGCATGTGTGTTCATAGGTATGAATGTATACGTGTATATATGAGCGCATCCATCTTCTTCTTTTTTGCAAGAAAACTTCTGATCTATTCATCTTCAATCATGTCAGTACAACGAACACCAGAAATAATGAAAATTACATCCAGATCCTTAGACCACCTAGCAACGACTACAAGCACTGAAGTGAGCCGAGGGCGCGTCGCCACATTGCCCCTTCATTGCTAGAGCCGGGCAAAACATGTTGTAGTAGACAGTCGAGAAGCTTTCCTATGTCATTCATCACTCCCCTTCAAATTGGTTGTGTGGGCTGCACAACCATTCCAAAATAGGGAGGGACGCTTCACTTTCATCATCGCTGTTGCTGCTATATTGACTAAGGCATTATCCGTTACAACTTGAACTACATTCTTCTCCCCAATTTCTTCTCTGCATCTATTAACAAGCTCAAATATCATCTTTCCATCTTTTCTCACATCTGAATAGTCCACAGAATCAACAAATACAACACCATAGGCACTATGAACTACCAAATTCATCACTCCCCTTCCTCTTTTGTCTGTCCATGCATCTGTGTCATGACGGTACATCCAGTGAGCTTCCATGCTTCTTTATGTCCAGCAAATCCTTCCTCGACTTTCTTCTAGCTCTTCTGCAAGTAAGGGCCACCCATTTCATAAGGAGTGGGGCCTTTCATGTCTGTCCCGAACGCTCCAACCGTTCCAAGCATAAGTTTTAAGCTTGGAAACAGGATTGCATTGTGTGCAATTCCGACTTTATAGAAGAACTGACAAACATACTCACAAGAACGGACCCGCCTCTCTTCCCTTATTTGAGTGGACAACTTGGTTTGCAACTTTGTAGAAAAGCCATCCCCTTCCTTGCGGACACAACCTCTTCTGTTGACTTGGTGCAAAACTTATCCATAGAACCATATGAGTTACCCTTACTTCGTCGTTTCCCTGATAATACAAGGAAACCACCCCCACCCAAGATGTCATCTTCATCAGCAGCCCTAGCATCATCTCCATCCAAAGTGGCATCACTTTTGCGTATTGCTGATTCCCCGGCCTTTTTTCATTTGATTCATCTTTCCTTGAGATCAACCCCCTCATCTCTTGCTTCACATCCCACAAAACGACATTTTGATACTTGACATTTGCAAGGTGGTACTTCATTCGAGTAATACCACCAATGTAAACACCATGGCAGAAGTTGCATTCCGCAGAGGCCTTCTTGGTCATGTCCGCAATCGTGCAATGATTCCATGCTGGGTCATCTGAGTTCACTGGAGGTACATGAGGTGTTGGGATTATCGGTGAAGTGCTTGACCAAGCCAAGCCTACAAAAATCAAATAGACATATGTAGGAATTAGATGTGAAATGGGTTACTGGGAGCATTCTACATACAGTAAATTAAAGCAACAAATCATGGCCTTCTTGGTCATGTCCATAATCACACACAGTACACTACAAAGCACCTCACTGTTACACTCACATGAGAAAATGATAAAAACCCTCTCATTCTATTTACACATGTTATGGAAGTAGCACAACAGACATCAATATCTTTATTCTTTACACAAGTTCTTGAGCTGTGACTTATTCACTTAACACAAGCAAATCAAAGCAGTCGATAAGGGCATCACAAACCATCATCTAAAGAAAATTTTGAGTGGCAGATCTGAATATTCTACCAATGAGCTATGTTGAAAAGCTAAGCTACAATCTGAACCTACAACTACAAGTCTGCAATGCAATCCCAAGAGCCTTTCATGTGTTTATGTTGATTCAACAAACAAATAAGCAATGGGATATTCTACCTATGAGCTATGGAATCAGAATCAACAAACAAATCTGAATCCCAGAGCCTACAATCTGAATCAACAAACAAGTCTGAATATTCTACCAATGAGATATAGAATCGGAGGACTCATGTACCTCCTGGCGATGTCCTTTCTCCGGCTGCTAGAACCATGTGAGAGTGAGACTGAGATGTCATCGTGTTAGCAGAGGCAGCGTCGTGCAGAGGCCCCTCGTCGTCGGTCGCATTTCCACCTCCCCCACAACCAAATCTGGCTTCCAACGAAGCAGCAGTCGGCGCTGCTGGGAAGAACAACGCAGCCACCGCAAACTTTTTGGTGGGAGGGAGAGAAAGGAATGAGGGGACACGAGCTAGGTTTTCTAGAGGAGGTGCTATATACCATCGGAAAATTTGGGCCGTTTTGTCTATCTGGGCCCTTGTGTTTCAGTCTTTCAGCCCATGCCCACGATTTTGCAGCAACAGCGAAGTCAAATAGCATCATTTCACGCGGGGTCGCGTTTTTTTATGGGATTACCTCACGGGAATGCTTCCATCACACGATAGCGCCGCGATCGCACTGCTTTCGCCCGCGATCTGAAACTTTGATAGAAATAGCCTAGTTCTTGCAAAATCTTATAATTCATTTTTTTAGAAAATAAAATCTGAAAATTATGGTATAGCAGCACTGTTTGGTGATATCTGAACAAACATTAATTCAAACTGAGCAAATTCGGTATTTGTGGATAGCTGTCAACAACCATTACAAATTTAATGTTGGTGACATCTCAAAATTATATACGAGTTAGTGCGTGTTTTTACAATGCTAATCTTGTTTGATGATTCAGATATTGAAAACAATTTTGGGTATCCACTTTGATCGACCAACTTTTTTTTTTTTGAATAAACCAAACTAAGTACTCCCTCTGTTCCATAATGTAGTGCCTATAGATTTTTTGAAAAGTCAAACCTCACAAACTTTGATCAAGTTTGTGAAGAACAATATTTACATCTAGAGTGCGAAACATATATCACTAGATTCATCATAAGATGCAGTTTCACATTATATATTTTTGCTATTGTAGATATAAATATTTTTCTCTACAAATTTGGTCAAAGTTTACAAAGTTTGATTTATCAAAAAATCTATAGGCACTACATTATAAAACGGAGGGAGTAGTATTTAAGAACTAGAGAATATATTCACACACAAAAAGAACTAGATAGTAGAAAAGAGGTTATACTCCTGATCTGTAGAGCATCGATTTGAAATTAATTGATCAGTTCAGATCCAATCCAATGCACACAGTTCCTTGTCCGCTATTGTCAGTATATTCCCAGCCGCGGTTTGTTTGTAGCGAGAGGCGCCCGACGATACCCATGTTCGTGACTACATCTAGCGCCTGGAGACCGGAGCGAAGCGGCTTCGCATCTCTTACTCGCAATCAGCGCTCAGGGATAAGGATTGGCAAACTCAAGATTGTTGTAAAATTCGGAAGAAGAAAAGGAGTGACTGACTAGGAATTGGGCCGATTAGGTATGCAGCAGCCGCCAATACGCCGATACCTGTACTTGCGATCGGCCTGTTTATGCATGGCGTTAATCACACTATCTGAAATTAGGAAGAAGAAAAGGACGCTAGCTACATGGAGAACTCGCGCGATTAGCTGCCTCTTGGGCCATGGCGCATAAGCCGGTTCAAGGAACTGGCAACACTGGCGCACCTGGTGGCCCGGCCTAGGAACACGTAGCGTTATAGCGCGAAAAACCTTCCGAAAAAGTTACTCCTGTGAGGATTCAAGCTCGCGCTGTTTAGATACAAAGCTACTAAGAGCTAGTGATTGAGGACAGCGTGAAATGTTTGTATCTAAGAGCAGGGGCGGAGCCAGAAAATTTGGCCAATGGGTTCACTCGTTAAGTCATTGTGACAATTTTGTATGAATTAACCAACTGTAAAGCCAATTTCATATTATTTTACTACTAGAGTATAACGCTCATAGACAACTTAGTAAATAAAAATAATACAATATCACATATAGTTGTTGTATTAAAAACTGAAGAGTGCAAGACATACCAGCTGTTGGACAAAGTTATAAAATCACTTGTTTACATATTGTATATAGAGTAGTACCAAAATAGTTTTATAGATTCAGGTCCAACTTCTAATCTTGCTGAAGATAGTAAAAATAAATGACAAGTCACTTTGACATTTATAAAATAAGTACCATAAAAATTAAATAAGAATGTAAAGTCGCTCACATTTCAGAGAAAACATATCATCATTATTAATGGTAGCTAAAAAACACACTTTTCTTCACATGGAAATTAAACGATCACTCATGAATTAATTTTATTGTACAATTGTTTCTTAATACCATTCATAATTGAAAAGCATATGTCCACATATGTTGTGGCAATGAGCAATGTCAGTACTTTGTTTCAGAGGTTTATACACCAAAGAAAAGTAATATGCTTATTGGTCTACATTAGTAATCGAGCAAGATCAGCAGTCCTGTGCAAATTGGGGAACTTTTCATCTACTCACACATTGTTGATATAAGTGTGAAGTTCAAGACCAAAATCATCCGTTTTTGTAAATTAAAATTATATAAAATAGTTTGTCTCTGAATACAAAGTTTGGGAGACTACCTTCAACAACAACATTTGGTGGACTTTACATACAGTGCCCTTGAAGTCATTATCTGAATTTGGTGGTATATTTCTCTTTTATGGAGTATCACTCCATACCTAGATTAATCAAAGTTCAGGAAAAGGCAATTAAAAAATTAGGGCAAAATCTGTTGCCGAACTAAGCTACTAGATTAGATTAGATTAGACATGTGCAAAGAAGAGAGAATCCGTGGTGATCTAATCTTCCATACCTCAAATTTCGTCTAGGACCTGCCGTTGCTGGCGGTGACTCTGGCGATCTATCGGGAAGCGAACAAACAGGACGGCAGAGGGACGAGAGATGAGATCGATGGGGGAGTTGCGGCGGCCTGCTGGATATGTACGTACAAATCGCACAAGCCATGTGAATCGATCAATTAATCAAGGTTATTTTTGGGTCTCTGGGCTGGGCTAATCAAGTTAGAATATTTTAAATGGGCTAAAAGAATTTGCTTGTGTGTGTTGTAGCTACTTTTTGATGGGTTCAGCCTTAATAAGTTATTGGGTTACCCCGCAAAAAAATAATAATAAGTTATTGGGTTCATACTAGTGAGTACCCATGAACATGTACGTGGCAGGGAGGACTCGTAGGGTTCAGTTGAACCCAACGGCTGTACGCTGGCTCTGCCACTGTCTAAGAGTGATTGAGGGGTCGACGCCATCCCCGATGTTGCTCCCGGACGACGTGCTAGAGATGGTGCAGAGCCGGCTACCACTGGCCTTGTTCTCCGTGAATGTGCACGGGCACCCGCGGCCTTCTCCCAGAGCCCATCCAAGAGTACGGGCGAGGCGGCGGGCTCAGACCGACTACCACACAACATCCATCCCACCCGGCGCAGGCCGACGACCACGGGAAATGGATTTCGCCCGGACGGCGCCGTCTAACACTCTAACGGCGGTCGGGACTGCTGGTTACGACACGTAGGCAAAAAAGAACCCACTTATCATAAACTCACTTAACAGAGCCAGATTCATCGATCAGTGCTTTTTGCAAGAAAATTATACAAAACGTGGTGTTTTTTGCATAAATAAGTAGCATAATGTTTTCTGCTAACTTAGCCTTTAAAATGGAGTTTTTATGCAATTTACTCTACAACAGGCGGTTAAAGTTTTGTACTCCAAATCTGGATCAATTAGGTTCCGAAGCCTGATATGCATGTATTTCCGGACAAGGCCCAATTCGTACGACACCACATATTGCAGTGCTCGTGGTCTTATCGAAAGTTGCTCTAGGCTTATTCCACAGGAAGGCTGGATGGGCCGGACCTGGAACGCGACGGATCGAGATCGATGCATGCGCGCCAAAATTCCACCACAATGTCTTCAAGCAGGATGGCACCCTAACACGCCTGGGGCCATCAATCACGCAAGATTTTTGGGGCCACGCCGTGGAATTCCAACAACAAATATGCAGTAGCATCCAGAAGAAATTTGGCTGGATTTTGGCTTGTATAGAGACGGGCCGGAAAGCTTGACCCGTCCCATGTGCAGAGGAAGATGACGGGTCTAGTGAGATCAATCCCTCCAGAGCGACGTCTTGGTGCAGTCCCCCAACTCCAAGCCGGCTGCTCGGACCTGACGAATTCTACGCTTCATGAATCAGGATTAGTTTGTTATCAAAGGACTGGCGTGTGGTCTAAACAATGCAGCTCCAAACTTGAAGTCTGGCTAATTCCGTTGTTACTACTTGAATTCGGCGTAAACTTCTGAAATTTGACCAACAAGTCGTGCAATCTGTGCACACGATTTGGACGTACTACTTCCTCCGTCTCGGTGTATAGAGCATGCGTGCAGTTTTAGGTCATCGATTTGACTAATCAAATATGCGTTATATTTCACCAAAAGTATATCATTAGATTTTCAAGAGGATGTAGTTTCTAAATATATAATCCCTCCGTCCCTAAATAAATGACTCATAGTACAAGCTTGAGTCACTTATTTTGGGACAGAGAGAGTATTTTTTTTATCAAATATAATACATATTTAGCTAGTTAAATTGTCAACCTAGAACTACACACATGACCTATACACCGAGACGGAGAGAGTACTGCTTTTACCCGGCTGCTCCCTTTGTTTCGTAGGAGTGCATAGAAATACGAGAAAGATTAACGGTGTTGCTGGCTCTCATCTAAAATGAGAATTAAAGATTTCTCATCCACCTCCTACATCATTTGGTTTTACGTGAAAATGCTTAGCTCTTTCTTGTTTGATAACCAACTGATGTAGTAGTAGTTAGACAGATTTTGTTAGTTCTCATATACATGAGAATTAGCAAATCTGATATATGATTGGTTCATCATAAACTGGTAGTACGATGACGATCCATACATGAATACTAAATAAGTATATAAAACCCGTTTGATCAGATCCACTTTATTACGTTCCATGTATATGTTTTGTATACACGTATACAAAGCAGCAGCACGTGCTATCTTTTATTCAACAGCAAAGATCAGTCTGAGCTCACGTGTAGCTAGCCTTTTATTCTTATCATGGCGAGCTAGCCTTTTAAGCTAGTCCCGGCAGTCGACGAACTGGTAGTTGACATTAAGGTGGCCCTGCTGGTAGCCGAGCCCGTTGGTGTCGATCTTGGTGAAGACGGTGTCCCAGTCCAGGTCCAGCCCGCCGTTGGCGCACTGGTCCACGATCCTCGCCGTGATCTGCGCCCCCGTCGCCGGGTTGGTCACCTGGAGGCACTTGCCGCAGGACGCCTGCCCGCGCGGGCCGGCGGGGCCGCAGAACGCCGTCCACCCGTACTTGGACCGCCACGACAGCGGCTTGCTGGCGTCCCAGGTGGCGCAGTAGGCGCTCACCGCGGGCGCGCCCAGGTCCCAGTTGTTCTGCGCCGGCCGGTAGTAGTGGTACGTCGCGCGCACGTTGGTCGCCTGCTGCGCCGCAGCCGCCGCCGCCGCCGCGCACAGCAGCGCCGCCACCAGCATCACGCGTGCGGCCATCGTCCACCACACTAGGTGATCGGTGACAGCCTGCTAGCTACAGTAGTAGTTTGTGTGTGTGTATTGGACTTGCTGAAACTGGATGGAATGTGAATTGCTGCTCTTTCGCCGATGATCGATGGCGTTATATAGAGGTGGGACGGAGATGGACGCGGCGCCTCACACGACTTTTCCTCTATTCCCTGTGGAAATATTGTACGTAGAAAGCTTCTTCTATGCATTTTCCACAAACTGGAAGTCAGTTGCATGCATGCACTACTCACAACCACGTAGCATATGCTACATAGCTAGCTGGAGATAAATCAAATTTTATCTGCAACGTAGCTTGTCCGGTATCGCAAGTGTCACTTTCCAAAAATCTGTGCGGTTGCAATTGCAAGCCCCATGAATGCTGGCCAGAAGAAAAATATCTCATGCATGGACCAATTTCTAGCTAGCCGAAGCAATGAGGATAGGGAGGGGAGAACATCATCTCATCCCTATCCTTCGGGTAACGCTGCCACCTTACGGTCCCAAACCAAACACCAAGACTAGCTACAGAAAACCTATTAAACATAATCACCCATGTCATTGTTTGACACATCAGGTTTTGGTGTCGAGCTTGCCGTCCAGAACAATGCACACCGACGCCCTCTTCTCCGATGATCTAGCTAGCTTTTTTTAACTGCCACGTACGTCCTTCTGATACTCGTGCGGTTGGGTGCTCTTCCCCACACCTTCAATTTGTGATCAGATCATCTGCACGTATGCAGAGTGGATTGGTACAGCCTATGTGCCCTTGCAGTTGCTCACTCGGTAGCTCACAACATGGTAGATGCAACTTAAATCGACACTTCATCATCAAACCTTTGCTCCTCCCGTGGAGTGATGCAAACACCTTAATCTAGTGAACATGGCCACATGGGTTACTTCCTAGTTCTCCAATGAATTACTCACCGTGGTCATGAGAAACATAAATAACACATGACTCCACCATTGTGTCAGAGATGTCTCCAACGGCTCCTTTCGGAATTCCAGGAGCGGCGACACACGTGACACCAGATGTCTCTCGCTGGAGTCCAATGATAACGAGGATGAGAGTTCACCATGGTTGCCTTCTCTGACATCCTCTCCGGGTGGCCAGACGTCCTCTCTGACGCCGCCTAAGATTTTTTCGATGCCCTTATGCCAGGGTATTCGGTGGCAAGCTGGCGTCGACGGGGGTGATCCTGGAAACCGATTGGGCGAGATTTGAGGTGCCTTCGCGAATGAGTCGTCTACACTGGTGGCTCTTGTGCAACGGATGGTCAACCTTCGGTCGACTAGTTGTAGGTCTTGGCATAGTCCACATGATTAGACGGAATAAGCACGGTGACCGTGTGGTGACGTTGAATAAGTTGATTTCAGCCAGGATTTACCAGACTCGATCTTCATCCAATGACAGGTGCATTTGAATTATGTCCTTGTTTAGGTCGGGTAAATGGCCCGGCCACTCCTAGCTCTGTGGGTACACAGGTTAGGCAGATGACCCAACCGCGATGCCCACTTGCGATCCAAACGAGCTTCTTGTCGCGACTGGGCATACAGTCGAGGCTCTACCGACCACAACGAGACCCGACCTTCGTAGGGGCGCAGAAGCTATGTCTCGCCTCAGCCCAAGGCATGCTCGCCTTAGAGGGTGGTCCATTTAAGTGGTTTTGGAAAGGTTTTGTAGACCAGTTTGAACTGGTTTTTGAATCTTCCATCCATTTTTTTTTTACTTTTTCTGTTTTCTATGTTTCTTTATTAGTTTTCTTTCCTTTTCTTTTTCGTTGTTTACCTTTAATTTTTCCTTTTCTTTTCTAATACATGTCAACATTTTTAATACAAGTTATATGTTTTCCGTATACATGTGAAACATTTTTTGATACATGTTGAACTTTTTCCAAATACATGACAAACATTGTTTTAAATACATGTTTTATTTTTTCAAATAAATGCTAAAAAAATTCCAAACACACATTGAATTTTTCTTTAATGGTATGAAACATTTTTTTATAAATTTCACGAATATATTTATGAAATGAGTGAACATTTCTAAATTTCATGAACATTTTCTACGAATATTATGAAATATTTTCCTTTCAATATGTGAACCTTTTTGTACATTTTGTAATAAATGTCACATTTAGAAAATTGTGTACATTGTTATTAACTTTCATAAACATTTTTTTTGTATGGTATGTAACATTATTTCTGAATTATGCAAATATTTTTTATCTTGTTTACACAAATATAAAAATGTCACAATATAATTTTGAAATGGTTGAACATTTTCAAAATACAACGAGCATTTTTTATCTGTATCAAAGTATTCCAAAATTTACGAGAATGTTCTTTGCACTGCATGAATATTTCTGAAGTGTGGAATAAAAGTTTTAAATTAAATATAATAATTTTATATTTAAAAATATAAGTGAAAGTGTTGTGGCACCTATCGCAAAAAAAAAATGTTGTGGCACCACAGTCAAATTGGAATTCCTCCTACGCAAATCATCACTTCAACTCTTCATATTAACCAATGCGGTGGCACCACAAAGTTGACAACACCACATCCAGGAGTAGTTAACGATAAAATCACAAGTTATTGAATAAAAAAGTTTCTCTTATAATGATTTGAATGATTTGGTTGGGGTGCGCCAGACCTAGGCAATAGTGCAATACCTAGGCGACAAGTGAGGATCCTGATAGCAAGCTATCGTGTTGGACCCTCCCCCATAAAAAATAAATTTAATATCATTGTGGGCACATGGCCCACATATCAGATATTAGACTGATAAGAACAGATACTACACTTGATCTTAGCCAAAAGGCCGAGAAAGGTATGCTTTGAAACGAGACTCGCCACATTGTTTTATAGCTTTCTCCACGGGGTCCACGCCGTGCTTAGGCGAGGTGGTACTAATAATCCTGTTAAGATTAGCACGGTAAACCTCTCGCTCAGATCTTACACCGTTTTGGGCTGGAAAGCTACACGAGACTATCATGTGACGGTACTTCCCCACGAGCAGCCCATCTATGTTTTGCTGGTTATTCCACTTCCCTGAAAACAAAGACGTTGCTGGTTATTTCTCAAAAAAAAAAAAAAAAAAAACGTTGCTGGTTGATTCCCAGCGCGTAGGCTGTAGCAGAATACCATCAAAAACAAAAATTAGGGCATAAAATATGCCGATATTTTAGAAGTGAGTAAATATTGTAACAAACTGTCACTATAAGTTTATATCATTTTCTGCGAAAATATCCCATTTGCTCCCTTAAATTGTGACATGTACACCACACGAACAAAGACACAGCCAGCCGCTGATCAATGCACGAAACCGACTTGTGTACATCTGGACCAAATGAGATTGATTTGTTACACCGTCATGATTGTGATCCCCAAGGTTAAGCAATAAAATCTCATTTATTCGCAAATAAATAAATAAAGAGAGGCCATATCGTTCATATGATCCACAGTGAGCAGTAGTGCAGATCTTACAATATCACAAGCAAAAAAGACATCTCCTGTCAGGGATTCACTCTTGAGCTGTCTGACATGCACAAGCTCGTGGTACTATTTATTACCTTTTGTAACTCTGAATCGTTTCACAGCGGTAATACCAATGCTGACAAAAAGGATCATGTTTCTTTACCAATTGCCAACTATACTACTACTTTAAAACAGTAATATATTTTTTCCTTGTTTGTGACCAAGTACCGGTAAACTATAATACATGAATCCTAGAGGTCAAGGAGACGAGCAACTAATTCTTCCCTGTTGAATTTCCATTTATTTCTACCTACTAGAAGTGCTCATGAATGGGAGTAATTTCTTTTATCAAAACAGTGAAGTGTGCTAAAAATAAAGTGATCAGATTGATCGATCCGGTCCTCCAATCACGGGTCAATTAGAATTGCTCTGCTTTGTTAACCATCACTCCATCCCTTTCACATTCACCTGTGCTCTCCTCATGCTCCAGGCCCTGAGCTGCGGCACCCTGACCGTGGCACTGCCGTTGTTGAAGGCGTACATGTGGGCCACGCCGTCGACAACCGCCACGGGGTACACTCTGGCCATGATGCAGACCCTGCCGCCACCGCCGAAGCTCTCCACTGCCGACCGATCAATCTGCACGGCATATCATTCATTTTCAGTTCTGACACGAAGCGTGTGCAGTGATCAGCAACAGGTGAAATGGAAAGGCCTTCCAAACTCACCAGAGTTCTCAGAGATATCTTCTTTTCTTTTTCCAGGTCATATTCAAAGAAGCCTCCATAGGCTGGTGTGTACAGTCCTGGTCTCAATGAAGAACTGAAAAGAAAATAATTGTTGTTTAGTTTTCAGGCATCAGCAGATATGAATTTTTTTAGAGACAAATACATAAAAGGCAAAAACCCTAGGCACTGACCTTCTTAGATCAGCGCACATGAGTATCATGTACTTCTGCTCTGACTTGTACACCCGGAAGTGCACAGCAGTGTGCTCCTCCATGTTGTCAGAGGCCAGGACAACAAGTCCAAATGGCCCTATGCCACCACTGACTGATGCACCCGCTTCCCGGCAATGCTTCTCGACGTCCAAAAGCCAGGAGGGATCAAAACGATCGGCTTTATCGATGGACGTCAGCTCAAAATCTATCTCTACATCAGCCTGTTTCAAGAGAATGACGTGCCGGATCAGCTACAGTTGCTCTGAAAATACAGAACACCTAAGCTGAAGAGTATATGCTAGTCCTTTTATTGCCAAATCTATAACTATCAGTTTATTGGCATGGGAATTTTTGAAGGATTTTTCTCTGGATGACCAAGGAAAGCCTGTTTGTGTAAAGGAAACTACCTGGAAACTGTCAGCTCCCTTAATCTCAAACAGACCTCCCTTCTTGAGCTCTAGTCCTTGATGGTTGATTTCATTTCCTCGGAGGGACTCGACCTCTTCAACTGGCCATTGCAGCAACTGCTTGCCATGGCTGTCCAACCAAATTGTCCTGGGAATTGCCTAAAATTAATAGCAAAAAATGTTAAACTTGCTACACTGAATTGCTATAAATCAATATTTCAATATGAAGCAGTTATAGTCAATGTGGGGCAGATTTTCTTACATGGATCCCTGCCCAACCTTTTGCTACATCGTCTGAAGAACTGTCTGTCTCGTTAGTCCAACCCCATATGATCCTCCTGCCCTTCTTCGAGTCGAAAAAGGACTTTGAGGCATAGAAATTACCATAATCGATCCTCGACCATAGCCGACGGTCATCTAGGACAGTATCCGGAATAAAGGTGTCACTTTTCAGATCATAAACCCCAATCATGTACTTGTCACAGGAATCCAGACTCATCTTGAGGACATGCTTGGCACCATTCGGGATCGCTGCAGACAGGTCCAGTCCACCGCTATTGCCTGGCAATACAGCGAAGAAATCCGGGCACTCCCACATAGAGGAGGAATTGGATGAATACAGCGGGTGGTCAACTCTAGTCCAGTTCAGAAAGTCTTTGCTCTTGTACAAAAGTGCAGCACTGTCGCCGTTGAGCTCAGCACCAACTGCTATCCTCCACAGTCCATCCGGCCCGATCCAACCGGTTGTCGGATCCCTGAACTGGCCCGAGTTCAAGCCCGGTCCGACCGGTTGGATCACCGGGTTATTTCCGGCTTTGGTCCATTCTCTCAGGTACGGGTCAGACAGGTTTTTCGGAACCACAATGTTTTGGACCTGACGCTTCTCCGGGTCGGCTCCGGTGTATATGATGACCAGTCGGTTACCGGGGAGAATTGTGGCTGAGCCGGTCCAGCAACCGTTTATGTCGCTCGGGGTGTCCCGCTCTATTGCGGCTTCAAGTGGGATCCAGTTGATGAGGTCTGTCGAAACCGAGTGGCCCCAAACTATGTTACCCCACACGGAGCCATTGGGGTTGTACTGGTAGAACTCATGGTAGATGCCATTGTAGTACATTGGCCCTGAAATAGTGAAATGTTCATGAAGACGGTATAAGATGCAGGATGGTGCAAATTCTTCTCCTTAAAAGTGTTTTGTGCCTGAGATATTCATACCATTTGGATCTGTTGTCGCAAATTTCCCAAGGATCACCAATCCATCGTATACATGAAAAGGGTGAGAGAATCTCGTCAATGATTTGCAGTAACATATGCACACAGCTAATAGGGTTTGATAACTGATAATAATAGTAACAGGAGCAAATATACTCTGGATTCCAAAACAGGCCAGTACTTGATTACTTGCAGTAACAGATCTGTCTAGTATCTTTCAGACACATGATGCTAACTGAATGCTCCCTGACAAAAAGCAGCACTAACGGCGAAGCAGATATGGACATCTTCAGAGAGTACAATGGATGTGGCATACACATTGGGAATCAATTCAGCATTCATGCAGTGAATGCATCCTCTTTGGGCAAGAATCTAGAAAACGTGGCTATCATCATACTATAGTGGTGTTACTGAAAATCCAACTGCAGGGCGTACATGGAGCACCTAATGTGTGCAACATTCAGGAACAGAGTGGCACAAGTAATGAATTGGCCACCTACCCTTCCCCTCACCCTGTAATAACTACTTTCTGACAGCAAAAAACAGTATGCAGTGATACCACTACTGCAAAAAACACCAATTATATATGTTTGAATAACTATATTACTGAATATTAGCACAAACAAAATCGACTTTGCTTCTCCAGTCAGACAAAATACTAGCCAATCAGATCACTTGCTTTTTCAGCAACACCCAGGAACAAGAAAAGCAAACCAAATCAGAGACCACACCCTCTGATTGGCCACAGCTAAAAAAGTCAACAGATGGCCCAGGAAGCAAGCAAGCAAGCAGAGAGAGAGGGAGAGAGGCGTATGAAGAACATACCGTTGATCCAGTTCTTGGGGGGCTGGAAGTGGTAGGCGGTGCGGTACCGCTGGCTGACGATGGAGGACACCTTCTGGGACTGCGGGTAGAGGAAGACTCGCTCCCCATTGCTGCCGCAGACGAGGAGGTCGGACACACAGCAGAAGCAGAGGACGACGAGGAGGAGGAAGAAGGCCCAGGATTGGGCCATGGGAGAGAGGGGGACAGGAGGAAGAACCGAGGAAGGGGACTAGTTCTTGAGATGGGGATGTGAAATGAGCAGGCGAGAAGACTTTGTTAACCCGTTGTTTACGACCTCTGGGCCTGGGCGAGCAGAGGCACGCAACTCATGACTGGTCCAGTGAGCCCAGCCGTCCAGGCAGGATTTAAAATGCCGGCCAGCCAGCATTGCTGCTGCTGGAAGAAAATGGGTCTCCTTCAGAGATTTCAAAGGTCTCTTTCAGAGACGATTTTTGTGATGGAACAAATGGGGTTTCGGATGGGTGTGCAGTTTTTTACTGCCACTTGGTGCTCGTTTTTTCAGTCTGAACCTTGATGTTTGGCAGTATCATGGAGGCACAGCCGCCACTGTCAGTTCCATGTGATGGGGGTTCCTTAAATCTTTATTTTTAAACAAGGAGGATGTGTTCCTAGTCTACTACTACTGCAGAAGAGGATGGTATAGAAAATAAAATCTGAACCAGTTAATTTGGCAATCTTAGATCTTTTCTTGTCACTCAGAGTAGGTTGCTTCTATGATCCAGGCACTTGTCTGACTGTGTCGTGGTGTAGGCGATTAATAGTACGGCGTGAGGAATGGAAAATTATCATGACTAAAATCAGGAAGTTTTGATCTGCCCTCTGTGGCTTGGCCGCAAAAAAACGAACACTTTTTTACCCTGGGGAATTCAGGATCCAGCAGCAAACTCTTCGCACAAGGTCATGATTCCTGTGTGAATAACATGAAACATGATGCCACATTTGTGATGCCTGAATTGAAGAAGAAAAACACCATTTTCATCAGAAATACAAATACTACGTAGAAGAAAACTAATAACCACTATAAAAGGGGAACAGATAACAATTTCCAATATGTCAATGTGGGTTCCAAATAAATGGTTAAGTGCAGGATGCATCATGCCAGAAATCTGAAGTTTACTTAGGAGTACTTGTATAGGTCACACAGTAAGCAAGTATCATGTGATTCAACAAACCAGAGGAAGAAAACACGAGCAGGAGATGATGTGATTCTCACGCCGCGGCATCTCCCACCGCCACCGGCATGTCTCTCACGCCGCCGACTGCATGCGCAGCGGCGCCTCCGGTGGGCGGTGGCAGCCTCTCGTCGGTGGAAGGCAAGCCAAGACAGATCAGGGTACTGTCGACGCCACGCCAAAGGAGCGACGACCCTTGCTGGTGACTAGTGGCAGGGGCGCGCCCTTGGCGCGCCTCCTCTGCGGTACTCTGTGCGCTAATCCTAATGATGCACTTGTGAACATGTATGCAATCCAAATAAACACAAGTTGTTAAAAAAAAGAATAGATAGAAACTGCAGCAGCGGAGCATTCACTCATAAAGCAGAGCAAGCAAAGCAAAAGCAAGGTCATAGGTCCATATTAACAGAGAGGTGGCAGTCTTACAAGGTGGATCACCCACACAATATATGTTCCTATAGGTTTCTTCATTTATTGAACCAAAGCATAAATGGCCACAATGCATCTGACTGGTCTATTTATTTAGGACGACGCGACACGAGCAGCCAAAAGCCAAAATTCGACGACACATACAGTGTTGCATCGGAAGACCAGAGAGCGAATGTGCCCGCCTTCTTGAAAATCCATAGCCTTCTGGTGCCTTTTTCTGTAAGCATAATAGAGGTGCAGAAACATCCTCTAGAGGACCTGAAATAAAGAATTCACAAAAAGGAATAATGAATCGGATATTCTTCGAGGAGCAAGGGACTGGGCATTCATATGAGGAATTATTCTATCAACTCGCTATAAAATGGTCAAAGATAATGACTATTCGAAGCTAATACTCACTTTCAAAATAAATGAGAGTTATAAATACAGTCCTCGTGAATTAAAAAAAATGTGATTCTCCAAGCAACAAACATTTATAAAATTCAGTAAAAAAAAGAGCATACACAACTAAATAGCATGATCTGACATAGATATATGATTCTCCAAGAAAATAAACTTCAGAGAAAATGTGAAACATTTACTTGAGTGTCTAAAACTGGAAGAGCATATGAGAAGATTGAAGAGTTAACTTAGACAAAAGAAATGCGTCATATACACTAAAACTAAAGAATTGAAAAATAATAGTATGAAAACAGAGGAATAGGGTGGACATCTTAGAAAAACGTCAGGATACCCAACTCTTAAAAGTAACCGATGGGAAGACAATATAAAATGATTTCGGGTAGTTCCGCTGCACCTTAATGTGAATCAGCACAACTCACTACAAAAAAAGATATTTGGACAAAAGTAGGCCAGAGCCTGCATGCTTGTGAATAATTTTCAGAACCAATAGCCCTTGGTAGTTGTAGAACTTAGAACACACAAAAACCAACCTGCACACCAGTCAGTTTTCATAATATATATGTTGCACAAATGACTCAGGAAGAACAATAGTATGCATATTCACATGTTCCTTGCGTGTGATTTGCGTCATCCTTCAAATGAAACACCTGAATTTGCAAACGAGATTGAATCCTGGATCGATTGATAACTAACAATAATGCCAGACCATATTGTTCACATCAAGAAAGGGTTTTCCCAACACCTTGCAGACCTGCCCTCCCCACCCATCAGTTGTACAAGTTCATCATTCACACTCTGCATCATTCAACTCTTTAGTCTTCCAGAGGTAGAAGTACATATATTAGATTGGTATAAGACCACATTCAGTCAGTCCAAAATAATAGATGAACTACTGAACTAAGGTTACTATGGGCTGCTTGTCTTGAAGCTCGGATTCTACCATGTAAATGTTGTTGTTCTCATTGTCTCATGACAGTTGACACTTGAGCATTCCCATGTCTACAGATCCTATGCTAATTATGAAACAATCATGCTCAGAGAAGCGAGAAGAGCGACATTAAAACTGAAAAAAATAAACAGCTGCACAGAAACTATGGTTGGCACTTAATAATCAATCATCTAAATGATGTTTCATTTAACTCTGCAGTTGTAAACAACTACGAAAGGCCGCCGAAACCATAGTTAATTGCTCATATATATTACCCAATAATGCACTTAAATTTGCATACTAAGAGGACAGAACGCAATGCATCACTCCAGAGCACGGTTAATTACTCATATATATTATACGATGGTGCACTTAACTTTTCATACTAAGAGGACAGAACGAAATGCAGCATTACTAAAGGCAATCCACGAAACTACAGTTGAACAAGCAACTAAGTTGATTAGATTTCTAGCAAGTGCAAGTACAAGAAACGCTGGAAAGCCTTCAATTCAAACATATATGAAGAGAGATAGTGAGTAGTACTGCAGAAAACTGTTCCTTGCTAAGCCGAGATCTCAACCGATGAAAGAACACCAAACCAGCCTAAGTGTTGTTCTTGATGCTAAGCACCATCACGGACAAGGGCCCCGTGCTGAACTCCTCCTCCTTCCCATGCTGCCACAACAGGAAGAGAGAAGCAATGACCTTGTCAGTAGATGTCACGAGAAAGCATGTGGCTCTAAGCTGTGGAAGTTGTCTACCTCCGCCATCTGTTCGACGGTTGGCTGATGGAGCAAAGACCTGAGATGTACACATGGAACAAATCAAATCCATCTGAACCCATTCCGCTTTCCACCAGCCCGGGGAAATTTTCTGTTATCAAACAACATCAGGAAGTTTACAACCTGAGACCGAAAAAACGTGCGATGCTAAGCAGCAAAACGTTACCTGCTCTAGTCTTCATGCCAAAATAGAAACAAGCACAGCAGTATTCCATCAAACAGAACAAAACGAAGTAGCTACATGCTAAAGGAGAGGAGGCTGCCGGGTACTCACAGCGGCGCGAAGTTGTAGCTGTTGTCGCTGTTACACTGGTGGCCTTGGAGCCGTGCCGCGGCACGGCCGGCGCCATCCTCGCCTCTCCGATGGTACCAGAGACGGGGATGGGCGCTGCGTCCGGGTTAGGACCCAACTCTCATCCAGCAACCTCCACCGCCGCGCATAGATACATATTCAGAACTTCACCCAATAAATACTGCAAGGCTCATTTTATTTATTCTAATGCTCCAGCATGAACATGTGCAGACCTTCAAGTAGTGACCTTCCTGCAGGAAAAATTATAGCAAAGTAAATAACTAAATATGTTATCATACATAGCACCAACTTGATTCCTTCTTAAAGTAAATCCTATGCACTCTTGAAAATCTTGTAGATGCTTTCAAATTTGTGCGCCGAAGGTCAATCCAGTACAAATTTTGCTGAATTTACCAATAGAGTAAATGACAGAATGCACTACATTGCAGGTTTTAAGAATACATTTATCTGCACAAATGTCTAGCCATGAATACAATTATCTTCCAACTTATAATATCTAGCCATGCATTCAATTATCTACACAAATTAATAAAATGGCAGAGAGATGTACCATATTTGAGCCTGAGCTAAGCTCCTTAATAGTATCACATAACCATCCACCAAGCACTCCTCATAACCAAACCAGAGTCCCCGCCATTCCTTAATTTCCTCTATGAGGTTTGACAATTAGGAAACGAGTTAGCCACGAAAATCACTCGCGATAAGAAACACATCACATTAAGGAGAAATTCAGAAACCTCTCAGCCAAACTGACAACTAACTTGGTAGCATGTCATAAACGGAAGTCAGAAACTTATGAGACAGATGTGGCACTGCGCAAAGATCATGTCACGTTTTAAAAGCATACAAATACTTAATTAACCAGGAAGCAGGCCATAGATATGCACAGGTTTTATCTACAGGACCAAACTACCATTGAGACGAAATCCAAACAAAGATCGTGCATGCTGACAGGCTGGTCACACCAATACATTAGCTCGTAGATTTTTCAGCAAACACAAACCAAGCAAGGCATTAGCTCATAGACTTTTCAGCAAACACAAATTGAGCGATGCATCAAAAAGAAACCCAACCTTCATAGTTAATAGCACAGAGGTCCCAACAAGTAAGAGAGAACCGTGAGTTCCTACACGAGAAAAAACAACATGAAACGCTTAATGGATCAGCTCATAGCACTTTCATCAAACAGGAGACGAGCAAGGTGATGAAGAAAAATTTCACCTTAGGCAAGGTCTGTGGTGTTGTTGTGCGAGTACAATAACAGCCGGGAGATGAGGAAAAGAGGAAGAGACAGCTCACATGTGCTGCCGTTTTCTCCATGAACTTGGAGCTGCACTCGCCTCCGGGTTGGGGCTTGACCAGGAGGTGTCCCTCTGATGACACCGCTGCCCTCACTGCATCACAGCCATCATCCTGCGGCCTGCCTTACCTGTGTCCGCCCCTCCAACTTGCCTGAATGGGAGAGATTAGAGGAGGGACAACAGTAAGGAAGAGCTCATGGGAAGAAGAAATAGAGAGGAGGAAGGTTCACCTGCAGGAAGGTGATGGCGACAACTGCGCACACGGCTCAGACTCCTTGTCCATCTCTGCGCCCCGCGTGTGGAGGGGTAAGGATGTACACGGCCTCGTGGACTGCTGCTCCTCCTCCTCCTCGTCCTTCTGCACGCCCAGAGGTGAGGGGACGGCGTCGCAAACGGATTGAATACTTTCGTACAGCCGTGGCCCTCCTGCCGCGCCGGTGACGAAGGGAGGAAGCACGAGCAGGAGGGACGGGGTGGCGGCGGCGAGATTGGGGAAACGAGAGCGCTTGCGCATGCCTCAAGTCGACCAGGTCGCGTGGTTGGGTTGCCTTCGTGGTAAAGATAAGGGAAGAACTTACCTCGGGGAGGTGTTGCCTGGGTACACGAGCGCTACAATCCAGGAGGAGAGAAGAAGCAATTGACAAATCCTTTTTTTCCTAGACGTGGACATCGCTAGGGAGCGCTCCTTGCGCGACCATTAAAGTGTTTAATGGCGAAGCGCATCGCTCCGGGAACCTTGGCGTCACGGATGCACGATCCAGATGCCTACCATCTGAGATCCGACGGCCGTGGGTGCTCGCCACGGTAGTGGGCTGAGGAGCCACGGATGTGATTATTAAAGGTTAAAAATGAGATTTTTTTAATGAGATTGGTGTGAAATGGTTGAGAGTAAAAAAGAAGGAACTGGGCAAAAAAGAAATGTTATGGTCGAGGAATTTCCTTGGGCCAATGCCTCATTTGGTTTGGAGGAATTTCGTAGGAATTCTATAGCATATGATTTTTATAGGAATTTTTCTTTTAGAGCTCTTTGGTTCATAGGAATGGATTCCTATTCCTACATAAGATTGGTTCATATCCTCCATATTTCATAGGGAAATAAAAATGAGCCGAGACTCAATGGAAAAATTCCTTTGGTGTGCACCAAATGACATCTCTTTTCCTATTCCTACTCATAGGATTTGAGATACATGTCATCTCATTTCCTACAAATTTCCTATTCCTACGAGAATCCTATCCTATGAACCAAAGAAGGCCTAAGCATGGTTTACTGCTTTTTTTTTTGCATCAAACAAATTCTTCGCTCCATAAACTTACGAAACAAGATGAAATGTCGGCTCAGTCTCTCAGAGATGCTCAAAGGAGTAGGATGTGTGTGTGTGTGTGTTCATAAGAGTGAGTGTATGCGCGTATGTATGTGCGCTTGCGTCTGTACTGTGTTCCAAAAAAAAGACTTACGAAACAAGAAGCAAAAATGAAAGGTCGGAAAACAATAAAAAATAGAGTCAATTACACGAAACCACTTTATTAACGTCACCAAAACCCCTTAGTGCTTCTTCCGGTCTTTTTTACTCTGCATATTAGATTTCTTCAAAGTCAAGTTTCATAAACTTTGACCAAATTTATATTTAAAATTATCAACATTTACTATACAAACTAAATATAATATGAAAATATATTTTATAATGGATCTAATGATTTTGATTTTGTTTTATGAATGTTAATAATTTCTTGTATAAACATAATCAAACTTCAAAGACTTTTTTTTTGCAAGAGAAATTTTCAATCTATTCATCAGTCATGTCAGTACAGATCTATGGACCACACCTAGCGACGAGTACAAGCACTGGAGCGAGCCGAAGGCGTACCGCCATCATCGCCCCTCTATCACCGGAGCCGGCCAAACCTTGTTGTAGTAGACAGTCGGAAAGTCGTCGTGCTAAGGCCCCAAAGGACCAGTGTACCAGAGCAGCAACCATCGTCGACGAAGAGATTTGTAGATCGGAAAGATCAAATCTGAAACCACACGAACGAAGAAGAACAAAATCTTGATCCAAATAGATCCAACAAAGACCAGTGCGACCGAATCCCATGAGATTTGACGGAGACACACCTCCACACATCCTACGACAATGCTATTCGCAGCATCGGGAAGGGGATAGCACGTGGGAGACATTATTACTACCGATCAACCCCTACGAAGACATTCAACCTAGTAAAAACGAGAACGGGTCCCTCCCGTCGACGGGGGTCGAAATCCTCCGCAACATATTGATTCATATGAATTAAATAAAGAGACTCACCGCAACGTATAATAAGAAATTATATAAAAATGTTCTTGATCCTGTTTGGCGAGTACAAGGAGACAACCCACAGCAACTTTTCCATGACCACACAAGCATGCATGCTTATCTACTGGTTAATACAACTGATATTATTGAACAAAAACAATAAGATCTCAACACGTTTATAATTAACAATCTGATTCGGCATATCATCTCGAAAGCGACGGTCATCGATCGCCATCCCACTCCACTGCATTCGTCTCGTGGTGTTGTCATCGTTGTCCCTCCATCCTATGTAGTCGCATATTTGTCATGGTGTTGGTTCTCAGATAAGCGGGAGAGCCTGCCGTTGCCATCCCACTCGGCCAGAATTTTGTTGGAGTATTGTGGATCGATCGGACATGCGGACGCCGCGATAACCATCGTCATCATCCCACCCAGTCGGACGTATGTGGTGGTATTGGCGACTCAGTGCTTGGACGCGGCTGCGATCGCTATCCGACCCAGCAGCGGCAGCAGCATATACTCCATGGTGGTTTTGCCGGCGGCGGCGGAGGTAGGCTTCCTGGGGGTCCCTCGCGACCACGTTCTGGTTGTAGTACCGGCGGTTGGAGAGGGGGATGTAGCCTTCTTCGATGCTCGTCCAGGACACGTTCTGGTCGTAGTTGAGGCGGTCGTATCGGCCGTCGCGTGCAACGGCTCGGGAACAGCAGTCTTCGCCGCACCGGATCCTGGGCGTGTAAAGGCCGCGGCGGTTGCTGGGAGCACGCGGCGGCTGGCCGTCGACAACGGAGGTGGCCGTCGGTGTGCGTGTGCTCGGACTTGGGATGCGGCGCGCGGCGGAAGCCTGTCCTGGCGGGAGGCGCCGAAGGGCTGCCAGCTCCCCAGCCGTCATCGGATGCGACGCCCGTACACCGTCGTCTGACGGATCATGTTTGTCTCCCCTCTCCGCGGAAGCACCGGCCGCGGCGCCAACGCAGCATCCTCGCCGTCGGCACGCACCAACAGCCGCTCGCGCGACGCGGATTCCCACTCGCCGTCCGGCTTGCAGCAGCCAGCATCCGCCGCGCATCGCAAGTCCGCTCGTTGAACCCTCCTCCTCTTCTCCCGCTCGCCGCACCGCCGGCGACCCTTGCAGCAGCACCTACTATGGACGTTCGTTTTCCTTTCTATCTATCTATATATCTATGGACCGTACTTCCTCACGCGAGAGGTCGGGAAGCGCCTGTTTTTCTGTGCCCATGGGACGTGCTCCCTCACGTATATATGATGCTGCTGCGGGATACGATCCGCACGCGAAGACGCGTCAATCTCATCTAGTACTGGAAAACCACTCGGATCGGGCGGCCGATGGCGCGCGCGATCGGTCGCTCCCACGCGTCTCCATGTGGGCCCTGCATGCAACCGCCTCCGCATCCTGATCCACACTGCGTCTTCCTCGGCTGCCGTACCTCCGTCACAGCAAAGCCCCTCTATCTTCTGCCCTCTCTTTCTTTTCATGAAAAACTTTTAATCTATTCATCTTCAATCATGATAATACAATGAACATCAGAAATAATAAAAATTACATCCAGATCCGTAAACCACCTAACGACGACTACAAGTACTGAAGCGAGCCGAAGGCGCCCCGCTGTCATCGCCCATCCCCTCGTCGGAGCCGGGCACAGGCGTCTTCATGGGACCCCGCAACCGTCTCCAGATACTTGTCCACATTCGCCACCACCCCATCTTCCTTCCTGCCCTGCTCTCCTCGCACGGGGCTGCGAGCAGAAGGCGAGGCGGCGAAGGTGACCAGCATGCTGCACCCGCGTCCACCCGGTGCTGCGACGGGAGGCCACCGCCCTGGCCGTAACTAACTTCCACCTTGGTGCTGAGAATTGTGATTTGACTAATACAAGAGGCAGAAATGAAAGGCTAGAAAATGATAAAAATAGTCAAACCACAAAAAACCACTTCACCATCCCTTGCAGTACTAGTTTTACTACGTATCGTGGTCATTTGCGCACAAACCCACGAGTTTTACAGCCTTCTACTCCCTCCCTCTGTTCCAAATTACTTGTCATGGTTTTAGTTCAAATTTGAACTAAAACCACGACGAGTAACTTGGAACAGAGGGAGTAGGTCCGAGTTGTCAGGTTTCGAAGGTGGGCTGTCCAACCTTGATGCCAACACATCAGCTCACGACGTCGTCGATAGTCTCGACAATAAGATCTTGTGATGGTGCTCTGGGCGTCGACATGGTCGGAGTTGGATCTCCTCGTTCTACCTTCGCCTTCTTCTCCATGCCGCTGGATTGTGCCTTTTTTTTTTGTAACAGAGGCAATAGATTTGCCTCATATATTAAATAAGCAGGAGAAAGAGTTTGTTACAACACACACTCATGTTACGGCATGACAATTATTCTCATAATAAAAAAAGACCCTAGTTTCTTTGCCCCGACTTTGATCCAAAGGTTCGCCTCGTCGACAATGATGTTGAGCAATGTTGAGAGTACGTTGTACACCGCATATGTATAGGACTAGGGGTCTGTATTTATACCGTTGTATCTCACTCTCTCTCCCCTCGTATATTTGTACATCTTGGGAGACAAATAGAGGCCGGTCCATCCTGTACCTATATATGTGCACCATGCACACGATCAATGAATTATCGATTCGTGTAATCACATTCTTCCTAACTAACAAGCAAGATTTGCGAAGGCGCGCTCTTTTGCCTGAACACTCTTGCGTTGCGCTCGTTCCAGATGACCCATGACACTAGCATGGTAATCGATGCCTTTGCTTTTCAGTCAGTGGTGCCTTTTTCGGTAATGCCCGAGAGTGAAGCGGCATCTGAAGAAAAGATGAGGGCCACATTCCTGCACCCGTCGGCACAAGGGGCAAGGGCCACAGTTAGGCCATCCTCGCTTCTCCAATCTGTCCGCAGGCCAGAGTCTATATATCCTGAAGCGCGAGCCAAGCAATGAACTTGACTTTCGCCAGGGCCCAAGCCTTCCAAACCATTTGGTCCATGGGGGAGAGGACCAAGCCCAAAAATTGTGCCCTGTAAGCGGAGGCCGAGGAGTAGTGCCCAGATTCCATGTGCTTCCATAGGATGTCATCCTCAGCTAGCTCATCCAGGTGTACCTCATGCAGTAGCATCCAAAGGGCGAAGAATTGTGCAACACGCTTGATGTTTGATTTTGAGAATCCACGCGTTATCCTTGAGGGCCTCCCGTACCTTTCAATGCTTCCGGGAGGAAGCCTCGCAATGTCTTTGGGCTTGCGTCCAAGGAGCCAAGGGGAGTCCCAAAATGGAGTCTTCAAATCATCATTTTGGTCTCTCCTGGCAAGCAACATATGTTGACTTCCTGGCAGGCCATAGTAACGACGGCTCCCTAACTCTGGATGGGCGTGTTGAGGTCTACGCTCCATGGCACGAGCGGGCTGACCGAGCTGCTTGACTGATGGCATAGTAGTACGACATCTGCAGCTACTCCTGCCAGGTCGGAGAGTGCAATCGGCAGTGGCACCCGATGGGTCGACGCGTCTCTGCTCCTCTGTTTGCGGCGATGCGCGATGTGTGTCGCTGAGTTGATCTTGCGGGTGGCCACCATCTCTAGATCCTCATCCTTCGCCTCCGGCACAACTTGGAGCATCTCGATCGGGCTGGGCACCCGCAAGATGGTGGCCACCCGCAAGATCTAGATGACGTGAACAGAGGCGAAGGCTGAGGATCGAGATGCTCGAAGTTCTGCCGGAGGCGAAGGCAGCATACGGCGAACAGAGGCGAGAACTGGGATGAAGGACGACAACAATCAGAGCGAAGAGGTGGTGAAAGCACGGGAGAGTACTAACTCAAATATATGGATACGTGAGAACAGTGAACGGATCAAAAATTTGGAGATAAGCCTTTAATCTTTGAAACTCATACTTCCCTTTATTAGTAGGCACAGATGAAAAACAGAACGCTGTTTTATGGGAGGACGTTAAGATAAATTTTGTTGGAAAAATGACAACTACTATTAATTACTAGTTCTAATATAATTACTTTATTTCAAATTCACTAGTTTGATTTTTTTTCTTATTTAATTAGTACTGATAAACTTGGAAATAAAGGATGTCTTGAAGAATTTCCATGAGCCGATCTAAGCATGATTCAGTGCAGTTTTACAAAATACTGCTCCATGCCTCCATCCATGGACTTGAAAAATGACGAAAGAAAATAAAAATACCTCAAATCAAAAGAGAAAAGCGAAAAAAAAAAATATGACAGCTGTGGGGTTTGAACCCACGCCCTTTCGGACCAGAGCCTAAATCTGGCGCCTTAGACCACTCGGCCAAACTGTCGTTGTGATTTGTTTCACACGTCCAACTTTATATTCTATGAAGCGCGATTAGTACTCTGCTTACCGCTTTAGTGCACCACACAGCTTTCCAAACGATGAGAGCTTAGTACTACAGGGTAATGCGACTGATGGATAACGATCGGTCTCCAAGTAAATTGATAACTGAGTCATTTGACTTGGGCTGTTTTGATAGTTACGAACGATTTGAAGTATAATCTACTACTACTCCGTACCATAATATTTGTACCATAATCACGATTTGAAGTATAATCTACTGGAGTACACTGATGGGCCTCTCTGCGGTTAACACCTGAAGATGTGCTGACGTTGAATTCATTCTCGTCCTCCTGCCTGCCTGCTGCATTCTCCTAGATGCTAGCTGCCCGGTACATCCTGCCTCATGTGTCCTGCTGTCGATCTCTGCTGAGTGAGATGGATGCCGTCCCCCCACGACGCTCCGACCTTGCCGTCGTGATCTCAACCCCGCGCCGGCCGCGCCCAGAAGGGACGGATCAGGGAGGGGCGCACAAATTCAAATTACCAAACTTTAGAGGGGGCCAAACACACATTTTAAGGGTATATATGCAATTTTCAAGGAAATTAGAAGGTTATATTTGCAAAAATTTCAACCTTGGGGTGCCATGCCTCCCCCTGCACCTACCCCCCAGCTCCGTCACTTGTGCCTAGTGCTTGGGCCCAAATTTCGGGTCGGAATGGAGTAAGCCCTACGTGAGGCATGTCACGTAAGAGGAAGAACAGATCGCCCTTTGCCGCTACTGCGGGCGACAAGGGCGACTCCTAGCGCCACAAAGCCCGGCCGCATCACATTCCCTCTTCTCGCTTGCTGTCGCCAGAGGGCGCCGCCGAGGCTGCTCGTCCTCTCACGGGGTGGGTTGGCAGCGCGGAACGTCTTGGCTTCACGTGGACGTGGGGCCCGTTATGGTGTGCGGCAGCGCGACCGCGGGCTTTCGATGGTGGAGCGGATGTGAGGCAGCGGGGCCATGGCGTTGTGTGGTTGAGGCGCGACGGTGGGCGTACTCGAGGCAGGCACACTGCTCCGGTCGGGAGGCATGGAGCCGAACAGGCGGCTAAGTGCTCTTGATTTAGCGGTGGCTGCGCGGAGGCGGTGGTGATCTACCTTTCGTGCTCCAGTTTCAGCAATGTCGGCCCCTGGGTCAACCAGCCAAGGAAGGGCTCACGCCGATGAGGTGGTGGTCGGCGGTGGTGTGCTTCGCCATCGGTATTGGTCATTGTGGTCACCACTTCGACCCGAGGCGATGGCCCCGCCATAGATTGCGGTGGCCTCTCAAAGGTCTTCGTGAGGGTTCCTCTCTCCAGATTCAGTGGTTGACTTCGGCGATGTTATGCAAACTATGGATGACGGCTGATGTAGTGTTATGGTTGTGCAGCGGTGGCGGTCGCATCACATCTAGTTGCTAGGATTGTGGAAAAGTAGTGGCGACAACACATGACTGACTTTGTTGGTGGTGCTACTCGAGCATCGGGTCTTGAGCTCCGAGATGAAAGCCTAGGTCTTACCCGAGTTTGTTATACCTGGCAATGGCGATGTTTCTACGTCATTACCTTGTTGATGACATTTCTTGGATATATTAGACTGATTCTTTAGGCTGAAAATCTAGATTATGGCCTTGTGTGGTTAGATACGGTGATGGCGGCACTTAAACATCGCTCCTTTCTTGAGTAATTTTGTGGTCCTAAAATATTACTGGAAATGCGATTTTCCTTCAAAAATAAAAGTAACTAATATGAAATGGTTTAAATGAAATAATAAAGTGGGCATAAAAAGGTTATGGCTTGAATAATTTCTCAGAGCCGATCAAAGCATGATGTTAAGACTCCCTAGATCCGTTGCAAGTTGTGTCTTTTATATTGGTAGTAGAAGTATATGTGACAAGTATATTCTAGGTTTTGAGGCGTTAGCGACGGATAAAAGGGACTCTTTCTTCCACCAAATTCTCTAGGAGATCTTACACAAACAATGAGAAAAATGGGGGCATGCATACTTGAGCAAGTTTGGATTCATGTGCATGCTCTAAACAAAACCTTCTCATTGTCATTCACTTGTTAGCACCATGCTTCAAATACAAAATTTGAACCCACAAGTGCAACAAAAAAAAAGATGGTTTCTATCAACCATCTCTGTCTTATCCAAGTACAGAAGAGTCACTAACATGATCTTGGTTGCTTACCTCCATGCAGAAAGCCATGTTGTGTGTCCCATTCTTCTTCTTATTTGGTGTCTTTTGGACTAATGCCACATGTTGGTTGCTGCCCACTCTCCCTCGGGTCTTTCACAAAGAAAAAATCATCACCTTCCATGCATATTGTCACCTCAGCATCCCACTCTTGATCAATTGTGCATTCCTCTATTGTGACATATGACCTCATGTGTCACTTCTTGTCCACTTCTTCACTACTTCTTGGCCTCTAAGTGGACTCGTCTTCCTATTGATGTAGAACACCTCATCTTCATCTCACTCTATAAGGGGGATCATGTCCGTCTCCTTGGCTAACACCTTCTAATTAGCCAATAAATTCTCGAACTCAACTAAGGATGCTTGTGACGACTATCCTCTCACCACGGCCATAAGCCCATTGTACTCTAGCCTAAGGACATGGGTGATGATCCTTCCCATCCTCCAATAACCTTCTCTTCAGGATGAAGCTGGGATACATGACATATATTATTTACTTATGTAAAGTACTAACTAGTATCGGAACAGAAGTGTTGATACCCACAAGCCCATTTTTGGTACATAGTTATGCCTTATTCTTCTTTGAGAACAATTTTGCAATATCTCCTGAGCCACCTTCCCCATCTCCACATATCAAATGTGTTCCACTAAGTACTCATCCGTCGTATTTTTCAAAGCAACGCATAGTCTTTGTCCGCCTCGATGCGCCACTTCCGCAATGTATCTGCACTCTCTTGAAGAGTTGTGTTAACCTTGTAGGAAGGACTTCATGTAGCTGTGCCAATAACCATAGTTGTGGCTACTGGGACTCCTCAAGCCACTCATTCTGCTCATGATATTTGACGTCTCGCCAAACACACTTTGCTTACTCCTAGACTAACGATCTTCATAGTACTAGACAATGCTCAGCAGAATTACCCTTTTCTTAGTGACTCGAAACAATGTAAGAGACTTGCACTCACCAGACACCAAATACGATGTTTTGTTAACTTGTTTGGGGCCTTAGAAGAGCAGAAGTTGTAAAGTCATGACACTTGCTTAGGGTGGCCCAAAAAGGGTTTGAAAACTCTTTTTCAGGCAATTTTTTTTGTTGTTGGAAGAAATGGGTTTCAGAGTGATGTATTTTTTTTATTTCCAGTGGGTGTTTATTTTCTATTCAGACCCTTGCCATGTTGCAAATCATGGAAAAGATAACCAGTGGTATTCCCAAGTGGAGTAAAAAAAAGATGCGTTCCTGGAGCGATATTACACATGGGAGGATATTACTAAACATGTTTACAGTTTAACATTCATGCATCTACACAATTCTGGGAATATACAGCTCCTTTTCAAAAACTAATTTATATTGCCTGGATAATTCACATGATCCAATCGAAATGAGTGCTGCAGTTTCACGAGAGACCGCTCCAAAACCTGTGGGACTTGCAAAAATAGAAAAAGGAAAGGAAATAAAATAAAAAGATTATGACAGCTGTGGGATTTGAACCCACGCCCTTTCGGACCAGAGCCTAAATCTGGCGCCTTAGACCACTCGGCCAAACTGTCTTTATGTATAATTACGTGTATTAAGCTAAATGAACTTGTAGCGCCTTTTTTTGCGGGGAACTTTTTAAATGATGAGAGCGAGAGACGGATGGGCCAAATTATTGATGACCAATTAGAGAGTATACAATGTGATGTGCAACATCACACAAACAACCAAAAAAATGTTCTCTTAGAGATCAGATCACACACTAAGAACCGACAAATATTCTCTAGAGATCACACACAAACAGCCAAAAAATGGGGGCACACATGACTGAGCAACTTTGGCTTCAGGCACGGGATCTAAACAAAGGCTTGTCACTACATTCCATCCAATTGTCATCACCATGCTGCAAGTGCAGATTCTGAACGCACGAGCGGCAGCCAACCAAATGTACAAGTGCCAAAACCAACCAAAGAAAAACTGCGTCTATTATCAACACACCAGATCATATGCTTACACTGTACGAGGACAATATCGACATGAAAAAGGTTACGTTTAGACGGATAGCGTCACGAGCTAGATTACCGGCTCTTACGTACCTGTGTAATAACAATTCATAAATTAGATGATACCCCGCACGTTGTTGCGGAAAAAGATTGCAATATATTTCAAAGATATTTTATTTTACACTTCTGCTTCAGTAGAACCTCCCTAAACACATCGATGGCTGAGATTACCCTGTACCCTTTCATAATAAAGGACAGGATGGTCCTTTTCGAAAATACATCCGTGTAGAGGCCTCCTGTGTATGCCCTCCGTACGACTGGGCCGGCCCACCGGGAGCAAGGCCACTTACTATTTAAAAGCGCGAAATAAAAATCCTAAGAAAATTAGAGAAATCATGCATGAGTAATCGAACTCCTAACCTCGTCCTACTAATTAGGCTTCTTACCACTCAGCTACACTATCACTCCTTATGTTAAGTAGCACGAAACAAATAATGTTCAGGTAGCGTTGCGGTGGTTGCGATGATGGGGCGAGTGAAGTCGGAGGCATTGCGGTGGTTGCGGTAGTCGGCTCTTCTCCGACGTGTCCGTGAGTTTACCTCGGTTTGTTTGTTGCGGTGAAGTCGGAGCTGCTATGGCGGGGCCTTGTGGCAACGATGACAGGCAGCAGGTGGTCCGTTCGGTGATCTTTCACGGCGCCAGCCTGGCTTAGTTCTTCTTTGGATCTCACCTTTAGAGTCGGAGCGGCGCTGCCCTCGACGCGTGTGGGTGAGTTTTGGCACGGTCCGTTTGTGTGCCGCTCAGCGGTTTGTGACGGTTTTTGCCCGGTTCTCCGTTAATTAACCGGGCAATTCTCTTCTGCTTAATTAATGGATGAGGCAAATCTTTTGCCTCCGTTTCGAAAAAAAATTATTTGTTCAGAAACAAACTGTTGTATTAATTTTCTATTATTTTCCATCAAGAAGCATATTTTACTTCTGGAGTTACTCGACCTCGTTACTTCTGACGCCACTGAACTTTGCTTCGATCTAAAGTGAGTCAATTTGATAGAAAATATGATTCCCTAATATCCATAATCTTGCTTTAGTCACACTGCTTTCATATATGCTTATGATATCCGCTCCATGTTCATATAATGCGAAACAACAACAATTTCTGTTTTTTCATTTATTCATGTCTCTATCTTTTTTGAGCTTTAATATTTCTTTTTTAAACCTGTTTAAAATTTTAAAATATTGTTTGAAAACCAAAAAATGTTCCTTTTTAAAAATATTGTTTACAACTTTAAAAAGTATTCTAGATTGTCATTTGATGAATGTCGGAAATCAACGTGCTTTCAAATGGACCATTCTCGCCCTACCCGAACACCATCCATTGCATATGATCTATTTTTGGACATCCTTCAAATGACCCTAGCTTTTGCAAGCAGGTGGACATGCCCATGGTAGGAATCCATGCCCGGTTTGAACGACGTTCTACATCATATGCAAGTTGCGACATGTCTGGCCATTTATCAGCTTTTATAAGGAGAAAAAACTAGAAAATGCAAAACTTGTCGAATACCTAAACACATTGGCATGGTGCTTTGAATTGGCCATACAAGGCCATGAAAAAAATTGAGGCAATTTAAGGAATGTCGAGAAATGAGGTGCTCCCAAACGGACCCTTCTCTACTTTTGGAGATCTCAAGACTGACCTCAACTTTTGCAAGCTGGTGAACATGCCCATGTTAGGCATATGTGCCTAGTTTGAACGACTTCCGACACCATATGTACGTTGTGACATGTCATGCTATTTTTCAAGCTTGGACCTCTTTTACTGGGAAAACTTCAGAAAATGCAAAATTTGTCAAAAGCCCAAACAACTTGGCATGGTACCTTGATGTGTTCATACAAGGCCATGAAAAAAATGGGGCCATTTCAAATATGTCGAGAAATAATGTGCTCTCACATGGAGCCTTCTTGCCTACCCGAACACCCTTTTTTAAACAAGGTCTTGTTTTGTACATCCTTAAAATGAACCCAATTTTTGCAGCAAGGTGGGTGTGCCCATGATAGGAATCCACGCAAGGCTTGAACTATTTCCAACACTGTATGCAAGTTGTGATAAATATGACTATTTATTAGCCTTTTTTCACCCAAATTTTTTAGAAAATGCAAAATTTATTAAAAATCTAAACAACTTGGCATGGTGCCTTGAATTGGTCATACAACGGCATGAACAAAAAAATCATTTCAAGGATGTCAAGAAACAACGTGCTCTCAGGCAGAGTTTTCTGGCACTCGAACATCCTCCATTCAACATGGTCTATTTTTGGACATTCTTGAAATTACCATAACTTTTGTAAGTAGGTGGGCATGCCCATGGTAGGAATCCATGCCAAGTTTGAACAATTTACGATACCGTATGCAAGTTGTGGCACGTTCAGCCATTTGTCGGCCTTTTTTCACTGGAAAAACTCCATAAAATGCAAACCTTGTTAAAAAAACTCAAACAACTTGGCATGCTGCCTTGAATTGGTCATACAAGGGCACGAAAAAAACTAGGGCCATTTCAAGAATGTCGAGAAACAATGTGCTCTCAAACGGAGACTTCTGGCCAACCCGAACATCCTTCGTTCAACATGGTGTATTATTGGACATCCTTGAAATGATCTCTACTTTTGCAAGCAGGTGCAAATGCCCATTGTAGGCATCATGTCAGGTGTGAACAATTTTCGATACCGATGCAAGTTGCGACACGTCCAGGCATTTATTGACATTTTTTCATCCGAAAAACTTCAAAAAAATGCAAAACTTATCGAAAAATGAAACAACTTGGTATAGTGGCTTAAATTTGTCATATAATGCCATGAAAAAATGAAGCCATTTCAAGGATGTCGAGAAACAACATGCTCTCAGATGGAGCTTTCTGACCTATGCGAAGGCCCTTCGTTCAACATGGTCTATTTTTCGACATTTTTGAAATGACCTCAACTTTTTTCATGTTGGTGGACATGCCATTGGTAGGAATTCATGCCAGACACCGATGCTTGCTGCGACACGTCCGACCATTCATCGGCCTTTTTTCACCGAAAAAACTCTAGAAAATGCAAAACTTGTCAAAATCCCAATTAAATTTGTGCATGTGTATATTCTTGTTTTGCTTCAGTACAATTTATTTTGCAAAAAGTAAGTGTTTCCATTAAACACAAATATTGTTTGTGCTACATCAGAATACTTACAATTCATTGAAATGCTGCCATAGAGCATTGAAACAATGCTTCTATCGAGGCGAAAAATATTTTTATCAGTACGGTCGATAAATATGGAATAAATAGGTTCCCATCACACCATAAAAAGGATGCTTCTACTAATAAAGAATAATGCTTCCATGCCACTTAAGCTTGTTGGGCTGCACAAAATGCATCTCAAATAACGAAATTCCTATTCTGATCCCGAGATCAAATGCACCCTTGTGAACTATAAAACTTTTCAAAAATAGTAAACAAAATAAAAAAATCTTAAATTTTTTTGTTGTAAACTTTGACAAAATTTTGCAGGTGAGCACGAAATGACATTCGTGAAAAAAAAACAAAATTAGTACTTCAAAATGTTTATAAAACTAGCATTTTTGGAGCATTGATTTTTTTTGCCACAGTTTCCACGAATGGCATTTTTTGCTGAACTATGGCAATCATATAGAGCATTTTTCAAAGTTTACAAAGAAAATTGATAACTTTTTTACTTTTTTTTAATTTACTGTTCATCAGGGTGCATTTGAGCTTAGGAGCAGCTACTCCACGTCCCTCAAATAATAATTATTCTCTTATATTTGCATGTGTGAAGTAAACCACAACTTACTAGATTTTTTATAATATAGGAAATTTGGCTTGATTCATGGGAAGCAATTTCCGGCTAATGGTCAAGTACTATAAATCTTTTTTTTCAAGTACTATAAATCTACCATATGTTGATGTGTATGTTCAATCAGGAAGCACTAAATTAGAAAGCAATGAGAGGGTGCATATGTAGCGGACGTGTTTAGCGGAACGATTAACTAGAGCAATGAATTTTTTATTTTATTTTTGAGAAATGAGCAATGAATTAAGTATCAAGGATCCAATCCAACAAACCATGTGTGGGCCATATTAAAATATTGGACCTCTATAGTCTGATGGGCAGCCCGGTTTTTAATTAAGAGCAGTTTCACATCAAAATGATCACTAGACTTCATCACAGGAGTTAAGGTGGCCTGTTGGTTACACTTTTCATACGATGGCTAGAGGTCTGGAGTTCTAAGGTAGGTACTTGCTTATTTTTTGAACTTTAATACTAGAAGAGAACAAAAGAGTGTTAGTGGGCTGGCCCGGGCCGCAGGGGTATTTGGATGATGTATGTACGGACGGGTTACCCATCATACATACGAAACTAGATACGATTTGACAAAGGTCTATATGAATACTCGGAGAAATAATATGAGAGCTAAAACTGAAAATACATATGCTTTATTGTGTTTGATTATTGTATTTTTGTAAAATATTTATCAAATATCTCATGCATGTTTGCATGTTGAGGTGGACCATTTCCTATGACTCATTGATCAGGTGGGTCTTTTCTAATGCATGTTGCTTGATGAGGTGTCATGGTTGCATGTTGAGAGATATATGTTAGTGGGGGCTACTTATTTAGATATTGAAGATATACAGTACTGAAATTTTCCTCTTTGCCAAGAGTTACGCTCTTTGCAGAGTGCATTACGTCGGGCGCTCGGCAATAATATGTTTGTCGAGTTTCTGCCAAGAAAGTACTCGGCAAAAAAGCGAAACTCGGCAAACATGTACTTTGTCGAGTGCCCTGAACAAAACGTTCAGTAAAACAACAAAACTCGGCAACTAGGGCTTTGCCGAGTGCTACACTCAGCAAAAAGGGATCTTTGCTGAGTATACCACTCGGCAAAAAGGGGTCTTCGCTATGTTGCATGGTTTTGGTTGTAGAGGTTGTATATGACCACGGATGAAGATGGTCCAAAAATAAAAGTTGTTCATCTTGACGAGATGGATAATTTTCATGTTGTGAACCTTTTCATTTGAGGCTATATTAATTACACTTTTGCCATGTAAAATATTAGTCTCAAATAACTAAGGGGATGATCATATTCGTTGCATAGTTTATTATAATGTGCCAAAATTAGACACATAGGTTCCTCTTGCCAGTACAAACAAAGTTGGGAGGCTTCCTATAACAGGACCGATCTAGATTTGGAGAGGGAGAGAGGGGTAGTTGGGAAATAGCGAGAGAGGGAGGAGACCGGCGAAGAAGAAAAGCAACTTCTCTCTTCGATTTGATTCACTAATTAGTTTCTCCATGGCCACACTCACAGGACTCATGCCCCTTTAATAGCCAGGTTGCGGCCACGCACCGCCAACTCGCACCTACACTCTCTACTTGGTCCAACCCGTCAGTGTTGTCTCCTCTTCGTGATCCTTCATCTTGCTGTCGGCTGGGCCCAGACCGTCGGCACTTACTGACACCTTAGCTCCCACCGCGTGTCTCAGGAGACCACAAGATGTATCTTGACCGTTCAATTCTCAATCGTGCACAGTCCGTCCATGTAAAGTCGTCTGCATAGTAGTTTCGGCGACGAAAAGTTGAGCTTGTATAGCATGTATGGTGTATTTTTTTCTTCGAAAAGGGGAATACCCCGGCCTCTGCATCAAAGTGATGCATACGGCCACCTTTATTAAAGAAAGAGACGATCAAACAAGTCTTGTAGTCTGTGGTAAATAGGCTCTCTAGGAGCAAGGAAAACATAAAACAGCCAACAGCCACAACCGGCAGGCATAAGCAAGATAGGAAAACTAATTGCCTATCCTATTACATGACCGCCATCCAAACCGGTTGAAAATAGCCCGTGCTACCGTCTCCCATCGGATAGACCCAGTAACCAAACGCTCCCTGGCCTCCGTCGGAGTGAGTAGCGACCACATACGGATCAATGCAGTGGCTCGGAAGATAACCTGCAAAAAATGAATATTTGTTGTTATGTTAAAAACCAAATCATTTCTGCAATTCCAAACTGCCCATAGCAAAGCACATACTCCCACCCGGATGTGTCTCGCTAATGCGGAATCTATCTCGTCTAGCCACTGCCCAAATAAGGTGTTAATGGAATTCGGCGGTGAAATGTTAAAGGCAATCTGTATTGTCCGCCATAATATTTTTGCCATCGGGCAATCGAGAAAGAGGTGTTTAATGGATTCGTTCCGATCACAAAACGAAGATCGTGAGGATCCAGTCCAGTTACGTTTTGCCAAATTGTCTTTAGTCAGAATCACTTGTTTATGCACAAACCACATAAACACTTTGATTCGCAAAGGCACTTTGACCTTCCAAACATACTTCGTACTAAAAATAGCACTAGAGTTGATGACATCTAGATACATCGATTTGACCGAAACTCTCCATTCCTAGTCAGCTTCCAACACAACCGGTCTGGGCTTTGAGACAGCTGCACATCCATCAGTCGTCTGACCAGATGGAGCCAAGCTTCCCAACGGTTACCTGCTAGCGCTCTCCTAAAGTGAATATTGAGAGGGGAGGACTGAAGAATTGTCGCAACAAAAGCATCTCTTCGTTGAACAATTCTATACAAAGAGGGATATTGCAATGCGAGAGGTGTATCCCCAAGCCAAGTATCTTCCCAGAATCTCGTAGAGTTACCATCTCCAACAATAAACTTTGTCCTGTTGAAAAAGACGGACTTAACTCTCATCAGTCCTTTCCAGAATGGCGAGTCATTCGGCCTCACAATGACCTGGGACAATGTTTTAGACTGGAGGTACTTATTACGCAGAATCTGAGCCCAAGTGCTTCCGTCTCTGCAGATAGTTTAAACAGCCACTTGCTGAGAAGACATCTGTTCTTCACCTCAAGGTTTTCTATACCCAGACCCCCTTGGTCTTTCGGTCAACAAATAATATCCCACTTTGCAAGCCTGTACTTTCTCTTCAGTTCATCACTCTGCCAAAAGAAGCGCGGTCTATAAAAGTCCAGTCTTTTCCGAACTCCAACAGGTACCTCGAAAAAAGACAGGAGAAACATAGGCATACTCGTGAGCACCGAATTAATGAGAATTAATCGGCTTCCGTATGACATCAGCTTGCCCTTCCAGCAGCTGAGTTTCTTTTCAAAACGGTCTTCAATACACTTCCACTCATTGTTAGTTAGCTTAAGGTGGTGAATTGGTATACCCAAATACGTGAACGGTAGCTCCCCCAACTCACACCCGAACAATTGTTTATAAGTCTCTTGTTCCTCATTAGCTCTTCCAAAGCAAAACAGTTCGCTTTTGTGGAAATTAATCTTAAGCCCACTCAATTGTTCGAATAAGCATAACAACAGCTTCATGTTTCGCGCTTTTACCAAGTCATGCTCCATGAAGATAATAGTGTCGTCGGCATACTGTAGGATAGAGACCCCTCCATCTACTAGATGAGGTACCAGGCCTCCAACCTGACCAGCTTCCTTAGCCCTTCCAATGAGGATCGTCAACATGCCAACTACTATGTTGAACAGAATAGGTGACATCGGATCACCTTGACGAAGGCCCTTATGCGTTTGGAAGTAGTGTCCAATATCATCATTCACTTTAATTCCAACACTACCCTTTTGCGTGAAAGATTCCACCTGGTGTCTCCAGGATTGATCAAATCCTTTCATACGCAATGCCTATTGAAGGAATGGCCATTTTACTTTATCATATGCCTTTTCGAAATCCACTTTGAAAACAACCCCATCTAGTTTTTTCGTCTGGATCTCATGGAGCGTCTCATGCAGAACCACAACCCCTTCTAGGATGTTTCTGTCCGGCATGAAAGCAGTTTGAGATGGCTGCACCACAGAGTGCGCAATCTGTGTGAGCCTATTAGTCCCGACCTTGGTAAAGTTTTTGAAACTAACATTGAGAAGACAGATAGGCCTGAACTGCTCAATCCTCACAGCCTATGTTTTCTTCGGAAGCAGGGTAATCGTTCCAAAATTCAGCTGAAACAGTTGAAGCTGTCCAGCGAAGAGATCATGAAACATCGCTAATAAATCCCCTTTAATAATGTTCCAGCATTTTTTGTAGAACTCCGCCGAAAAACCATCCAGCCCCGGAGCTTTGTTACTCTTCATTTGTGAAATCGCTTCAAACACCTCTTTCTCAGTAAATGGGGTGGTTAACACCTCGTTCTCTTCCACAACCAGTTGAGGGACGTCCTCATTCCGAGACTCATCCAGAGACACAAAGTTGTCTTCTGGAGGCCCAAAAAGCTGCTTGTAATAATTGGTTATGTAAATTTTTAGGTTGTCCTGACCAACAATCGTCCCCTCGTCTTGCTCGAGTTGAAAGATCCTTTTCTTTCTATGTTTGCCATTAGCAATCATATGAAAGAATTGAGTGTTGGCATCCCCTTGGATGACCTTGCGAACCTTAGCTCGCAATGCCCACTTCAAATCCTCCTCTCGCAAGAGTTCTTTCAATCTCATCTCTGCGTCCACTTTGGCATGAAGCTCCGAAGGATCTAAAATAGTAGATTCTGCCTTCAAATCTAGGGAATTAATAAGCGTAAGGATCCGTTCCTTTTCAACCTTGTAAATTCCACTAAGATGCTTTGCCCACCCTCGTAAAAAACTCCTCAAGTGCCTAATCTTATTCTGCCATCTCTCGATCGACGTCCTTCCTCCGACATCTTTCGACCATTCCCTGGCAATCAGATCAAAAAACCCTTCTCTTTCAAACCATGCTAACTCGAAAGAAAAGGTATTTTTATTGCCCACATACGTTGCCTCACCCGAGTCAACCAATAAAGGTGTGTGGTCTGAGACCCCGCGCGATAGAGCTTGTACCATTACGAGAGGGTACTTATGCTCCCACTCAACGCTAGCCAGGACTCTATCGAGTTTCTCAAACGTCGGATTTGGCAGGGAATTGGCCCAAGTGAATTTTCTACCCGAAAGCTCTATCTCTCTGAGATCCAAGCTTTCAATAATGGCGTTAAACATGAACGACCATCTGCCGTCAAAGTTATCATTATTCTTTTCCTCTCTCCTTCGAATAATGTTGAAATCGCCCCCGTCCAAGATCGGAAGCTGTTCGGACCCGCAAATGCGACCGAGATCCGCTAGAAAATCAGGTTTGAGTTCTGGCTGCGCGGCCCCGTATACCGCCACCAGAGCCCAGTTGAACCCATCAGCCTTGGATCGAACCCGAAATTTGACAGCGAAATCCCCCATCACCACACTACGGACTTCCAGAACGTCACATCTAACCCCGAGCAAGATACCCCCTGTTCTTCCTCTTGGGGGCAAGCAATGCCAATCAAATTCAGCACCACCTGCCAAATTGCTTAAGAACTGAGGCGAAAAATTATCCCGTCCAGTTTCAGAAAGTGCGATCAAATCCAAATGATATTCATTAGAGGCATCCGCCAGAAACCTTCTTTTAGCCAAGTCCTTCAGACCTCTGCTATTCCAAAAGATGCCTCTCATAGTTCATCATGGAATTTTTTAGTAGTTCGGATTCTAGCACTTCTACGCACCACGGAGGCTGGATAAATCTTGCGCGACCACTTATGCTTAGGCTTGTGCTGAACCCCCACCCGATCCTCACAACCGGGCTCCGGTCCTAGCCGCTTGCTCCATATTCTGCACCCCCTCCCCTGGGGTAGTTAAACCACCTTCCTCCTCTGCCTCAGAGAGGGATGGGGCAAGATCATCACAAAAGTTATTAAGCACCGAAACACCCAGAGCACCTATGTCTTGGTCATTGATCGGTCTTACCGCTGCTATGTTTCGAATCAATTCTAAGGCACTTTCCGCTTCAAGGTCCAGCATATCATTAACAGATTTTGAAATTTCACAATCATTACTACCAAGTGAGATTCCTAGCTGATTGGCATTATGAATAATCTCATTATTAGAGAAGTGCAGAATCAAATTAGAGGTGTTGACTGACATACCCGTAGTGACCTCAATGTCACGAAGCTTAGCCGCCCGCATGGCGCACCTCAGCTGCATATCATCAACATCCGGCCTATCCTGGAAGCGACTGCTCATCCGTCGCCCTTCAGACATAGGATCCGAAATACCTCCAAAAGCGATGACCTCCACCCTAGTGGCTCCGTGTGGGGCAGAGCCTCCAGCCCCACCCACACCGGCTCGCGCTCCTGGAACTCCGGCCGACAGCCCCCCAGGAGAAGTGCAGGTTGGGGCCGCCTGCCCCCGCTCCCCACCCGTCCCAAGTCTGAGGCCGAGAGGGGAAGTATCCTCCCTCGTCGCCGCCGACTGAACCGGTGAGGCCGGAAAGGCGGCCGCAGCCTCGGCAGCCCCATCCATCACAGGGCAGGAAGGGACCTGGGCCACCTGCCCCGGTCCCTCTCCCGCCTCAGCAACATCACATATCAACGGCGCCGCCGTCCCTGGCGCCGTCCCCACCGGAGTCCTCAAGCTCGTCAAGACAATGGATGAAGCGGGAGTGCATGGTTCCTCCTGCCCAAGCTCCTCCCCCCCATCATAGTCCAACGGAGGCAGAGTGCATTCGAGCACGTCGTCGGACTCAACCCGATCGCTCCACAACCTGGGCGGGGCTGAAACTGGCTGAAATGAACCAAACCTCAACACGTTAGTGGGCACCGATGTCGAAGAAACAGTCCAACTGACAGACTTATTAGGAGCGGCGCCCGAGCTATTAGGCAACTCATGCCCATCCGCATCCCGCCTCTCTTCCGAGTTCCCAGCACCATCATCTCTTTCATGCATATCCACATCAGCACCTGCGAGAGCCTCAGAAAACAACTCTCCATCCTCAAACTCAATCTCCGGTAAATAAACCTGGCCTCTGTAGGTCCACTTGACCTCGTCAGGCACAGCCTCTATATCCAGAACACTCACCAGCAGTCGAGCCACTCCATTAGCTCTGGTAAAAGCCGTGTCCACCTTCTCAGTCTTCCCAACCAGGATACCCAAGCTAGCTGCGACTCTGGCATCGTGAAGCGGCTTCGAAGGAGCCCCCGAGAATCGTAACCAGACCTGAGAAAGAGGCTTGCCTTTTGGCTCCACCTTCTTCCACTCGTGAAACTCAAGAATACACTCTGTGCCAGGCAGTCGACATAAACCAAAACTGAGAAGACGCTCCAAATCCTTTGCAGTGGGAAACTCAACCTTATACGAATTAGCCTCGAGCCGAATCAGCTCCCAACGAAAGTTGGCTGGAGCTAGCACGCTGAGCCGCTGAATAATCTGAGCCTCAGACACAATGCCTTTTGACACCTTAACGATCCCCGTAGTAGCGTTATGTGGTTCCTCTGGAATTTCCCTTGCACTAGGGGACTCAAAAAACATCAGCTCGGCACAAGACACTCCATAAATATTAATACTCGGCACCTGATCACGCAAAATCGGGCACTCTCCCGTGTCATGCGCAGGCTTGAGGCAGGTGTCACAAAGCTCAGTCACACATTCAGCAATAAAGTGACCCTTCTCACCACAACGATAGCACATCATTTTTTCCTTCTTGCGAGCCCATTTGGACACTCGTTCGCCCTCTGACTTGTCTCCAGCAATATCAGAAGTCGTGTCCACTGTCACAGCCGAAGGTCCCTCAGCACGAGCCAGATCCGCCACCACTTCCATAGCTTGGCCGGACCGGTCCGATGAGTGCCCGGAGTTATTCACCTCAGAAGGGGCTGGCTGCTCCACAACGACAGGCTGAGCAGGTGGGCGGAAACGGTTCCTGCCGCCACGGCCACCACGGAAACCACGGTAGACACCTCGCTGCCTGTAATCTGGACCCGATGCCCCCTCAACAAAGCCTCCCGGGGGGCCAGCGAATGGTCTCTCAGCTGTACCATCACTGTTCCAGGCATAACCACGGCCGCCTCCCGACGACGAAGAGCCGCGATGCTGGCCATCCCCTTAAGCATTGTGACCATCATCACCCCAATGCCATAGATGACTTCAAAGGGTGTCTTGCCTAATGCTCAGTGAAACGAAGTGTTGAGCTGGTACTTTGGGAGTGCCAGCCATTTTGCCCAATTACCCGGGCAGGAATGTACTGCGCAACGAAGGTAAATTTCCAGGCGTTGGTTCACACACTCTATGCCCGTCAGTCTGTGTATGACATGAGGAATTCATGCGAAGTGTTTTGCGGCAAAGCCGGAAGAATTCCTGCCAGACGTTGCTTATGAAGATCCCATCCCTGTCAGATATGAGCACTAGTGGAAGCCCATGCAACATGAAGATGTTCCGCATGAACACTTTGGCCACTTGGAGTATTGTGAAGGGATGTGTGAGAGCCACAAAGTGGGCATATTCCAAGAATTTATCCACTACTACAAGGATCACGTCGTAGCTGCTGGATTTGCGCAGCCCTTCATTAGTCCCACTAACTACATTGTCATCACAACTAAACACCATTTAGCGATAAATGCACTTTCAACCATCTCCATATAAAACCTTCGAGAGACCAATGAATTGAAATAAATTTTATTAACCATCATTAATCTTGCTAACCACATTGTTATCACATCAAAAACACCACTAGGTACTAAATGCACTTTCACAATCTAGGAAACTCTATTAAGATATTTGTTAGGAAACACCTCCATAGGATATTAAGGTGATACTCTAAAGTATATAAATAAAGCATTACAGATCTAAATCGCACAAATAATTAATGTAGGAATATAATATATTTTTAACATGAGTAAAAAAATGACATCACATTATACATGAAAACGGTCGCAAAATGATAATATCAACAAATAAATTCTATTGAGGCCTTTACGTCCCAAAGAGATCATTAATAAAATACATCGGATGAAGTTTGAAAAAAATTAATACTCAAACCAATTTCATGCATAAGTAGATGCACAGAGTGAAAATTCCAAAATAAATAAATTACTATTGATATGTAAATTAAAAGAAAAATGTTTATTGTTTATTAAAATGAACTAAATGTGTGGGTGTTATTGTAAAATATTGAAAACATATAATCACACTATCTAAACTTGTACTCCTTATTATAGACCATCACAATGGGTACTTAAAATAAAATGACTATTGATTGCAGAATGTTAATTCGTAACTTTTAGGGGTGTATTATAGAATGAAATCCATATGATTTTATCGAGGGTCGATCTATGTGATAACTCTCTCATCTACCATTCGTTAAAGGCAACAAATATAATTGTAATTAATAGATCAAGATTAGATTCATATCTTATGAGTGAAACTCTTACCAGGGATGGGAATGATTATGTCAATTTCTTATCGTGACAATAATATTGATGTTGTCTTGTGTTATAGGTGGGCTATATATCGGATCTTTGTCACGCTGTCAGCCTATTTTTTCTTTAGGAGTCTTTCGCTTATTCCTTTTCTGATATGTGACACCGCCGCAATGTGTTTTTAATATTTATCGTTGCTTTTTCGTGCATGATAGTTAGGTGGGGTGATAAATTTTAGCATACTATAATTAAGGCAATCACATACTCATCCAGAGTGGCAATGTTTGTCACGGGTTTGTTTGTAGTGTTGCCGCCACAACACCTATGGTTTGCTTTAATCATTTAGTGTGCTAGAGCTATCGTCCCTAACATGAAAATTTTTGTGGTCAAATAGTTTGATTTGAAGCCGAGGCTTCGATTAGGTAGGGGACTTTTAGGGTGTGAGTAGCACCGAAAGTCCCTTTCTACACTCGAGCTCAAAAGAGCTCGTGATGTAAAATAACACGAAAACCATTTTTTAAATGCTTAAAAATGTGAAATTATTTTATGAAAAACTTTGATAAATGTTATAAGAGCTTGCAAAATTTACTCACGAAATCACATTAGTGCAAGTTGTGGCAAAAAAAACCATTGCTCCAAAATGCTTTCTAAAGTAGCATTTTCAGAGTATCAATTTTTTTTGCCACGACTTCCACAAATGTGGTTTCATGATGAATTTACAAGCTCTTAGAACATTTATCAAAGTTTGCCATAAAATTCATATTTTTTTCAATATTTTTTATTTTACTTTTCACCCTAGCTCATTTAAGCTCGGGTGCAAAAACTTCACGTCCGAGCAACACAACATAACATCTTAACAATAATGTATTGTAGATTGTCCTAGGGATTGTTTCTAATGTTTTTTATGCTTTTAATAAATAACCAAACGTTCTCGTTTGATATTGCAAGGATGATCTCGTTTAGATGGATACTTTTGCATGGGTATAAAAAATATACTTTTTATATTTTTTTGTAACTAGGAAGACAATAAATTCATGCTTGTTACGTCTTCAACGTATCTAATTTTCCAAACACGTTTGCCCTTGTTTTGGACGCTGACTTGTATGATTTGAACGAAACTAACCCGGGCTGACGCTGTTTTCAGCAGAATTGCCATGGTGTTGTTTTTGTGCAGAAATAAAAAGTTTTCGGAATGACCTGAAAATCCACGGAGAATTATTTTGGAAAATATAAAAAATATCTGCGGAAAGATACACGACAGGGGGCCCACACCCTGCCCACGAGGGTGGGGGCGCGCCCCCTGCCTCGTGGCCCCCCTGATGCTCCACCGACGTACCCCCGGACTCCATATATTCACTTTCGGGGAGAAAAAAATCAAAGAGGAAGAATTATCGCATTTTACGATATGGAGCCGCCGCCAAGCCCTAATCTCTCTCGGGAGGGCTGATCTGGAGTCCGTTCGGGGCTCCGGAGAGTGGAGATCGTCGCCATCGTCATCATCAACCTTCCTCCATCACCAATTCCATGATGCTCACCGCCGTGCGTGAGTAATATCGTCGTAGGCTTCCTGGGCGGTGATGGGTTGGATGAGATTTACCATGTAATCGAGTTAGTTTTGTTAGGGTTTGATCCCTAGTATCCTCTATGTTCTAAGATTGATGTTGCTATGACTTTGCCATGCTTAATGCTTGTCACTAGGGCCCGAGTGCCATGATTTCGGATCTGAACCTACTATGTTTCCTTGAATATATGTGTGTTCTTGATCCTATCTTGCAAGTCTATAGTCACCTACTATGTGTTATGATCCGGCAACCCCGAAGTGACAATAATCGGGACCACTCCCGATGATGACCGTAGTTTGAGGAGTTCATGTATTCACTATGTGTTAATGCTTTGGCCCGGTACTCTATTAAAAGGAGGCCTTAATATCCCTTAGTTTCCACTAGGACCCCGCTGCCATAGGAGGGTAGGACAAAAGATGTCATGCAAGTTCTTTTCCATAAGCACGTATGACTATATTCGGAATACATGCCTACATTACATTGATGAACTGGAGCTAGTTCTATGTCACCCTAGGTTATAACTTTTACATGTTGAATCGCATCCGACATAATTTCCCATCATCGATCCAATGCCTATGAGCTTTCCACGTATTGATTGTTGCTTATTTACTTTTCCACTGCTACTATTACAAAACTACAAAAACACTACCGCTACTTTTATTGCCGTTACCACTATTTCCATATTACTTTGCTACTAAACTACCTTGCTGCAGATACTAAGCTTCCAGGTGTGGTTGAATTGACAACTCAGATGCTAATACTTAAGAGTATTCTTTGGCTCCCCTTGTGTCGAATCGATAAATTTGGGTTGAATACTTTACCCTCGAAAACTGTTGCGATTTGCGATCCCCTACACTTGTAGGTTATCAAGACTATTTTCTGGCACCGTTGCCGGGGAGCATAGCTATATTCTGTAAGTCACTTGGGATTTATATCGGTTGATCACTATGAAGAACTTGAAGGACTCAAAAACCAAGATTTATCCCTCAACTACGAGGGGAGGTAAGGAACTGCCATCTAGCTCTGCACTTGATTCACCCTCTGTTATGAGTAAACTTGCGACACCTACTCCTGCTATTGAATCTGATATGCCGTATGTTCTTGATGATGCCACTTATGCTATGTATGATGAAACTACTTCTATGCCTGATAATACTGTGCCACTAGGTGAATTTCTAGATGAACAAATTGCTAAGGTTAGGAAGAATGCAAATATTGAAACTGATAATATTTATGATAGTGATGATGAAGCTTCTCCCCCTAGATATGAATTGCATGTTATTCCTGAGGGTTTTGTTTGTTGGAAATATGCCCTAGAGGCAATAATAAAATGGTTATTATTATATTTCCTTGTTCCTGATAATTGTCTGTTATTCATGCTTGAATTGTATTATCCGGAAACAGTGATACATGTGTGAATACATAGACCACAACGTGTCCCTGGTAAACCTCTAGTTACTAGCTTGTTGATCAACAGATGGTCACGGTTTCCTGACCATGGACATTGGATGTCATTGATAACGGGATCACATCATTAGGAGAATGATGTGATGGACCAGACCCAATCCTAAGCCTAGCACAAGATCGTGTAGTTCGTAATGCTAAAGCTTTTCCAATGTCAAGTATATTTTCCTTAGACCATGAGGTTGTGCAACTCCCGGATACCGTAGGAATACTTTGGATGTGCCAAACGTCACAACGTAACTGGGTGGCTATAAAGGTACACTACAGGTATCTCCGAAAGCATCTGTTGGGTTGGCACGAACCGAGACTGTGATTTGTCACTCCGTATGACGGAGAGGTATCTCTGGGCCCACTCGGTAAGACATCATCATAATGAGCTCAATGTGACTAAGGTGTTGGTCACGGGATGATGTATTACGGAACAAGTAAAGAGACTTGCCACGACGAGATTGAACAAGGTATCGGTATACCGACGATCGAATCTCGGGCAAGTACTATACCGATAGACAAAGGGAATAGTATACGGGATTGATTGAATCCTTCACATCGTGGTTCATTCGATGAGATCATCGAGGAGCATGTGGGAGCCAACATGGGTATCCAGATCCCGCTGTTGGTTATTGACCAGAGAATCGTCTCGGTTATGTCTACGTGGCTCCCGAACCCGTAGGGTCTACACACTTAAGGTTCGGTGACGCTAGGGTTGTATAGATATATGTATGCGGTAACCCGAATGTTGTTCGGAGTCCCGTATGAGATCCCGGACATCACGAGGAGTTTCGGAATGGTCCGGAAGTAAAGAATTATATATGGGAAATCCAGTTTCGGCCATCGGGAGAGTTACGGGGGTCACCGGTATTGTACCGGGACCACCGGAAGGGTCCCGAGGGTCCACCGGGTGGGGCCACCTATCCCGAAGGGTCCCATGGGCTGAAAGGGGAAGGGAACCATCCCATAGTGGGCTGGTGCGCCCCCCTTGGGCCTTCCTCCTGCGCCTAGGGTTGGGAACCCTAGGGGTGGGGGGCGCCCACATGACTTGGGGGGCAAGCCCCACCTAGGCCGCCGCCCCCTAGAGATCCCATCTCTAGGGACGGCGCACCCCCTAGGCCCCCCTATATATAGTGGGGGAAGGGAGGGCAGCCGCACCCCATGCCCTGGCGCCTCCCTCTCCCTCCCGTGACACCTCTCCCTCCTCCAGCGCTGCTTGGCGAAGCCCTGCTGGAATACCGCTGCATCCACCACCACGCCGTTGTGCTGCTGGATTTCATCAACCTCTCCTCCCCCCTTGCTGGATCAAGAAGGAGGAGATGTCGCTGCTCCCTACGTGTGTTGAACGCGGAGGTGCCGTCCGTTCGGCGCTAGGATCATCGGTGATTTGGATCACAACGAGTATGACTCCATCATCCACGATCTCTTGAACGCTTCCGCTCGCGATCTACAAGGGTATGTAGATGCACCCCCCCCCTCTCCCTCGTTGCTAGATGACTCCATAGATTGATCTTGGTGAAGCGTAGATTTTTTTTGATTTCTGCTACGTTCCCCAACAGTGGCATCTGAGCTAGGTCTATGCGTAGTATCTTGCACGAGTAGAAAACAAAGCAGTTGTAGGCGTAGATTTGTTCAATTCTCTTACCGCTACTAGTCTTATCTTGATTCGGCGGCATCGTGGGATGAAGCGGCCCGGACCGACCTTACACGTACGCTTACGTGAGACAGGTTCCACCGACTGACATGCACTAGTTGCATAAGGTGGCTAGCGGGTGACAGTCTCTCCCACTTTAGTCGGATCGGATTCGATGAAAAGGGTCCTTATGAAGGGTAAATAGAAATTGGCATATCACCTTGTGGTTTTGGCGTAGGTAAGAAACGTTCTTGCTAGAATCCTATAGCAGCCGCGTAAAACTTGCAACAACAATTAGAGGACGTCTAACTTGTTCTTGCAGCATGTGCCGTGTGATGTGATATGACCAAAAAGGATGTGATGAATGATATATGTGATGTATGAGATTGATCATGTTCTTGTAATAGGAATCACGACTTGCATGTCGATGAGTATGACAACCGGCAAGAGCCATAGGAGTTGTCATATTTTTGTATGACATGCGTGTCACTGAATAACGCCATGTAATTACTTTACTTTATTGCTAAACGTTAGCCATAGTAGTAGAAGTAATGTTTGGCGAGACGACTTCATGAAGACACGATGATGGAGATCATGATGATGGAGATCATGGTGTCATGCCGGTGACAAAGATGATCATGGAGCCCCGAAGATGAAGATCAAAGGAGAAAAATGATATTGGCCATATCATGTCACTATTTGAATGCATGTGATGTTTATCATGTTTTTACATCTTATTTGCTTAGAACGACGATAGTAAATAAGATGATCTCTCACTAAAATTTCAAGAATTGTGTTCCCCCTAACTATGCACCGTTGCTAAGGTTCGTTGTTCCGAAGCACCACGTGATGATCGGGTGTGATAGGCTCTAACGTTCGCATACAACGGTGTAAGCCAGATTTACACACGCAATACACTTAGGGTTCACTTGACGAGCCTAACATGTACAGACATGGCCTCGGAACACGGAAGACCGAAAGGTCGAACATGAGTCGTATAGAAGATACGATCAACATAAAGATGTTCACCGTTGATGACTAGTCCGTCTCACGTGATGATCGGACACGGCTTAGTCGATTCGGATCATGTATCACTTAGATGACTAGAGAGATGTCTATCTGAGTGGGAGTTCATTAAATTTGTTTAGATGAACTTAATTGTCATGAACATAGTCTAAAATCTTTACAATATGTCTTGTAGATCCAATGGCCCACGCTCATGTTACCCTCAACTTCAACGCGTTCCTAGAGAAATCCAAGCTGAAAGACGATGGTAGCAACTATACGGATTGGGTTCGTAACCTGAGGATCATCCTCATAGCTGCCAAGAAAACATATGTCCTTGAAGCACCACTAGGTGACGCTCCCGCCCTAGCGAACCAAGACGTTATGAACGCTTGGCAGTCGCATTGTGATGATTACTCCCTGGTTCAGTGCGGCATGCTTTACAGCTTAGAATCGGGGCTCCAAAAGCGTTTTGAGCACCACGGAGCATATGAGATGTTCCAAGAGCTGAAAATGGTTTTCCAAGCTCATGCCCGAGTCGAGATATATGACGTCTCCGACACATTCTACAGTTGTAAGATGGAGGAGAATAGTTCTGTCAGCGAGCACATACTCAAATTGTCTGGGTTGCACAATCGCTTGTCTCAGTTGGGAATGAATCTCCCAGACGAAGCGGTCGTTGACAGAATCCTTCAGTCGCTCCCACCTAGCTACAAGAGCTTCGTGATAAACTTCAATATGCAAGGGATGGAGAAGTCCATTCCCGAAGTGTATTCAATGCTGAAATCAGCGGAGGTGGAGATCAAGAAAGAGCATCAAGTGTTGATGGGGAATAAAACCACTAAGTTCAAGAAAGGCAAGGGTAAGAAGAACTTCAAGAATGACGGCAAAGGAGTTGCCGCGCCCGGTAAGACAGTTGCCGGAAAGAAGCCAAAGAATGGACCCAAGCATGAAACTAAGTGCTTTTATTGCAAGGGAACGGGTCACTGGAAGCGGAACTGCCCCAAATACTTAGCAGATAAGAAGGCCGGCAACGTCAAAGGTATATGTGATATACATGTTATTGATGTGTACCTTACCAGCGCTCGTAGTAGCTCCTGGGTATTTGATATCGGTGCAGTTGCTCACATTTGTAACTCAAAGCAGGAGCTGCGGAATAAGCGGAGACTAGTGAAGGACGAGGTGACGATGCACGTCGGGAATGGTTCCAAGGTCGATGCGATCGCCGTCGGCATGCTACCTCTACATCTACCCTCAGAATTAGTTTTAAACCTTAATAATTGTTATTTAGTACCAGCTTTGAGCATGAACATTGTATCTGGATCTCGTTTAATGCAAGATGGCTACTCATTTAAATCCGAGAATAATGGTTGTTCTATTTATATGAGAGAAATGTTTTATGGTCATGCCCCGCTGGTCAATGGTTTATTCTTAATGAATCTCTAACGTGATGTTACACATATTCATAGTGTGAATGCCAAAAGATGTAAGGTTGATAATGATAGTCCCACATACTTGTGGCATTGCTGCCTTGGTCATATTGGTGTCAAACGTATGAAGAAGCTCCATGCATATGGACTTCTAGAGTCTCTTGATCATGAATCATTTGACATGTGCGAACCATGCCTCTTGGGCAAGATGACCAAGACTCCGTTCTCCAGAACAATGGAGCAAGCAACCAACTTATTGGAAATCATACATACTGATGTGTGCGGTCCAATGAGTGTTGAAGCTCACGGAGGCTATCGTTATGTTCTCACGCTCACAGATGACTTAAGTAGATATGGGTATGTCTACTTGATGAAACACAAGTTTGAGACCTTTGAAAAGTTCAAGGAATTTCAGAATGAGGTTGAAAATCAACGTGACAGAAAATTAAAGTTCTTACGATCAGATCGTGGAGGAGAATATTTAAGTCACGAATTTGGCACGCACCTAAGGAACTGTGGAATTGTTTCACAGTTGACACCGCCTGGAACACCTCAGCGAAATAGTGTGTCTGAACGTCGTAATCGTACTCTGTTGGACATGGTGCGATCTATGATGTCTCTTACCGACTTACCGCTATCTTTTTAGGGTTATGCTTTAGAGACTGCCGCATTCACTTTAAATAGGGCTCCGTCTAAATCCATTGAGACGACACCGTATGAAATTTGGTTTGGCAAGAAACCTAAGCTGTCGTTTCTGAAAGTTTGGGGTTGCGATGCTTATGTCAAGAAACTTCAACCTGAAAAGCTCGAACCCAAATCAGAAAAGTGCGTCTTCATAGGATACCCAAAGGAAACTATTGGGTACACCTTCTACCTCAGATCTGAAGGCAAGGTCTTTGTTGCCAAGAATGGATCCTTTCTGGAGAAAGAGTTTCTCTCGAAAGAAGTAAGTGGGAGGAAAGTAGAACTTGATGAGGTGAAAGTCACCCCTCCCGAACCGGAAAGTAGCGCAGCGCAGGAAGATGTTCATGTGGTGCCTGCACCGACTAGGGAGGAAGTTAATGATGATGATCATGAAGCTTCAGATCAAGTTACTATTGAACTTCGAAGGTCCACAGGGACATGTTCCGCACCAGAGTGGTACGGCAACCCTGTCATGGAAATCATGTTGTTAGACAACGGTGAACCTTCGAACTATGAAGAAGCGATGGCGGGCCCGGATTCCAATAAATGGTTTGAAGCCATGAAATCCGAGATAGGATCCATGTATGAAAACAAAGTATGGACTTTGGTGGACTTGCCCGATGATCGGCACGCCATAGAAAACAAATGGATCTTTAAGAAAAAGACTGACGCGGATGGTAATGTGACCATCTATAAGGCTCGACTTGTCGCTAAAGGTTATCGACAAGTTCAAGGGATTGACTACGATGAGACTTTCTCTCCCGTAGCGATGCTGAAGTCCATCCGAATCATGTTAGCAATTGCCACATTCTATGATTGTGAGATATGACAAATGGACGTCAAAACGGTATTCCTTAATGGCTTCCTCAAGGAAGAACTGTATATGATGCAGCCGGAAGGTTTTGTCGATCCTGAGAATGCTAACAAGGTATGCAAGCTCCAGCGCTCAATCTATGGGCTGGTGCAAGCATCTCGGAGTTGGAACATTCGCTTTAATGATGTAATCAAAGCGTTTGGGTTTATACAGACTTGGGGAGAAGCATGTATTTACAAGAAAGTGAGTGGGAGCTCTGTAGCATTTCTCATATTATATGTGGATGATATATTGCTGATGGGAAATGATGTAGAATTCTTGGAAAGCATAAAGGCCTACTTGAATAAGAGTTTTTCAATGAAGGACCTTGGAGAAGCTGCTTACATATTAGGCATCAAGATCTATAGAGATAGATCGAGACACCTCATTGGTCTTTCACAAAGCACATACCTTGATAAGATATTTAAGAAGTTCAATATGGATCAGTCCAAGAAAGGGTTCTTGCCTGTATTGCAAGGTATGAGATTGAGCACGGCTCAATCCCCGACCACGGCAGAAGATAGAGAAAAGATGAGTGTCATCCCCTATGCCTCAGCCATAGGTTCTATTATGTATGCCATGTTGTGTACCAGACTTGATGTGAACCTTGCCATAAGTTTGGTGGGGAGGTACCAAAGTGATCCCGGTATGGAACACTGGACAGCGGTCAAGAACATCCTGAAGTACCTGAAAAGTAATAAGGATATGTTTCTCGTTTATGGAGGTGACGAAGAGCTTGTCGTAAAGGGTTACGTCGATGCTAGCTACGACACCGATCTGGATGACTCCAAGTCACAAACCGGATACGTGTATATTTTGAATGGTGGGGCAGTCAGCTGGTGCAGTTGCAAGCAAAGCGTCGTGGCGCATTCTACATGTGAAGCGGAGTACATAGCTACTTGCGAAGCAGCGTAGGAAGGAGTCTGGATGAAGGAGTTCATCACCGACCTAGGAGTCATTCCAAGCGCGTCGGGCCCGATGACTCTCTTCTGTGATAACACTGGAGCTATTGCCATTGCCAAGGAGCCCAGGTTTCACAAGAAGACCAAGCACATCAAGCGCCGTTTCAACCCCATCCGGAATTATATTCAAGATGGAGACATAGATATTTGTAAAGTGCATACGAATCTGAATGTCGCAGATCCGTTGACTAAACCTCTTCCACGAGCAAAACATGATCAACACCAGAACTCTATGGGTGTTCGATTCATCACAATGTAACTAGATTATTGACTCTAGTGCAAGTGGGAGACTATTGGAAATATGCCCTAGAGGCAATAATAAAATGGTTATTATTATATTTCCTTGTTCATGGTAATTGTCTGTTATTCATGCTTGAATTGTATTATCCGGAAACAATGATACATGTGTGAATACATAGACCACAATGTGTCCCTGGTAAACCTCTAGTTACTAGCTCGTTGATCAACAGATGGTCACGGTTTCCTGACCATGGACATTGGATGTCATTGATAACGGATCACATCATTCTGGACCAGACCCAATCCTAAGCCTAGCACAAGATCGTGTAGTTCGTAATGCTAAAGCTTTTCCAATGTCAAGTATATTTTCCTCAGACCATGAGGTTGTGCAACTCCCGGATACCGTTGGAATACTTTGGGTGTGCCAAACGTCACAACGTAACTGGGTGGCTATACAGGTACAGTACAGGTATCTCCGAAAGCATCTATTGGGTTGGCACGAACCGAGACTGCAATTTGTCACTCCGTATGACGGAGAGGTATCCCTGGGCCCACTCGGTAAGACATCATCATAATGAGCTCAGTGTGACTAAGGTGTTGGTCACGGGATGATGTATTACGGAACGAGTAAAGAGACTTGCCACGACGAGATTGAACAAGGTATCGGTATACCGACGATCGAATCTCGGGCAAGTACTATACCGATAGACAAAGTGAATAGTATACGGGATTGATTGAATCCTTGACATCGTGGTTCATACGATGAAATCATCGAGGAGCATGTGGGAGCCAACATGGGTATCCAGATCCCGCTGTTGGTTATTGACCGCAGAGTCGTCTCGGTCATGTCTACGTGTCTCCCGAACCCGTAGGGTCTACACACTTAAGGTTCGGTGATGCTAGGGTTGTATAGATATATGTATGCGGTAACCCGAATGTTGTTCGGAGTCCCGGATGAGATCCCGGACGTCACGACGAGTTCCGGAATGGTCCGGAGGTAAATAATTATATATGGGAAGTCTAGTTTCGTCCACCGGGAGAGTTTCGGGGGTCACCGGTATTGTATCGGGACCACCGGAAGGGTCCCGGGGGTCCACCGGGTGGGGCCTCCTATCCCGGAGGGCCTCATGGGATGAAAAGGGAAGGTAACCAGCCCATAGTGGGCTGGTGCGCCCCCCTTGGGCCTTCCCCCTGCGCCTAGGGTTGGGAACCCTAGGGGTGGGGGCGCCCACATGACTTGGGGGGCAAGCCCCCCCTAGGCCGCCGCCCCCCTAGAGATCCCATATCTAGGGCCGGCGCACCCCCTAGGCCCCCTATATATAGTGGGGGGAGGGAGGGCAGCCGCACCCCATGCCCTGGCGCCTCCCTCTCCCTCCCGTGACACCTCTCTCTCCTCCAGCGCTGCTTGGCGAAGCCCTGCTGGAATACCGCTGCATCCACTACCACGCCGTCGTATTGCTGGATCTCCATCAACCTCTCCTCCCCCCTTGCTGGATCAAGAAGGAGGAGACATCGCTGCTCCGTACGTGTGTTGACCGCGGAGGTGCCGTCCGTTAGGCGCTAGGAACATCGGTGATTTGGATCACGACGAGTACGACAACATCATCCACGATATCTTGAATGCTTTCGCTCGCGATCTACAAGGGTATGTAGATGCACCCCCCTCTCCCTCGTTGCTAGAAGACTCCATAGATTGATCTTGGTGAAGCGTAGAATTTTTTTGATTTCTGCTACATTCCCCAACAATGTTATGGATGAAGAAACTGCTAGAGACTTTCTTGCTTGCAACGATAGATATGATCTTAAGAAATTATTAGCTAAGCTGAAAGAAAAGTGTTTGAATGCTAAAATGAAACATGACCCTGCTTTTGCTACTTCACCTATCTTTGTTACTGATAATGATTATGATTTCTCTGTTGATCCTGAGTTAATTACTTTGGTTGAATCTAATCCTTTCCATGGCTATGAATCTGAAACTGTTGTGGCACATCTTACTAAGTTGAATGATATAGCCACCCTATTTACCAACGACGAAAAGATTCGTTATTACTATATCCTTAAGTTATTTCCGTTCTCGTTAAAGGGTGATGCTAAGACTTGGTTTAATTCTCTTGATCCTGGTTGTGCGCGTAGTCTCCGGGATATGATGCATTACTTTTCTGCTAAATATTTTCCCGCTCATAAGAAACAAGCTGCCTTACGGGGAATATATAACTTTATGCAAATTGAAGAAGAGAGTCTCCCACAAGCTTGGGGAGGCTTCTCCAATTACTTAATGCTTTGCCTGATCATCCTCTTCAGAGGAACGATATACTTGATGTCTTTTATAATGGACTAACCGATGCTTTGAGAGACCACCTGGATAGTTGTGTTGGTTGTGTTTTCAGGGAAAGAACGGTTGTTCAAGCTGAATTACTATTGAATAATATGCTGGCCAATGAAATAATTGGACACTTCCTGAACCAGCCCCTGGGTGTTCTATTTTTCAGTCCTGAAGATATGCAAGAGGCAAAGAAATCTATGAAAAAAAGGTATTAAAGCTAAAGATGTCAAGAATTTACCGCCCATTGAAGAAATACATGGTCTTGATAACCCGACACATGTAGTAAAGGTAAATTCTCTTTATAGATTTGATGAAGGGGATATTCCTCGTTATAAGTCTGCTAGCCCATGCTTAGAGGAATTTGATAATTTTATTGTGAAGCAAGAAAATTTCAATGCTTATGTTGGTAGACAATTGCAACGTAATGCTTATATGATTGAACGCTTGAGTGATTATATGTTTAGAGTTAAAGGTGAATTGAAACTCATTAGTAAACATGCTTCTATGGTTACCACTCAAGTAGAACAAGTACTTAAGGCTCAGAATGATTTGCTCAATGAATTAAATAGTAAGAATAATGACTATGTTGTTAGAGTAGCAACTAGAGGTGGTAAAATGACTCAGGAACCTTTGTATCTTGAAGGCCACCCTAAGAGAATTGAGCAAGGTTCTCAGAGAGCTAATTTAGATACACCTAGTTCTTCTAAGAAGAAGAAAAAGAAAAATGATAGGACTTTGCATGCTTCTAGTGAACCTGTAGCTGACACACCTAAGAATCCCAATGATATATCTGTTTCTGATGCTGAGACACAATCTTGTAATGAACAAGAACCTAGTGATAATGTTAATAATGATGTTCATGATGATGCTCAACCTAGCAATGATAATGATGTAGAAATTGAACCTGTTGTTGATCTTGATAACCCACAATCAAAGAATCAACATTATGATAAGAGAGACTTTGTTGCTAGGAAGCACGGTAAGGAAAGAGAACCATGGGTTCAGAAACCCATACCTTTTCCTCCTAAACCATCCAAGAAAAATGATGATGAGGATTTTGAGCGCTTTGCTGAAATGATTAGACCTATCTTTTTGCGTATGCGTTTGACTAATATGCTTAAAACAAATCCTTATGCTAAGTATATGAAAGATATTATTACCAATAAAAGAAAGATTCCTGAAGTAGAAATTTCCACCATGCTTGCCAATTACACTTTTAAGGGTGGAATACCTAAGAAACTAGGGGATCCAGGAGTACCTACTATACCTTGCTCCATTAAAGGAAACTATGTTAAAACCGCTTTATGTGATCTTGGAGCCGGTGTTAGTGTTATGCCTCTCTCTTTATATCGTAGAATTGACTTGAGTAACTTAACACCTACTGAAATATCATTGCAAATGGCTGATAAATCAACTGCTATACCTGTCGGTATTTGTGAGGATGTGCCTGTTGTGGTTGCAAATGTTACTATTCAAACGGACTTTGTTATCCTTGATATTCCCGAGGACGATAGTATGTCTATTATCCTTGGTAGACCATTTTTTGATACTGCATGGGCTGTTATTGATTGCAAGAGTAAAGTATATTTTAAACCTTGAATTCGTACGGCTCGTCGAAAATGAACCTCAACCTCTCAATCCCTGAAATCGGTACCCTGTACTCATGAATCCCGGTCAAGCTTAACCCTACAGCTGTTTGGCACACCGGGAACAGAATAATCCTGGCCAAATTCATCGCTACTGTCATTGATTAGGCGGGTCCACATGTCATCTTCGTCTTGTTCCCCGAGCTATCTCTCTCCTGTGAATCAATCCAGGTCCTGCTCGTGTGCGCATTCGCCCAGAAGGTGAGAAGGGGCTCACGCAGTCAAGTTATCTGCCGCAGCTCGTATGTTCAGCGTCTCGCGTGCTTGTGTCCAGAAGAGATCGATCAAGCTAGAGTGCTAGACCCACGTAGTAGTGCGTGCTTGTAAAGAAATTGATCGAGGCATCAAGCCATCCCTGTACGTGTGTGTCTTCACTCTTCAGGATGAGCTTCAGTACGAGTACGAGTGTGCGACTGGCCGGGAAGTAAACGGGCGAAACACGAGGAGGATTCCATGGTGGTGACTGGTGTGTGCTATGCAGTATCATGCGAGACATTATGGCCGACCGTTGAGCTGCGTTCATTAAGTCCATGGTCCTTCTCCAAGCGATTCGTCTCAGGAGGACTGCATCGACGAGCCGAAGAAACCACACCGATGGCTGCCGCTCTAGACGTCCACAACGCGAACTCGACCACCATCTTCCTTGACTTCGGTGAATCGGTGATCAATTCACCACGCCTGATCTCCTCCGATGGTGGATTAAGCCACAATTCCCCGCATCCACGCGCTCCTCTCGCCGTGCTCTTGATATTCCTCTCCCGTCGCTCTGTGCTCACGGCGGGCAAGTTTGTGGTCACCACTAGTCATGTGAACCCCAATACTCCACCGTCGTGTTTTCCTCGTCTCCCTCTCTCCGTTTTGGGAACACGTGAGGTTGGTAATGGAGTGGCCCGGGTCGAACGGATGCTCTTCGTCGCACTCGCCGCTGCTAGTAGATGACCCTGGTCTCTGGTGGCAAGATAGGCGGGGCAGCGGTTGCGCGTGAGGAGAAGGGGATTTGGGGGAGAAGATGCCAACATAAAAGATAGATATGACATGTGGGTCCATCTATTTAGTGAGAGTTAAGCCTTATTTCTGTGGGATTATTTATTTTTCATATGTGTCAAATTGATCTAAACTGGTACAGGGTTGAAATCAGACCGGGATCCATGAGTACAGGGTATCGATTTCAGGGATTGAAAGATTGAGGTTCATTTTCGACGAGTTGTATGAATTCAGGGTTTAAAATAGATTTTACTCTTGATTGCAACAAAGGCAATGTCACTTTTCATGTCAATGGTAATGAGCATACGGTACACTTTCCGAGGAAACAACCTCAGGTCCATAGTATCAATTCTATTGGAAAAAATTCAACTATTACTATTGGAGGTTTTGAATTTCCTTTTCTTACTATCAAGAAGACATATGATATTCTTATTGTTGGGGATATACATATCGCATTGAGGTAACCTAGTGTTATTCGAAAATTCTCCGGTTTCATGTTATTCGGATAGAGTTTATTAACAAGACTTGATCAACCTTGTTAATGGATTCCTTTTGATGAGCATGAGATGGGTGAATCTAGATAGCACAACTTTCTGTACCCTCCTTTTACTTTCTGTTAATTAGATTAAATAAAGCAAAAATAGTATTTTCTGACTGTTTCTAGACTTATTCGTGCAATAAAAAATACCCCGAAAACAAAAGTTCTCCAAATGCCCTGAAAATGAAATATGATTTTTTTTCTAGAATATTTGAGAATATATGGCATAAAAAACACAGCGAGGGGAGCTAGCACCTGGCCACGAGGGTCCAGGGCGCGCCCCTGCCTAATGGGCCCCAAGTGGCCCCCCCTCCACTTATTCCTGAACCCATACCCGTCTTCTTCCTCCCAAAAAAATCACTATTCCAGCTCAAGCACGAGTTCTAGCTCATCTTGCTGCCATTTTCGATCTCCTTGCTCAAAGCTCCATTCACAAAACTGTTTGGGGAGATTGTTCCTTGGTATGTGACTCCTCCATTGGTCCAATTAGTTTTTGTTCTAGTGCTCTAATTATTGCAAATTTTTGCTGCTGCGGTGACCTTGTTCTTGAGCTTGCATGTCAGATTTCTTTGGTCCCAAGTAGTTCTAATGCATTATGTAGTCTCTAGGCACTTGTAGGAGTTGTTGCTATCAATCTTGTTGAGTTTGGTTAACTTTTATTTTGAGTTACTAAAAATTTCAGAAAATTCAGAAAAATGCATGAAAATCTTCCAAGGTGGTTCCTCAAGGAAGCAAGAACCAAGGCTCGCAATGCGAGAGCCGAACGATGAACTACCGAGGGAAGCTGAAGTGCGGCCTTGTGAATGGCCGTCGGAGGAATTTATGGTTCGGGTAGGCATTAAGGAGGAATTTGGCGCATATGTACGTAATGCTGACCTCGAGGGCTTCATGCAAGATAAGTGCCCTCAATACCGTTACTTAACTGATACCTTTGTGAGAAGATTTAAATTTTCATCTTCACGTAATTCTCACACTGTCCTGTTTGATCTTTATGATAAATCTTACACAATGGACTTAGAGGATTTTAATGATGCTTGTAAGCTCCCGCAGTGGGGCAGTATGGGTGATCCTCGCAAATCTGAATATAAAGACTTCCTTGCTAGTATCACTGTGGGATAATCTAGGGAAATCACACAAGCTACCATAGGGAGCATTCATTTTCCTGCTATTCATTACTTTGCTCTCTTTATTGGTAGATGCATAAACGGTAAAGATGAGGCTTGCCACATGTGTGTCCCAGATCTTAGTGTTCTCAAGAGTGTTGTATTGGGTGATAGACAATATAACTTGGGAGCCATTGTTGCACGTAGACTATATCATAACGGTTTGTATGGAGATTTATTTGGTGAGATTTATGCCATTCGCATAGCCCGCCGTCTTGGTGTGCCTATACATGAAAATGATGAACCTTTACCGCTCGCTTATTTGGATTACAATGCTATGGTTAGTCACCGGTTTATAGATAGGGATGAACAATCCCTCAAATATTGACTAATCTTTAACAGGCGTCACGCCGTCCATATTGCTCTTCCTGCTCCTACCTTGTTTGACTTTTAGGCAAAAAGGAGATATACTATAACCAGGGAGGAGGCGAATGAGTATCGGGAGACGATGGAAGTAGCCCATCTCCAAGCTGCATCTCAGCAGGCAGTAGCTGCTGCATCTCAGTACAACCCCAACTACAACATTGGATATCTGTCACGCCAATACTGGCCATAGACCAACTTAGGCCAAAAGCCTAAGCTTGGGGAGTACGTGTTTCTCACCGACTTTACATTCATGTTCACACACTTATTCTAGTCGTCGGTGCTCACACTCTTTCATTGTACCATCCATGCTTAGTTTCAATTCTTTTTCTTGTGTGCTACAAAAAACCTTAAGAAAAACAAAAAAATAGTTGTAGCTTTTAGCTAGTCTACTTTCCTTGCCTGTAGCAGTAGTAATTAAAATAAAACCCAAAAAGATTTATCGTTCTTCTTCTCCTTGTTGGGAGCTTTTCCGTGTATATAATTTCTTTTCTTTTCTTTGGGGTTCAAGAATAGAGGACCATGCTTGAAAATGTTTAGTGGCTCTCATATGCTTTATTATTAATTTAACCTTGAGCCATATTACCTTGTCTTCTCTCTTGTATTAAATGCTCGCGGATTCCAGCTTAGTCCAATGCACGTGCACTATTATTATTATCCACACCGTTCGGTCGTGCGAGTGAAAGGCAATAATGATGCACTAGTAGAGAACAGGGCATTGGTCCAGGCCTGTCCAGCCCATTAGCCCCGGTTCAATCTAGAACCGGGTCCAATGGGGGCACTGGACCCGGTTCGTGAGCCCAGGGGGCCGGCTGGGCCACGTGGGCCATTGGTCCCGGTTCGTCTGGACCTTTTGGTCCCGGTTGGAGCGACAAACCGGGACCAATGGCTCTTGGTCCTGGCCCACCACCATTGGTCCCGGTTGGTGATATGAACCGGGACCAAAGGCTCCCCTTTAGCCCCGGTTCGTAGCACCAACCGGGACCAATGAGGTGCCTATATATAACCCCTCACTCAAGAGCAGAGCTCACTGCTCTGTTTTTTTTCTGGCCGAGGGGGAGAGGGGTTAGTGGTGCTCTAGCTCACCTCCTATGCACACAACGTGTTCGGTGGAATGCCCGAGCCACACTAGTTAAGCTTTTCTCCTCTCGAAGCTCTATTTTCTCCGAGATTTGTCTAGGTTTAGCGGTCCGTCACGTCCCGTCCCCGTCTTCGCCGCCGTCGATCGGCCCCGCCGATCTCGTCACCGGCACCACCGTGGTGAGCCTCTTGTTATGTCCATGCTTTTCTTACTTTTATTATTGCTTGTTATTATTGCTTTAGATAGATATTTGTCTAATTTTCTTACGTTTATTATTGCTTGTTATTATATAGTGCGATGGTTTTGATATCCGCCCACGTGGGCCCTTGTCCTGTCTATGATTCGGATGTGGTATATTATCTTTAATTTATAACTATTTGTTTTAGTGTTTATGATAGTTATGCCGACCAACCTGACATGCATAGATGTTTTATTATGTCTAGGAGGTAGTTGAACCGGAAATTCCAACCGACCCTCTTGTGGAGAGGTTAAATTTAGTTGAAGAGGAAAACATTTCCTTAAAGAAAAAATTGGAAAAAATGGAGGAGGAGAAGATGGAATTGGAGTTGCATGTTGCGGAAGTCATCGATGATCACAAGATCAAGATGGACCCTATTGTCGAGAGGTTAAATTTAGTTGAAGAAGAAAACAAATTCTTGAAGGAAAAAATAAAAAAAATTGTGGACGAGAAGATGATATTGGAGTTGCATGTTGCGGATGTCATCGATGATCACAAGATCAAGATGGATGCAATGCGGTTGAAGATTAAAAAGATTAGAAAATATGCCATTCATACCGAGGCTTGGTATCATTATGCCGTTGGATCAATTGTTACCTTGGTTGCGATTATGATCGCATTTGTTTTCGCATTGAAAAGTTTTACATAGTTTCGATGTGTATGGAGAGCTATATGTTGTTAGATGAGAACTATATATGTATGTACTTTGGTTTTAATGTGATGATGAACTTTTATCCATTTGGTCACTTAATTATCTATTTATGATGTTCTGTAATGGTTTTTGACACACTTAATTATATATAATGCATGCAGATGAACCGGCAATGGATGTACGGTGACAAACACACCTCTGAGTACATTAAGGGCGTGCATGAGTTTCTAAATGCGGCTGAGGCAAACAAGCAGAATGGTTTTATGTGTTGTCCATGCACTAAATGTGTGAATACGATGTCTTACTCTAACCGGAAAATCCTTCACTCCCACCTGCTTTACAAGGGTTTCATGCCACACTATAATGTTTGGACGAGGCACGGAGAAATAGGGGTTATGATGGAAGACGGCGAAGAAGAAGAGTACGATGACAACTATGTGCCCGCTGAATACGGTGATGCTGCAATGGGGGGAGCTGGTGAAGATCAAGAGGAACCAGACGATGTGCCCAATGATGCTGCAACGGGTGAAGCTGCTGAAGATCAAGAGGAAGCAAATGATGATCTCCTCCGGGTCATTGTCGATGCAAGGACACAATGCGAAAGTCAAAAGGAGAAGCTGAAGTTCGATCGCATGTTAGAGGATCACAAAAAAGGGTTCTACCCCAATTGCGAAGATGGCAACACAAAGCTCGGTACCGTACTGGAATTGCTGCAGTGGAAGGCAGAGAATGTTGTGGCTGACAAAGGATTTGAGAAGCTACTGCAAATATTAAAGAAGAAGCTTCCGAAGGATAACGAATTGCCCGACAGTACATACGCAGCAAAGAAGGTCGTATGCCCTCTAGGATTGGAGGTGCAGAAGATACATGCATGCCCTAATGACTGCATCCTCTACCGCGGTGCATACAAGGATCTGAACGCATGCCCGGTATGCGGTGCATTGCGGTATAAGATCAGACGAGATGACCCTGGTGATGTTGATGGCGAGCCCGCCAGGAAGAGGGTTCCTGCGAAGGTGATGTGGTATGCTCCTATAATATACCACGGTTGAAACGTTTGTTTAGAAACAGAGAGCATGCCAAGTTGATGCGATGGCACAGTGAGGACCGTAAGAAAGACGGGAAGTTGAGAGCACCCGCTGACGGGTCGTAGTGGAGAAAAATCGAGAGAAAGTACTGGGAGGAGTTTGCAAAGGACGCAAGGAACGTATGGTTTGCTTTAAGCGCGGATGGCATTAATCCTTTCGGGGAGCAGAGCAGCAATCACAGCACGTGGCCCGTGACTCTATGTATGTATAACCTTCCTCCTTGGATGTGCATGAAGAGGAAGTTCATTATGATGCCAGTTCTCATCCAAGGCCCTAAGCAACCCGGCAACGACATTGATGTGTACCTAAGGCCATTAGTTGAAGAACTTTTACAGCTGTGGAATGGAAACGGTGTACGTGCGTGGGATGAGCACAGACAGGAGGAATTTGACCTAATGGCGTTGCTGTTCGTGACCATCAACGATTGGCCCGCTCTCAGTAACCTTTCAGGACAGACAAACAAAGGATACCACGCATGCACGCACTGTTTAGATGACACTGAAAGTATATACCTAGACAAGTGCAGGAAGAATGTGTACCTGGGCCATCGTCGATTTCTTCCGACCAACCATCAATGTCGAAAGAAAGGCAAGCATTTCAAAGGCGAGGCAGATCACCGGAAGAAGCCCGCCATGCGTACCGGTGATCACGTACTTGCTATGGTTAATGATTTACACGTAATCTTTGGAAAGGGCTCCGGCGCACTAGCTGTTCCGAATGACGCTGAGGGACACACACCCATGTGGAAGAAGAAATCTATATTTTGGGACCTACCCTTCTGGAAAGACCTAGAGGTCCGCTCTTCAATCGACGTGATGCACATGACGAAGAACCTTTGCGTGAACCTGCTAGGCTTCTTGGGCGTGTATGGAAAGACAAAAGATACAGCTGAGGCACGGGAGGACCTGCAACGTTTGCACGAAAAGGACGGCATCCCTCCGAAGCAGTATGAAGGTCCTGCCAGCTATGCTCTTACGAAAGAAGAGAAAGAAATCTTCTTTGAATGCCTGCTCAGTATGAAGGTCCCGACTGGCTTCTCGTCGAATATAAAGGGAATAATAAATATGGCAGAGAAAAAGTTACAGAACCTAAAGCCTCATGACTGCCATGTGATTATGACGCAACTGCTTCTGGTTGCATTGAGGGGGCTTCTACCGGAAAACGTCCGATTAGCCATTGTGAAGCTATGTGCATTCCTCAATGCAATCACTCAGAAGGTGATCGATCCAGAAATCGTACCAAGGCTAAGGAGTGATGTGGCACAATGTCTTGTCAGTTTCGAGCTTGTGTTCCCACCATCCTTCTTCAATATCATGACACACGTCCTAGTTCATCTAGTCGACGAGATTGTCATTCTGGGGCCCGTATTTCTACACAATATGTTCCCCTTTGAGAGGTTCATGGGAGTCCTAAAGAAATATGTCCGTAACCGCGCCAGGCCAGAAGGAAGCATCTCCATGGGCCATCAAACAGAGGATGTCATCGGGTTTTGTGTTGACTTCATTCCTGGCCTTAATAAGATAGGTCTCCCTAAATCGCGGTACGAGGGGAGACTGACTGGAAAAGGCACGCTTGGAAGGGACTCAATAATATGCAGGGACGGATATTCTTGGTCTCAAGCACACTACACAGTTCTACAGAACTCTACATTAGTGACCCCGTATGTTGATGAACACAAGAACAGTCTGCGCTCCAAACACCCGGAGCAGTGCGACGACTGGATTACATTTGAACACATCAGGACTTTCAGCAGTTGGTTGGAAACACGTCTCAGAGGTGACAACAATGTTTGTGATGAGTTGTACTTGTTGTCCAGGGGACCATCTTCGACTGTATTGATTTACAAAGGATACGAGATAAATGGGAATACATTTTACACGATTGTCCAAGATCAAAAGAGCACCAACCAAAACAGCGGTGTCCGCTTTGATGCAACAACCGAGAGGGGAAAGGACACATATTATGGTTACATAGTGGACATATGGGAACTTGACTACGGACATGATTTTAAGGTCCCTTTGTTTAAGTGCAAATGGGTCAATTTGTCAGGAGGCGGGGTACAGGTAGACCCACAGTACGGAATGACAACAGTGGATCTGAAAAATCTTGGATACACTAACGAACCGTTCGTCCTAGCCAATGATGTGGCACAGGTTATCTATGTGAAGGACATGTCTACCACACCGAGAAAAAGAAAAGATAAGGAAGCGAATACATCATACGATGAGCCAAAGCGCCACATAGTTCTTTCAGGAAAAAGGGACATCCTGGGAGTGGAGGGCAAGACAGACATGTCTGAAGATTATGAAAAGTTTCATGAAATTCCTCCCTTCAAAGTCAAGGCTGACCCAAGCATCCTGATAAACGATGAAGATTATCCATGGTTACGGCGCAATAAGCAAATGACACAAGCGAAGAAAAAGTGAAGACTTTTTTCGGCAACTATTATGATGATACCATGCCAACTTTGTAACAAACGAGTATGATACCATTGTCCGTTTGTACTATTCAAATTTGCACTAACAGAAAGTTTGTAATTGGTTTTACCAGAAAGAATTAAAAAATAAAGCAAAAAACAAAAGAAAATAAATAATGCAGAAAACAAAAAAACTTGCAAAAAAATAAAAAATAGCAACAATAAGTATTTCATTGTAAGTAGAAACAAAATAAAATAAATAAAGCAACAAAGAAAACAAATAATTTCAAATTCAAACTATTCAAATTTGAATACTACTTGCACTAACAGAAAGTTTGTAATTGGTTTTACCAGAAAGAATTAAAAAATAAAGCAAAAAACAAAAGAAAATAAATAATGCAGAAAACAAAACAAAAAAACTTGCAAAAAAAATAGCAACAATAAGTATTTTGTTGTAAGTAGAAACAAAATAAAATAAATAAAGCAACAAAGAAAATAATGAAAGTTTATAATTTTTGTGACCTAAAAGAAAAAAGAAATCACTAAAACACTATAAGTATTTAGTTCTAAGTAGAAATGAAAAAATAAATAGAAAAAAAGAAAAAAATGCCACCTACTGGGCCAGCACGGCCTAAATACGACTAGAAACCCAACCATGGGCCAGGATTCAGGCCCGCAGCAGGCCCAGTAGGCCCACAGGCATTGCACTGTCAAATTAGGCCCGTAAGCCTGCACTTCAGATGAGTTCGAGAGGAGAGAGGCAGCGTAACTTATAAACTGGTGCTGGCCTCTCTCAACTAGCGAGGTGCGACTAAACTTCCCACCGCACCGCGCCAGCAAGGCCTTTGGTCCCGGTTGGTGCCACCAACCGGGACTAAAGGCCCCTCCTTCCCGCCCTTTGGGCTGCTGAAAAGGGACCTTTAGTCCCGGTTGGTGGCACCAACCGGGACTAAAGGGGGGGTATTAGTCCCGGTTTGTGGCACCAACCGGGACTAATACGACTCCTATATAACCAACACTTGCGAAAATTTCTCCTTCCCCGTCCCCGACGCCTCCTCACTCTGCTTCGTCCCCGCCCTCGTCGCCCCATCGCCGTCGCCGTCGCCCCCAACGCCGCCCCGTCGCCGTCGCGCCGTCGCCCCGCCCCGCGCCATCGCCCCGCCCCGTCGCCGTCGCGCCGCCCCGCCCCGTCGCCGCCGCGCCGCCCCGCCCCGGCGCGCGATGTGAGGTTTTTTTTGTTTATATATAGTTGTTGTATATATATAGTTGATGTTTATATATATATATA
>LR738714.1:778906103-778918167 GCA_902687465.1 Secale cereale
GGTCGAGGGGTCGAGAGAGGTTGCCTAGCTAGTGTCAAAGTATTGAAAAAATCCATGACTTCATCATTTGCCAGAAGTAACCGGGGCATGTTTGTACGAAGTTATGCAAAGTTGTTCTGGAACGAAGTTCCTGATAGGATAATCCATCTTTTGTTATGAATTATCCTTTTTGGGACTCCGTTCCAAAACCACTTTGGAGAGCTTCGTACCATCATGCGACTGTTACTTTTGCCTAATGATGAAGTATTGGTTTTGTTGAATCCTTTGACACTAGACAAAATGTGACATGAGGGGGTCTAGGGTTGTGGATCGCCGAGCAGTCGAGGGTCGTCCAGGGGTCGAGGGTCGAAGCTAGTTCTACGTTTGCCATTAATATATCCATCTATCATGTTTGAATAATAATTGGCATGTTGTAAATATTTGTAGAAACTATGGACGACAACACCCGAGACCTAGCACAAGAAGCGATGTTGATGGACATAATCGCAGACGGACAAAATGCCGTCTTGTCGTTTCTCAACGACACCGATGAGCAGGTGGAAAGAGAGCTGCATTTGGACGGACAAGCAATTGGAAACACCACTCAGGAAGATGCGGCAGTATATCAAAGCAGCGCATGAAGGGACGTTCTTCCCCGATAGAGAGAACGACGAGCTGACAATGGCCCTCGGGAATCCTGAGCACCCTGGACGGACACGAGGCACGCCAGGCTCCCTTCCGTGGCGTGCTAGGTTTCCGGACGCAGGCGGCTACAAAAGCCATGAGAGGAGGAAGAAAATGGAGCAGACCGAACTGCAGGCGCTGCGGGCCAGAATACAAGCGATAGAGGAACGAGAAGCAAATCGGGACAAAAGAATTGCCGAAGCTTTCCCCAAAGCTACCCCGCCATCTCAGCGGAGAAGCAGCGTGGCTTCCACCGAGCTGCTTCAGCCGGAGCCTGTCTTGACGGCTACTGCCAGGTATCCCGTGGATGCTATCACGGAGGCACAAAATTGCCACCTTATGGCGCAGTGGATGAATCTGAAGGTCAAGGCGGCTGCTGGCTCTGTTTATCCTACTGGACCCGGCGACACTTTTCACTGCCGGCCGATTCCAGAAGGATATGCTAGGGTGATGGTGGATGAAATGACGGAGGGATTTGAGGAGCTCCAGCTTGACCACCCTACCGGTGAAGGGGAGACTCGGCTGGGTTCTTCACTGAAGACTCCATGCCTATGGCGGAAGGACCTCATCAACATTCTCAACTGGACGCCTCCGCCTCCTCCTCCTCCTCCTCCGGTGAGTCAGGCCACTCCTCCTCCTCCACCGCCTCCTCCTCCGGCGAGTGACAATCAGGGCACTCCGCCTCCTTCTCCGGCGCGTGGCGGTACTCCGCCTCCTTCGCCGCCGGCACGTGGCGGCACTCCGCCTCCTTCGCCGCCGGCGCGCCCGAGCAGCCAACCTGCTCCTCCTTCTCCGCCTAGTCAGCAAGGGCGGAAGAGACCTGCCGCCGCTCCGGCTGCTCCTGCTCCAGCGCGTAAGCAAGGAAAAAAGACAGCTGCTTCGTCTGGTCTGGCGACGTCTAGCAGTACAGCCAGAGGCTGGAGGCGATGCAGATTCGGTCCTTCTCTCACGCCTCTAGAGAAGTTACCATATGAGAGGTCCGACGAGGAAAACACGAAGATAGCTCAAGGCGAAGTGAAGGACTGGCTTGAAGGGTTGAAAGCACAGAGACATCCACCTCCGGAGGAGAAGATAGATGCGGTGAAAGCAAAGCGCACTCTTGCTGCCCTGAAGCAACCAGCGAAAATTAAGCCGAAGGACAACTATGACCGCATGATTCAAAAGTCATTTCAAGAAGCGAAGCGGTCGGGAAGTACTAAAAGTGATCAAAGGTTAGCAAAAGGACGAGCTGGGAAACAAATTTCCCAGCTCGGTGATACGTCCAAAACGTATCTATAATTTCTGCTTGCTCCATGCCTCTTTTGGGGGATATTGCTATGATATTCATACACTTCCATACACTTTTGATCATATTTGTACTAACCTATTAACTCAGTGCACCCCAGTGCCAGTTTCTGTTTTTGGTTGTTTTTGTATTTCAGGTTTTCACATTACGAGAACTGCCAGGAAAAATCCAGAAAAATTATATAAAAAATCAGCGTTCCAGAACCTACCGTGCGCCCGAAGGACAGCCGGGGGGGCCACCAGGGCTCCAGGCACCCTGGCGGCGCCCCCCTGGGCCGCGCCGGGGGGGGCGCCTGGGCCCCCCGAGCCCCGTCTGGTGCCCCCCTTTGGCATATATTTAGAGCGTCCTCCGAAACCCTCGAGACGGGAACTCTTTTTCGCGATCTCATCTCTGTTCCTCCGCCGCCGCCGCTTCCAAGATCGGGAGCACCAGGAGAACTCTTCCCGGCACCCTGCCGGAGGGGAGGATCATCATCGGGAGCCTCTCCACCACCATGGACGCCTCCCGGATGAGTTGTGAGTAGTCTCCCATGGACCATGAGTCCATGACCAGTAGCTATGTGATGTTCTCCTCCCGTTCTTGTGCTTCACTAATTAGTCCTCGAGAGCTGCCCTACATGATCGAGGCACATATGTAATCCTTATGCTGTTGCTATGTTGAGTTTGCTGGGATCCGATGGATTATGAGATTATGTTCAGATTGTGATTGAGTAATATATTTGATCTACCTCTTTTATATTTATGTTCATAAGTAATTCTTGCATGTTCTCCGTTGTTATTTATTGCTTTGGCCAAGCAATGGGTAGTGACTCCAAGAGGGAACGTTATGCTCGATTGTGGGTGCATGCCCCTCGATGACTAGTTTGAGTGACAGAAACATGAGTCTAGGGGATGTGTTGTTGCCACAAGGGGGAAAACAACGGTGCTTGTGCCCGCGGGTGCAAGGATTGTTTACTTTACGCAAAGTTCTTTTAATGCAGTTGTCTGTTGCATTGAGTTTACACTATGGGTGGGACTCGCAACTTAATACCAGCGAGATGTTCTGGATAGATATCTCAAGGTGGATGATTAGTAGTAGATATTGATGGATTTCGGTCTATTTACTTTGGCGTACCGCCCATGCTTTGAACCTCAACCTTTCTTGCAATGTAATCAGCATTGGTTTGCGTTCGTGGTCCTGTCAATTGCCCAGCTGTAATTCGTTTACCTCACATAGTTGTTTTATCGTCTTTTGGGAGAGAGACATCACTAGTGAACATCATGAGACTCCGGTCCATATTACCATCATTGATCACATCCGCTATTTACTTTTCGCTATTATTTACTATTGCAAACATTATCTATCACTACTATGATTTGCGTCTAATCCTTTGTGAACTACAATGCCGGAGGGATTGACAACCTCTCTGTACTCGTTGGGAGCAAAGTTATTTGTAGCTGTGTGCAGGTCCACGTTGATTGCTAATATCTGGCGCCGTTAGCAGTTGACACCTTCTTGTTGAACCTAGGAGTCTCTTGGGATTCGATCCTTGGTATCTTGCCAAGGGAAAAACTTCCGCAACACTACATCTCACGCCTTCCACTTGGGGTAACCAACGAGGGGCTAGAGGCCCATCAAGGAGTTTTTCTGGCGCCGTTGCCGGGGAATCCACTCTTCAGGATAGGGGAGTTGCACGCTATCTTTTACCTTTGCTTTTTAGTCTTGTTAGTTTACCTTTTAGTTTTTGCTTTAGTACTTTTTTATCGAAAATCACAAAAATAAGTTATCTTGCTTGCTTGCTACTATGGGTTCCACCGAGAACACCAAGTTGTGTGACTTCACTAGTCACAACAACGATGACTTTATCAGCACACCTATCACTACACCTGCCACTTCAGCACCTTCGTATGAAATTAAACCTGCTTTACTGAACTTAGTCATGAAAGATCAATTCTCCGGTGCTGGAGATGATGCTGCTTTACACTTAAACAACTTTGTTGAACTTTGTGATATGCAAAAGTACCAAGAAATAGATGGTAATATTGTTAAACTTAAGCTTTTTCCTTTCTCCTTGAGAGGAGGAGCTAAAATTTGGTTTCAGTCTTTGCCTAGAAATAGCATAGATTCTTGGGACAAGTGCAAAGATGCTTTTATCGGAAAATACTATCCACCTGCTAAAATTATCCAACTTAGAAGTAACATAATGAATTTTAAACAATTGGATAATGAACACGTTGCCCAAGCTTGGGAACGTATGAAATCTCTTATCAAGAACTGCCCTACTCATGGTTTGACTACTTGGATGGTTATCCAAACTTTTTATGCAGGCTTGAACTTTACCTCGCGGAACTTGTTAGATTCGGCCACGGGAGGAACTTTTATGTCAACTACACTTGGTGCTGCCACAAAGCTTCTCGATGAGATGATGACCAACTATTCCCAATGGCACACCGAACGCGCTCCAATAGGTAGGAAGGTAAACTCTGTCGAGGAGATTTCCTCCCTTAATGAAAAAGTTGACTTGATCATGTCTCTACTTTCGAAGCAATCCTCTGTTGATCCTCGTGATGTTCCTTTAAATTCTTTGATTGCTCACGAACAAGTAGATGTGAATTTTATCTCTAGAAACAATTTTAACAACAATGCTTATAGGAGTAATTTTGGTAGCAATCCTAGACCGTTCCCCTCTAATTCTTATGGGAACAACAATGCTTATCCTATCACCAAGAACTCCACTACTGAACTAGAGACTATGCTTAAAGATTTCATCACTACCCAAAAAGCCTTTAATAAGAGTGTAGAAGAAAAACTACATAAACTAGATGATCTTTCTTTTAAGGTAGACCATTTAGCCAATGAGGTAAAATTGCTAAAAATTAAAACTTCTCCTCTTGACAAGAGGGAAGTCACTCCTATAAATGCTATTCAAGTGCAAATTAATGAAAACATTAGGATGATCGCTAAACTTAAAGAGAGATGGGCTAGAGAAAGGGAGGAAGAAGATAGAATTAAGAGCCTTCCTACCCACCAAACTGTTGCTACTATCCAAGTTGTTGAGGATATCCAAACTCTTAGCACCTAATGTACTCCTGGTCCCATTGGACCTATTAATGGTGATGTTATGACTATAGAAACTACCAAACAAGTGAACCTTAAGGACACCACTACCACTTTACTTGATGCTAATCACCTTGATTTTGATAATTGCACTCTTACCGAAGTTATTGATTACCTTCACAAGATGTCTAGAGACCCCCGCACTAGCACGCTTAATCTTGCCTTCACAGAGCATATCACTAATGCTCTCATCAAAGCTAGGGAGGAGAAACTTAGAGTAGAAGCCTCCATACCTAGAAAGCTAGAAGATGGTTGGGATCCTATAATAAAAATTAAATTGAATGACTTCTCTTGTTATGCATTATGTGATGTTGGTGCTAGTACCTCTGTTATGCCCAAAAGAATATATGATATGCTTAAATTGAAACCTTATGATTCTTGTTCTTTTGGTGTTCGTCTCGTTGATTCTTCCATAAAGAAACCTTTGGGGAGGATCGACGATGTTCTTATCGTTGTCAATGATAATTATGTTCCCGTTGATTTCACTATTATGGATATTGAATGTGATCCTTCATGTCCAATTATTTTGGGACGTCCCTTTTTACGCACCGTTGGTGCTATCATTGACATGAAAGAGGGGAATATAAAATTTCAGTTTCCTCTCAAGAAAGGGATGGAACACTTCCCTCGAAAGAAGATCAAGTTACCTTTTGAGTCCGTTGTACGGGCTAGCTATTCTTTTACTCTTGATAAAACTTGATCTCTTTGCATTATGCCTAGCTTAAAGGCATAAAAGAAAGCGCTTTTGGGAGGCAGCCCACATGAATAAATTTTTATATTTTGCTTTTGTTGTGTCTTGATGTTGTTTACTACAGTAGCATCATCATTGTATCTTTGCTTTTCATATTTGTGCCAAGTATAGCCTCTGATTGCTAGAAAGTTCAAAAGTTGTGAGGTGCTGTCCAGGAAACAGATTCTGTCATTGGATAGAAAAATTCGTATAAAATCACCAGATCATCTTTTTGGTCTGAATTTTTTCGACATTGTTCTCTATATAATTTTCTTTCGTGTGTCCGTTCTGAGTTTTTTTATTTGAGTTGCAGAAGTACCCCGAACAGATCAATTACTACCTGCTGTTCTGTTTTTCACAGATTCTGTCCTGTTTTGCCTTTCCTTCATTTTGCAAACCAAGAGCTTTTCTTTTCTTTGCAAAAACCTTTTGGAAATCTTGAGAAACAGTAGAACTTCAAGAATATCTTTATTTCCAGCAAGGAACAATTATTTTATTAAGGGTACTAACCTCGCTAATCAGATTATAATGAGTTATGTATGAAGGGAGTTTTCAAGTGTGCGAGGGAAGATGATAAAAAGATTCAGGAGTGTCAAGCGCTCAAGCTTGGGGATGCCCCCGTGCACCCCCAAGAAATATTCAAGGAGACTCAAGCGTCTAAGCTTGGGGATGCCCCCATGCATCCCCTTCTCCATCAACATTATCAGTTCGTCTTTCGTTCCACTATATTTTAATCACTTCATGTGTTATGTGCTATGCTTGGAGCGTCTTGCTTTTAGTTTCCTTTTTAGTTTTTCATAACAAGTCGGAACTCAGCTTTCTTTATGTGGGAGAGAAACACGCTCCACTTCTACCTAGAACATAACATAGAATTTTCATGTCTATCTTTGCTGTGTGTGTTCTTTGTCTTTTAATAGCTACTATCATGTTCAGCTCTTAGTATTCATGCTTATCTTTTCAAAGAGCTTTTGTTTAGTTGGTTGCTTGAACTCTCTTTAATTACCATGCTCACCTTATTAAGAGAGTTTGCTTCCGTTGCATTAGTTAATATGTCTACGATAAAGATGCTACGTGCATAATGGCGCTTAGTAGTTCAGGTTTTCTTATGGTTAGTCTCAAATAGCTGGGGGATTCCCAATGTGTTATTGGAGTACCAACATGATTTGTTTGCCTGTGATGTGGTATGGTTTAGTAATATCTTTACTTTGATTGACTTGGCGTATGCTCACGCATATTTAAGACTGTAAAGAAAGTCTGTCAAGCCTTGATGATCTTTTATTTCTGAGTAGCGATATAACTTCCATGCCTGATTCAATATTGCTTTGTCGCTCTGCATGATTATGACCGTCATTGCTCTCTTAGTTGGTCGCTCCCAGTCTTTTGCTAACCTCCACCTGTACTAAGCGGACTGACTGCTTGTGCATCCACATCCTTTTAAACCAGTTATGCCATATGAGTCCACCATACCTACCTATATGTGGTATTTCACCGCCACTCCAAGTAAATTTACATGTGCTACCTTTAAAACCTTCATTTTTGCAATACATAGCTCATGGGAAAGTAGCTTAAAAACTATTGTGGTAAAGAATATGTTGCCTATGTATCTTATTTCTTATAAGTTGCTTGCTGAGCGGTAACCATGTTTCTGGGGACGCCATCAACTGTCACACTTTTGTTGAATATCATGTGAGTTGCTATGCATGTTCGTCTTGTCTGAAGTAAGGGTGATTTGCCATGGGTTGAATGAATGAGTATGCATATTGTTAGAGAAGAACATTGGGCCGCCAACCAAAGCCATGTATCATGGTGGAAGTTTTAGCTTGGACATTAATCCTCAATCTCTTATGAGAATATGCTTATGCATTAAAGAGGAGTCCATTATCTATTTTTTATGTTGTCCCGGTATGGATGTCCTCAAGTTGAGATCTATCAAAAACGAGAAATCAAATGCGATTTATCTCCTTGGACCTTTGTACAGGTGGCATAGAGGTACCCCTTTGTGACACTTGGTTGAAACATATGTAATGCAATGACAATCCATGGAAATCCGAGCTAATTAGGACAAGGTGCGAGCACTATTGGTATTCGATGCATGAGGCTTGCAACTTATAGGATGTCTTATGCATGACACATATGAAGTACTACTACCGTTGACAAAATTGCTTCTATGTTTTCAAAATAAAAAAAAGCTCTAGCACATAACCATTCTTTTACTTTTATGTTGAGTCTCCACCTTCTTTCTTCAAGCACCAACTACTGAGAGCATGATTGTCATTCTAAGTGTAATGTGCATTGTTCCAAAGTAGCATTGTCTTTTGCATGATTGTGATATCGTTTATTTTGAAATCATTGTATCTAGTCATCACTTAAACCTTGAAGGTGCCCCTGCATTTATGTTTTGCTTCACTAAAGGGGGCAAGCTAGATATCACTTTATCATATTTGCACGTCATGTTCATTGCAAATCTTTTGGATGTTTCAGTTTCATATTGTAAAACTTTCAGTCCTTTGTGATTTTCCCATGAGGCAACTTAATTACTATAGAATCATTGTCTCAGTAAGCTTTTGTCATATGACTATGAAAAAGTCCTATATGGTTAATAGCATGTCACCACAGAAATTATTCTTGTTATCATTTACCTACTCGAGGACGAGCAGGAATTAAGCTTGGGGATGTTAATACGTCCAAAACGTATCTATAATTTCTGCTTGCTCCATGCCTCTTTTGGGAGATATTGCTATGATATTCATACACTTCCATACACTTTTGATCATATTTGGACTAACCTATTAACTCAGTGCACCCCAGTGCCAGTTTCTGTTTTCGGCTGTTTTTGTATTTCAGGTTTTCACATTACGAGAACTGCCAGGAAAAATCCAGAAAAATTATATAAAAAATTTGCGTTCCAGAACCTACCGTGCGCCTGAAGGACAGCCGGGGGGCCACCAGGGCTCCAGGCGCCCTGGCGGCGCGCCCCCCCTGGGCCGCGTCGGGGGGGGCGCCTGGGCCCCCCGAGCCCCGTCTGGTGCCCCCCTTTGGCATATATTTAGAGCGTCCTCCGAAACCCTCGAGACGGGAACTCTTTTTCACGATCTCATCTCTGTTCCGCCGCCGCCGCCGCTTCCAAGCTCGGGAGCACCAGGAGAACTCTTCCCGGCACCCTGCCGGAGGGGAGGATCATCATCGGGAGCCTCTCCACCACCATGGACACCTCCCGGATGAGTTGTGATTAGTCTCCCTTGGACCATGAGTCCATGACCAGTAGCTATGTGATGTTCTCCTCCCGTTCTTGTGCTTCACTAATTAGTCCTCGTGAGCTGCCCTACATGATCGAGGCACATATGTAATCCTTATGTTGTTGCTATGTTGAGTTTGCTGGGATCCGATGGATTATGAGATTATGTTCAGATTGTGATTGAGTAATATATTTGATCTACCTCTTTTATATTTATGTTCATAAGTACTCCCTCCGTTCCTAAATATAAGTCTTTTTAGACATTTCACTAGGTGACTACATACGGAGCACAATGAGTGAATCTGAACTCTAAAGTATGTCTATATACATCCGTATGTAGTTCCCTAGTGAAACCTCTAAAAAGACTTATATTTAGGAACGGAGGGAGTAATTCTTGCATGTTCTCCGTTGTTATTTATTGCTTTGGCCAAGTAATGGGTAGTGACTCCAAGAGGGAACGTTATGCTCGATTGTGGGTGCATGCCCCTCGATGACTAGTTTGAGTGACAGAAACATGAGTCTAGGGGATGTGCTGTTGCCACAAGGGGGAAACAACGGTGCTTGTGCCCGCGGGTGCAAGGATTGTTTACTTTACGCAAAGTTCTTTTAATGCAGTTGTCTGTTACATTGAGTTTACACTATGGGTGGGACTCGCAACTTAATACCAGCGAGATGTTCTGGATAGATATCTCAAGGTGGATGATTACTAGTAGATATTGATGGATTTCGGTCTACTTACTTTGGCGTACCGCCCATGCTTTGAACCTCAACCTTTCTTGCAATGTAGTCAGCATTGGTTTGCGTTCGTGGTCCTGTCAATTGCCCAGCTGTAATTCGTTTACCTCGCATAGCTGTTTTATCGTCTTTTGGGAGAGAGACATCACTAGTGAACATCATGAGACTCCGGTCCATATTACCATCATTGATCACATCCGCTATTTACTTTTCGCTATTATTTACTATTGCAAACATTATCTATCACTACTATCATTTGCGTTTAATCCTTTGTGAACTACAAGGCCGGAGGGGTTGACAACCTCTCTGTACTCGTTGGGAGCAAAGTAATTTGTATCTGTGTGCAGGTCCACGTTGATTGCTAATATCTGGCGCCGTTAGCAGTTGACACCTTCTTGTTGAACCTAGGAGTCTCTGGGGATTCGATCCTTGGTATCTTGCCAAGGGAAAAACTTCCGCAACACTACATCTCACGCCTTCCACTTGGGGTAACCAACGAGGGGCTAGAGGCCCATCACTCGGCAAACAAGCGTACCAATCTTGCCCCCCGCTTAAGGTGTCTAGCGACATGGTCGCTAATGATCTGAGGATGGTGCCCGGTTATACCAATCTTGGAGATTACGTGTCCGACGATGTACAATATGATTTCTTGGACGTGCAGATAGAAAGATACGAGTACAAAAAGCCTCTCATCAAAAATGAAATATCTCTATCAACGAATATGCGAAGATTGCATGATTGGTACTTGAAAATCTCCAGAGAGTCTGGGGGGAGGGATAGCTTCTATTTGAGAGTTAAACCAGAGCATGACCTCGTTGGAATTGAACTATTGCCTGTTCCATTTGAGGAGTTCTATCAGTTTTTCAATCAATTGGCCCTCGATAAAACAACGGTCACCTGCTACTGTCTGTAAGTAGTACTACTTATGTCATTAAGTCTCTCTATATAGCTGATCTTCATTGCATGTATTTATAATTATCCTCACTATATTATGCAGATTGAAGATCGTCGAATTGAAGAAAAGACAAGTAGGTGATATTGGGTTCATTAACACATACCTCATAGATGCAACCGAGGTTAAATTGCGTCCCTCAGATACCGAGACCAACTTGCTACGATCGTTGGTGGTAAATGAAAACAAAGATATAATACTCTTTCCTTACAACTTCAAGTGAGTGTTACTGTCTTGTGCATATTTGGTTTCCCTTATATATCAGTCAAGGTTATATTAATGTAATTGATGAGTTCATGCATGTGTGCGCAGCTTCCACTATATTCTCTTAGAGAATAAGCTTGAGAAGGGAGTAGTAACTGTCTTGGACTCTAAACGTAAAGATCCCGAGGAGTATGCGGACATGACTCAAATGCTCGACAGGTAAGTTAAATCGATCAATATTATCCACCATGCATATCAGCAACTTCATTTCTGATATCAACTAATTGTTTTCTTTGTCTGGCAGGGTTTGGAGAAAATTCACCAAAAAAGCTCCGGGACTGCCGAAGAAGCTAGAATTTAGATACCCGAAAGTAAGTACTATATAGTAGCATGTTCCGCGCGCGCATCTCCTATATCTTGATTCGAGCGCTAGTTTCATCAATACCATTTGGCATTCTTGCTTATCAGTTTGATTGACCTCTATTTCTTGTAAAGTGGTTGTGGCAGGAACCCGGGAATGATTACTGTGGATACTACATTTGCGAGTCCATCCGCCACACGACCTGTGAGCGGGGCTACTCTGAAGCACAATTTGAAGTGCGTAAGCAATTAATAATATTCACAAATTTATAGCATCATTTCATGTATTGACCCCCTACTTCAAATTAGATGTTTCGGATGCGGAATGAACTCCTAACACCAGATCGTCTGCGAGCAATTCAAGAGGAATTGGCGGCATTCTTCCTTGAACACGTGATCGCGCAGACGGAGAATACTATGTGGACCATGCGTCCATCCTATAGGAGATTATATTTGTAAGAGATAATTATTGTATATATGTACCCGGTAGTGTCGGATAGATATACGAGAACTTGTTGTTCGACCAATCTCTCCGAGAAGGAGAGGTGGTCGATATTACTTCTCTCTGTATGCATATATATATATATATATATATATATATATATATATATATATATATATATATATATATATATATATATGTTGATTATACGATCTTCTGTTTCCTTCGTTTGCTTTACTAGCTAGCGTGTCTAGTCCTCTCTATACGTATGTGTAGTATGTAGCGTCGACCAAGCACGGACATAAGAGAGGACACTTCTCTCTATTAATTAGCTAGCTAAACACAATATGAAACACCTAAAT
>LR738714.1:778927433-778994089 GCA_902687465.1 Secale cereale
TTTTTCCTGGCAGTTCTCGTAACGTGAAAACCTGAAATACAAAAACAGCCGAAAACAGAAACTGGCACTGGGGTGCACTGGATTAGTAAGTTAGTCCAAATATGATCAAAAGTGTATGGAAGTGTATGAATATCATAGCAATATCACCCAAAAGTGGCATGGAGCAAGCAGAAATTATAGATACGTTTTGGACGTATCAACATCCCCAAGCTTAATTCCTGCTCGTCCTCGAGTAGGTAAATGATAACAAGAATAATTTCTGTGGTGACATGCTATTAACCATATAGGACTTTTTCATAGTCATATGACAAAAGCTTACTGAGACAATGAATCTGTAGTAATTAAGTTGCCTCATGAGAAAATCACAAATGACTGAAAGTTTTACAACATGAAACTGAAACATCAAATAGATTTGCAATGAACATGATGTGCAAATATGATAAAGTGATATCTAGCTTGCCCCCTTTAGTGAAGCAAACATAAATGCAGGGGCACCTTCAAGGTTTAAGTGATGACCAGATACAATCATTTCAGAATAAACGATATCACAATCATGCAAAAGACAATGCTACTTTGGGACAATGCACATTACACTCAGAATGACAATCATGCTCTCAGTAGTTGGTGCTTTAAAAAGAAGGTGGAGACTCAAAAAGTAAAAGAATGGTTAAGTGCTAGAGCTTTTTATTTTGAAAACATAGAAGCAATTTTGTCAACGGTAGTAGTACTTCATATGTGTCATGCATAAGACATCCTATAAGTTGCAAGCCTCATGCATCGAATACCAATAGTGCTCGCACCTTGTCCTAATTAGCTCGGATTTCCATGGGTTATCATTGCATTACATATGTTTCAATCAAGTGTCACAAAGGGGTACCTCTATGCCACCTGTACAAAGGTCCAAGAAGATAAATCGCATTTGATTTCTCGTTTTTGATAGATCTCAACTTGAGGACATCCATACCGGGACAACATAGAAAATAGATGATGGACTCCTCTTAAATGCATAAGCATACTCTCATAAGAGATTGAGGATTAATGTCCAAGCTAAAAATTCCACCATGATACATGGCTTTGGTTGGCGGCCCAATGGTCTTCTCTAACAATATGCATATTCATTCAACCCATGGCAAAATCACCCTTACTTCAGACAAGACGAACATGCATAGCAACTCACATGATATTCAACAAAAGTGTGACAGTTGATGGCGTCCCCAGAAACATGGTTATCGCTCAGCAAGCAACTTATAAGAAATAAGATACATAGGCAACATATTCTTTACCACAATAGTTTTTAAGCTACTTTCCCATGAGCTATATATTGCAAAGTTCGTTCGCTTAGTACAGGTGGAGGTTAGCAAAATACTGGGAGCGACCAACTAAGAGAGCAATGACGGTCATAATCATGTAGAGCGACAAAGCAATATTGAATCAGGCATGGAAGTTATATCGCTACTCAGAATAAAAGATCATCAAGGCTTGACAGACTTTCTTTACAGTCTTAAATATGCGTGAGCATACGCCAAGTCAATCAAAATAAATTCTCGAAGGAAGATATTACTAAACCATACCACATCATAGGCAAACAAATCATGTTGGTACTCCAATAACACATTGGGAATCACCCAGCTATTTGAAATTAACCATAAGAAAACCTGAACTACTAAGCACCATTATGCACGTAGCATCTTTATCATAGACATATTAACCAATGCAACGGAAGCAAACTCTCTTAATAAGGTGAGCATGATAGTTAAAGAGAGTTCAAGCAACCAACTAAACAAAAGCTCTTTGAAAAGATAAGCATGAATACTAAGAGCAGAGCATGATAGTAGCTATTAAAAGACAAAGAACACACACAGCATAGATAGACATGAAAATTCTATGTTATGTTCTAGGTAGAGGTGGAGCGTGTTTCTCTCCCACATAAAGAATGCTGAGTTCCGACTCGTTATGAAAAACTAAAAAGAAAACTAAAAGCAAGACGCTCCAAGCATAGCACATAACACATGAAGTGATAAAAATATAGCGGAACGAAAGACGAACTGATAATGTTGATGGAGAAGGGGATGCACGGGGGCATCCCCAAGCTTAGACGCTTGAGTCTCCTTGAATATTTCTTGGGGGTGCACGGAGGGCATCCCCAAGCTTGAGCGCTTGACACTCCTGAATCTTTTTATCATCTTCCCTCGCACACTTGAAAACTCCCTTCATACATAACTCATCATAATCTGATTAGCGAGGATAGTACCCTTAATAAAATAATTATACCTTGCTGGAAATAAAGATATTCTTGAAGTTCTACTGTTTCTCAAGATTGCCAAAAGGTTTTTGCAAAGAAAAAGCAAGCTCTTGATTTGCAAAATGAAGGAAAGGCAAAACAGGACAGAATCTATGAAAAACAGAACAGCAGGTAGTAATTGATCTGTTCGGGATACTTCTGCAACTCAAATAAAAAAACTCAGAACAGACGCACGAAAGACAATTATATAGAGAACGCTGTCGAAAAAATTCAGACCAAAAAGATGATCTGGTGATTTTATACGAATTTTTCTATCCAAGGACAGAATCTGTTTCCTGGACAGCACCTCACAACTTTTGAACTTTCTAGCAATCAGAGACTATACTTGGCACAAATATGAAAAGCAAAGATACAATGATGATGCTACTGTAGTAAACAACATCAAGACACAACAAAAGAAAAAATAAAAATTTTATTCCTGTGGGCTGCCTCCCAAAAGCGCTTTCTTTTATGCTTTTAAGCTAGGCACAATGCATAGAGGAATCAATAACCATCATAATAATCGGAGTCATAAATTGAGTCATATGGTTCCTCACAAGTTCACTCTTGTTCCTTCTAGGAAAGGGGTACACACCTTTTGCCTTACCGCGTAAGCGGATTTGTCCCTTACCTATATCGATGAAGCCTTTTACCGCTCGGAGGAAGTCCATTCCAAGCACTATATTTCCTTGGTTTGGCTCCATGATGAAGAAATCAACCATTGCAATCCCTTTAAGGAATTTAACTGGCACATCTTTTATTCTTCCCTGGATTTCAGAAATATCTCCATTAGTGTGTTCATGATAAGATGGTAATCTATCCATGTTAAATTTTAAAAAATCATGAACAATTTTTGGCATTGTAGAAACCATAGATCCAATATCACAATAAGCAAGGAAGTCTTGATTAGATATGCTAATCCTAACAAGAGGCTCCCAGTCATTATCTATTTCCAAAATATCTCTCTTATTGGGTTTGGGTTTCTCTACCTTCATTAAGTCTAGAGCATCCATTCTCTTTTCAATAGTAGCAAGTCTATCTATGACAGTATCAAAATTATGATCATAAACAAAGTAACTAGATAGACCATGTATAATTTCAAGAGCTCTAGCTTCATCACATTCTAGGAAATCTCCCTCGGCTATAATATCAAGAGAGTGTTTACACCATTTAAAAAGACCCTGGTAAAAATTCCTAAGCACAATTTTTATAGGTATCCAAGGCATAATTCTCCTATGTGCATCAGAAATTCTGTCCCATGCCTTCTTCATATTTTCTCCATCCCTTTGATGGAAATCTAGAACTTCTGATTCCCTCAAAGCACCATATCCTAACATGTTTAGCTAAACAAATAAAACTACTAACAGGAAGGCAAAATAATTTTTTTTGTAATTTTTGATAAAGGATACTAAAGCAAAAACTGAAAGGTAAACTAACAAGACAAAAAAACAAAGGTAAAAGATAGCGTGCAACTCCCCTATCCTGAAGAGTGGAGTCCCCGGCAACGGCGCCAGAAAAACTCCTTGATGGGCCTCTAACCCCTCGTTGGTTACCCCAAGTGGAAGGTGTAAGATGCAGTGTTGTGGAAGTTTTTCCCTTAGCAAAGATGCCAAGGATCGAATCCCCAGAGACTCCTAGGTTCAACAAGTAGGTGTCAACTGCTACGGCGCCAGATATTAGCAGTCAACGTGGACCTGCACACAGATACAAATAACTTTGCTCCCAACGAGTACATAGAGGTTGTCAATCCCTCCGGCCTTGTAGTTCACAAAGGATTAAAAGCAATGATAGTAATGATAGATAATGTTTGCAATAGTAAGTAATAGCGAAAAGTAAATAGCGGGTGTGATCAATGATGGTAATATGGACCGGAGTCTCATGATGTTCACTAGTGATGTCTCTCTCCCAAAAGATGATAAAACAGCTATGTGAGGTAAACAAATTACAGCTGGGCAATTGACAGGACCACGAACGCAAACCAATGCTGACTACATTGCAAGAAAGGTTGAGGTTCAAAGCATGGGCGGTACGCCAAAGTAAGTAGACCGAAATCCATCAATATCTACTACTAATCATCCACCTTGAGATATCTATCCAGAACATCTCGCTGGTATTAAGTTGCGAGTCCCACCCATAGTGTAAACTCAATGCAACAGACAACTGCATTAAAAGAACTTTGCGTAAAGTAAACAATCCTTGCACCCGCGGGCACAAGCACCGTTGTTTTCCCCCTTGTGGCAACAGCACATCCCCTAGACTCATGTTTATGTCACTCAAGCTAGTCATCGAGGGGCATGAACCCACAATCGAGCATAACGTTCCCTCTTGGAGTCACTACCTACTACTTGGCCAAAGCAATAAATAACAATGGAGAACATGCAAGAATTACTTATAAATATAAAAGAGGTAGATGAAATATATTACTCAAGATCAATCTGAACATAATCTCATAATCCATCGGATCCCAGCAAACTCAACATAGCAACAGCATAAGGATTACATATGTGCCTCGATCATGTAGGGCAGCTCACGAGGACTAATTAGTGAAGCACAAGAACGGGAGGAGAACATCACATAGCTACTGGTCATGGACTCATGGTCCAAGGGAGACTACTCACGAGTCATCCGGGAGGCGTCCATGGTGGTGGAGAAGCTCCCGGTGGTGATCCTCCCCTCCGGCAGGGTGCCGGGAAGAGTTCTCCTGGTGCTCCCGATCTTGGAAGCGGCGGCGGCGGCGGCGGAACAGAGATGGGATCGCGAAAAGAGTTCCTGTTTTGAGGGTTTCGGAGGACGCTTTAAATATATGCCAAAGGGGGGCATCGGGGAAGCTTCGGGGGGGCCAGGCGCCCCCGGCGCGGCCCAGTGGGGGCGCGCCGCCAGGGCGCCTGGAGCCCTGGTGCCCCCCCCCCCGGCTGTCCTTCGGACGCACGGTAGTTTCCGAAACGCTGATTTTTTATATAATTTTTCTGGATTTTTCCTGGCAGTTCTCGTAACGTGAAAACCTGAAATACAAAAACAGCCGAAAACAGAAACTGGCACTGGGGTGCACTGGATTAGTAAGTTAGTCCAAATATGATCAAAAGTGTATGGAAGTGTATGATATCATAGCAATATCACCCAAAAGTGGCATGGAGCAAGCAGAAATTATAGATACGTTTTGGACGTATCAAGTAGTCGCCGGCTTGACATCACTAAGATTGAACCTCTTGAGCATGTCTTGATTATACTTGGATTGTTTGATGAAGATCCCTTCTCTTCTTTGCTTGATCTCAAACCCAAGGAAGTACTTCAACTCTCCCATCATGGACATCTCAAAATGTGTGGTCATGAGTGCGGCGAACTCATCATTGAAAGCTTTGTTAGGAGAACCAAAGATAATATCATCAACATATAGTTGGCATACAAACAACTCCCCTTTGACCTTCTTAGTAAAAAGAGTGGGGTCGATTTTCCCAATTTCAAACCCACGATCTTGTAACAACTCGGTAAGATGCTCATACCACGCACGTGGGGCTTGTTTAAGGCCATAGAGTGCCTTATCGAGTTGAGACACGTGATTGGGGAGCTTAGGATCCTCAAACCCCGGGGGTTGTTTAACATACACCAATTCATTAATAGGACCATTAAGAAATGCACTTTTCACATCCATTTGTTGCAATTTAAAGTTATGATGGGAAGCATAGGCAAGCAACAAACGAATGGATTCAAGACAAGCAACGGGGACAAAGGTTTCACCGTAGTCGATACCCTCGAGTTGGGAGTAGCCTTGAGCCACCAGACGCGCCTTGTTGCGGCTGACAATGCCATGAGCATCTTGCTTGTTCTTAAAGATCCACTTGGTTCCAATGACATTATGGTTCTCCTTTGGCCTTGGCACCAGACGCCACACCTTGTTGCGCTCGAAGTTATGGAGTTCTTCATGCATGGCATTAAGCCAATCGGGGTCTTCGAGGGCCTCATAAACCTTCTGAGGTTCCACACAGGAGACAAAAGCTTGATGAGCACAATAGTTTGCTAATTGTCTATGAGTGCTTACCCCCCTTTTGATGCTTCCTAGAATGTTCTCCGTGTGATGTTCTCTGGAAGCAAGCCTGGAGGCAACTTTTGCAGCACGACGCTCTAGTTGCTCTTCAAGGGATAACTAAGGAGCACTGAGTTGATCATCTTGAGCGTCGTCAGGAGCTAGATCTTGATCTTGAGCTTCCTCTTGACCTTGATCTTGCTCGGAGGACAGAACTTGGCCTTGTGTATCATTTGGTGGCTCTCCACCATCTTGTGATTGATCTTGCACTTGGCCTTGTTCGTCAGGTTGAGGGCCTTCACTTTGTTCTTCGGAAGCGTGTGGGTCTTGGGTTGGTGATGGTTCCACTTGAGTGGAACATTGTCCTTCTCCTTCGGCCACAAGGGGTTCCTCAATGGGTAGGATATATCCAACACCCATTCTTCTTATGGCTTGAGGAGGAATTTCATCACCTACATCACAAGTACCACTTTGCTCCACTTGGGAGCCTTTATTTTCATCAAACTCTACGTTACTCGTCTCCTCAATGAGTCCATTGGACTTGTTGAGGACACGGTAAGCATGAGAGTTTGTAGGATAACCAACAAATATGCCCTCGTGAGCTCTAGATTCAAATTTAGACAAGCGAACACCTTTCTTGAGAATGAAACACTTACACCCGAATACCCGGAAGTACTTGAGATTGGGCTTGTTACCGGTAAGTATCTCATATGGAGTTTTGTTCAAGCCTTTGCGGAGAGAGAGCCGATTTGATGCATGGCAAGTGGTGTTGATGGCTTCGGCCCAAAAGTTGTATGGAGATTTGAATTCCGCCATCATGGTTCTTGCCGCATCCATCATAGTTCGGTTCTTTCTCTCCGCTACACCGTTCTGTTGAGGGGTATATGGGGCTGCATATTGATGTTTGATCCCCTCATCACTGAGAAACTCATCCAAGGTGTAGTTCTTGAACTCGGTGCCGTTGTCGCTTCTGATCATCAAAATCTTTGCTTCATGTTGTCGTTGAGCTTCATTTGCAAAGTTGATGACGGTTTGTTGGGTCTCACTCTTCTTCTTGAAGAAGTATACCCAGGTGTATCTTGAGTAATCATCCACAATCACCAAGCAGTACTTTCTACCCCCAAGACTATCAAAAGATGGAGGCCCAAAGAGGTCCATGTGAAGGAGCTCTAGGGGTCTCTTTGAATAGATGATAGTCGTGGGAGGGTGAGCCGTCTCATGTAACTTTCATTCAATGCAAGCCCTGCAAGCACGATCTTTGGTAAAGCTAACATTTGTTAGTCCACGGACATGGTCCCCCTTGAGAAGACTTTGCAAAGATCTCATATTGACGTGGGCCAAACGGCGATGCCAAAGCCATCCCACATCAACTTTAGCCATTAAGCATGTCGCGACCTTAGTGGGTTGCTTCGAGAAGTTAACCACATAAAGGCCATTCTCGACATGCCCAACATAGGCTACTTTAAGTGTCTTGCTCCACAAGAGGGCCACGGTATCAATATCAAAGAATGTAGCAAAGCCCATGAGTGCAAGTTGGCGAACAGAAAGTAAATTGTATGCAAGGGACTCAACAAGCATGACTTTCTCGATCGTGAGATCATGAGAGACAACAACCTTGCCAAGCCCCAATACCTTAGAAGATGAAGCATCACCCCATTCGACATTGGTGGCCATAGATGAGCCTAGATGCACGTCCACCACCAAGTCTTTGCTTCCGGTCATATGATTTGTGGCTCCGCTATCGAGCAACCATGATTCCCCACCGGAAGCAAACTCCTACAAGAGATCAATGCTTGGATTTAGGTACCCATTTGGTAATGTGTCCTTTGAGGTTAGTAACAAGGGTCTTAGGAACCCAAATGGACCATTCAATGTACTCATAAGAAGAACCAACAAATTTAGCAAACACATGACCATCACTAGCACGACATAAAACATATGAAGGATTAAAATCGCCGGCCATGTTTGATGGTATGGTGGAGTTTTTCTTGACACCACCACTTTTCACCATTTTCTTCCTCTTTGATGTGCCCACTCCTTCTTTCACAAAAGATTGTCGGAGAGGGGGTGGTTGCTTGGTCTTGTCATTCTTCTTCTTCTTGGGCTTAGGAACAAATCCAATTCCTTCCTTTGCCACAACCTCCTTTTAATTTCTCAAAAGGTTGTTGAGATTCTTCTCACCTTGTATGCATGTCACAAGGCCTTTCTCAAGTTGCTTCTTCAACTCGGCATTCTCTTCAACAAGATGCACATGCTCGCAACACGGGTCAGTAGCATTTGCATTATCAATTAATACCATGCGAGGGAAGATAGCCTTTTCTTTAGTTAGCGAAACTTGGAGTTGATCATGAGACTCCTTGAGAGTAGCATGCATACCTTTCAAGGCCTTGTGAGCCTTGTCAAGTATGGCAAACTCTTCTTTGAGTTTCTCATGGTCAACCTCAAGTTTTGCCTTCTCGGAATTAAGCACACGAGAGACAACTAAAGCATGATCAAGATCTTTCTTTAATTTAGCATGACCATCGTTGTGTGACTCCTCAAGAGCCAAACGAAGACCACACTCTTCCTCTAGGGCGTTAGAGAGATCCGATATCTCATCGGCATAGTCTCGACTATGTCCTTCCATTTTAGTAATGGTTTCCTCGTGAGCCTCGATCATGTCGTTGGCCTCACCGAGTTGTTCCAAGAGAGCAACAAAATGCTTCTTGGGTTTGCCCTTGAGATTTTTCATGAACAACTGAAATTCATTCTCTCCCTCCTTAGCACCCTCACTCTCATCAATACAATTCGTCAATGAAGGATTAGAAGAGATAGTAGTATTGATGTTTGGGGTTACCTTGTTGGTGTCCTTGGCCATGAGACACTTGGCGGTGATGTTCTCATTTGGTGAGTCGAAGAGAGATGAGTGCGGAGTAGTAGCAATTGCAATTGTGGCCATGGTGACCATCTCATCATCTTCATCATTATCATCATCCTCAACATATTCTTCTTGGGCCACCAACCCTTTAGGAGGAGTCTTCTTGTTGAAGTTGTTCTTGTTGGGATAGGACTTTGACTTGTCCTTCCGGATGAGTTTGCCTCCAAAGTCTTATCTCTTCTCATATGGGCAATATGCAACGAAGTGGCTTACATTGCCACAGTTGAAGCATGTCCTTACTCGTTGCTTGCCCTTGTTTCCACTTGAGTTGTTCCTGTTGAAGTTGGGTCTTGTGTTCTTCTTGCCCCAGAATTGCCTTGAAGCAAGAGCCATGTGCTCATGATAAGCATATTTGGTGTCCTCGGGGCTACACTCATCATCATCTTCTACTTCCTCTTCTTCCACACAAGCCTTGGCCTTCAGGGCAAGATTAGGCTTCTTTGATCGTTGAGCTCTTAAGACCGCATTATCGGCGGTCATGTCCAAGATCCTCATGGCAACGAACTCATCCAACACTTCATGAGATGACAAGTGGTGGAAATCCTGTCTCTGACGAATGACAGAGGACATGGCCTTATGATAGGGCATCATGGCCTTGAGGAACTTGCGCTTGATCCAGTTGTCATCCGTATCCTTACTGCCATGATCTCGAAGAGAGACAACAAGGGTGGTTAATCTCCGATAAAGTTCACGAGGATCTTCTTCTTCGATCATAGCAAACTCATCGGCTTCATCTTGCACAACTTCATAGTTAGAGCGTTGAATGCTCGTGCTTCCCTTGTACATAGTGCCAACATGCTCCCAAGCTTCCTTGGCCATAGTGAAGGGTCGAAGATGTGCAATGTCTTCTGGAGGAATGGCATCTTGAAAATGCAAAGAGCGGACTCGTTGAACTGATGATCCGCAGTTTCTCTTGGAGTCATGTTGTCGGGATCATGCGGATAAAAACCTTGCTCAATGATTCTCCAAAGATTAGTAGAACAATGATTTATATGACGTTTGAAGCGAAACACCCAAGTAGCAAAATCAAAAGTTTTTATAAACTTGGGAGGTGGCCCAACGGAATTTAAATGCGGTGTAGGAACGGGTCCTCCATAGTGAGTAGGAGGAGCGGAGTGGGCAAAGATTCCACTCCCATTCTTAGTAACAGGGGCTTGTTCACTACTAGCTTCTCCCTTGTCGGGATTAGCCTCCAACACGTTAGTAGCGGGACGAACCACTTCCAACGGTGCGGTGGATACTTTAAGCCCCTCAAGCAAATCTTTAAACATGCCTTTGACCTCGCTCGCTAGTGACTCTTTCAATGTGGTCAAGGCCACATTGAACTCCTCACGAGTGACCGAGGCTCCCCCATCTGACGTAGGCAAGGACGGAGTTCCACCGGAATGGTCCTCCGTCTCGACTACATTGTCACCCATACTCTTTGGACGGTAAAGTCCTTAAAAAAGAGACGAGGCCCTGATACCAATTGAAAGGATCGATATGGTTGACTAGAGGGGGGGTGAATAGGCAACTAACAATTTTTAGCTTTTCTTTACCACTTTAAATTAAGCGTCAAAGTATGTTGTCTAGGTAAGCTACTAAGAAGACAACTAACTGAAAGTAAAGGTAACAACTACACAAGCACACTATAGGAGATAAACAAGTAATGCTAGCACAAGTAAAGGTAAGAAATAACCACAAGTGGAGACGGTGAAGACGAGGATGTGATATCGAAGTTCCTTCCCTTTGAGGGGAAGTACGTCTCCGTTGGAGCGGTGTGGAGGCACAATGCTCCCCAAGAAGCCACTAGGGCCACCGTATTCTCCTCACACCCTCACACAATGCAAGGTGCCGTGAATCCACTAGTGGTGCCCTTGAAGGCGGCAACCGAACCTTTACAAACAAGGTTGGGGATCTCTCCACAACTTAATTGGAGGCTCCCAACGAAACCCCGGAGCTTCACCACAATGGATTGTGGCTCCGATGTGACCTCTTTCGTCTAGAGTGCTCAAACACCCAAGAGTAACGAAATCCACACAAGAAAGTATGGGGGAATCAAGTTTCCTTTGGTGGAAGTGTAGATCTAGGTCTCCTCCTTCAAATCCTAGCAAATCAACAAGTTTGGTTGGCTAGGGAGAGAGATCGGACAAGAAAGCTTCAATGGCATTAATGGTGGAGAGAGAGAGGCAAGAGATAAGGTGGAGGTGGGAGAAGGGGCTCCTTAAATAGGGTCTCCACCAATCCAACCGTTATGTGCAGATTTACATAGGACCGGTAGTTCCGCTAGCCCAACCGGTAGTACCGGTGAGTGAAGAAACCTGTGTCCTTGTCACTAAGGCGGTACTTCTGGTGGCTCACCCGGTAGTACCGGTCTTCCGGAGAAAACCGAAATTACCGCCCCACCTCCGGTTAACTACCGCTTGGAAACCAGAAGGTTTCAAGCAGGGGCGGTAGTTGGGACGGTGGTTGGGCCAGAACTACTGCCAGGCAGATAGTTTCTGCGTGGCAGTCAGAGCGGTACTACCGCTCGGAACACCGGTAGTACCGGCCTTGCGAGAAGAACACCGGTACTTCCGGTCCACCACCGGTCTACCACCGCACCCAATACAGAAGGTATCACCCCTGAGCGGTACTTGGGGCGGTGGTTTGACCGGAACTACCGGCCACCAGTACAACCGCCAACTAGGGCGGTACTACCGCTGTGGATGAGTCTACACAAAAAGGAGGAATGAAATGGGACCTCTCTCTCCACGAACGGAGGCAATATAGTGGGTGCAAAGTATCTGTGTACGTGACTTGATTCACCCATTACCTTCCGATGTGGGTTCCCTCTTAATAGTACGGATTTCCTATGACCAAAAGAAACAAAAAGGCATCGGAACCTCCGTCTTCGATCTTTTCCTTAAAGAGGGAAGGCCTAACCGTCTTGTGCCACATGTTATCAACCTGAGTAATATTGACACACGATTAGTCCACACAAGGATTGTCATCATCACCAAAACCTCAGGCAAGAGATGCCCTTACAAGTAATCTCATCGTAGGCTTGCTGGACGGTGATGGGTTGGATGAGATTTACCATGTAATCGAGTTAGTTTTGTTAGGGTTTGATCCCTAGTATCCACTATGTTCTAAGATTGATGTTGCTATGACTTTGCCATGCTTAATGCTTGTCACTAGGGCCCGAGTGCCATGATTTCAGATCTGAACCTATTATGTCTCCATGAATATATGTGTGTTCTTGATCCTTTCTTGCAAGTCTATAGTCACCTACTATGTGTTATGATCCGGCAACCCCGAAGTGACAATAATCGGGACCACTCCCGGTGATGACCGTAGTTTGAGGAGTTCATGTATCCATTATGTGTTAATGCTTTGGTCCGGTACTCTATTAAAAGGAGGCCTTAATATCCCTTAGTTTCCACTAGGACCCCGCTGCCACGGGAGGGTAGGACAAAAGATGTCATGCAAGTTCTTTTCCATAAGCACGTATGATTATATTCGGAATACATGCCTACATTACATTGATGAACTGGAGCTAGTTCTGTGTCACCCTAGGTTATAACTTTTACATGATGAATCGCATCCGACATAATTTCCCATCACCGATCCAATGCCTACAAGCTTTCCACATATTGCTTGTTGCTTATTTACTTTTCCGCTGCTACTATTACAAAACTACAAAAACAGTACCGTTACTTTTATTGCTGTTACCACTATTTCCATATTACTTTGCTACTAAACTATCTTGCTGCAGATACTAAGTTTCCAGATGTGCTTGAATTGACAACTCAGCTGCTAATACTTAAGAGTATTCTTTGGCTCCCCTTGTGTCGAATCAATAAATTTGGGTTGAATACTTTACCCTCGAAAACTGTTGTGATCCCCTACACGTGTGGGTTATCAATGCTTCACTTAAATAAATGCTCTCCGGCAAAGAGTAACACTAATAGTGAATAATTATCATGCTTTTTAGGAAATTAATTCACCATTTTTAGGGTTTCTACAGCAAACACAATTCCTTTGTGCAATCATCTATAAAATATGGCTATCAACATATTGTAGCAATGTTGTTGAAAATCTAAATGAAGACACTTAGTAGTAGAGTTGCCCAAGTAATGAATTGGCCACCTACCTTTCCCACACCTACATAACTTTTTTGTGGCCGTAAAAACAGCATGCGATGGTACCACGGAAAAAAATATTATGTATATTTTAGCAAGCATATTATTGACTAAATTTGGATTGGCAACTAAGTTAACTTAGCTTTCCTAGGTGAATAGAGGCAAGCAAGCCATGACACTTGATGGTGTCATACGTCGGGGGTCGTTCACCGGGGGGAGCCCGACAAAAGTCCTGTCGGAGGGTCCACAAGGCCCAGCAAAAGAGGGGAGCCCGAAGAAAAGGATAAGCACATGGCGACCATCTTGCTCAATTGCAGCCTTTTTACCGAAGTCTTTGGAGTATTTCATCTAATAGAGATTGATACAAAGACGAAGGTGTTTCCAAGAGATTTCATTGTAATTCTTAGTCATAGGAGTTGCTTTGTATTGTCTTCAATCTTAAATCCGAATTAGTGTACCCGTATTTGTTATGAGTTTGAACAAAATTACAGGTGTTTCTCATAAAAAAAACTGAGTAGGCGGAGTTCCTTAAAAAAAATACTACATACATATATATCTTGAAGAGGAAAAAAGAGAAGTTCAAAAAGTATGACAGCTGTGGGGTTTGAACCCACGCCCTTTCGGACCAGAGCCTAAATCTGGCGCCTTAGACCACTCGGCCAAACTGTCTTCGTGTTCAAATAACTGTATTAACCAATATATTCGATGGTGATCACAACTCGTAGTGTTACATATGCACTTTTTCCGAGAGAGAAAATAGTCATGCTTCCAGAGTTTCAGCGTACAGATATTTTGGCCTGTCCAGGCTAAAATCCATGATTCATATGCTAACAGGTAGCTTCTCAAACTAGATATCCTGTATGTGTAGTGAGCTTTCCAAATTATCAGAGTAACTACAAACAGATGCGATTGATGGACAAAGAGAGACCTCCAAATAATTGATAACCAACTAGAAACCATACAATGCAATGTGCAACATCGCTATAGTAACACGAGTCATTTTACTTAGGCTGTTTCTGTTTCAGATCCGCCCCAATTCTTGCGCTTCTTGTGCCGGCACGGCAGTAGAGGTACATTTGAGAAGTCTATTCTAGATTTTGAGGAGTTGGGCAGCGGATCCAAGAGACCGGCGCTTCTATCAAGTTCTCTCTAGAGACCACACACAAACAACCAAAATATGTTATCTAGAGATCACACACAAACAACCCACAAAAAAATGCTCTCTAGATCTCACACCCCCCAAAAAAGAAAAATGCTCTCTAAAGATCGCAACAAACCGGAGAATCGGCGCACATATAAACGAGCATCTTTGGCTCCAGTTGCAACATCGAAACAGAACATTGTCACCTCCCGTCAAAAAAAAAAAAAATTGTCACTTTCATTCCATCCAATTTTCTTTGCACCATGCTGCAAGTGCAGATTCTGAATGCTCAAGTGGCAATCCAACCGAAGAAAGACCACTTGCGTCCATCGACTGCGCCAGATCATATGTATGCTTTACACGATCGGTCCAACACGGATTGCGTGTAAAAGTTATGTGTCGAAGAATTTCCATGAGCCGGTGTAAGCATGATTAGTGCAGTTTACAAGAGGCTGAGGCTGCTCCGTGGGCATGGAAAAAACCCGGAAAAAGAATACCTTGAAAGAAATGAATGTTAAAAAAAGAAAAAATTGTGACAGCTGTGGGGTTTGAACCCACGCCCTTTCGGACCAGAGCCTAAATCTGGCGCCTTAGACCACTCGGCCAAACTGTCTTTGTGCCTAATTATCTGTATAATAATCTGTGTACTGTACGGTAACCACAACTTGTAGTATTAAACAGGAAACTTTGAATTGTATTCCTGCTGTACCTTGTTGTATATACAATTTTCCGAGAGAGAAAATAGCCTTGTTTCCGGTATCTACATATTTGCGCCAGACCAGGCAGAAAAAAATTAAAAATTCATATGCTAACAGGCAACTTCTCAAACTAGTACACCCAAAAAAAAAACTTATCGGACTAGTGATCATGTTTGTGTACAATTCGATTTCTTGTTGTGGGGGAGCTTTCCAAATTATTATGAGAGTAACTACAAACTTATGGGATCGATGGACAGCGAGAGGCATCCAAATGATTGGTAACCAATGAGAAACTATGCAATGTCTTTAAAAAAAGGATATGCATTTTTTTTCAAAAATAAATAAAAATGCAATGTGATGTGATGTGCAACATCGCTAGAGCAAAGGTGAGTCATTTGACTTAGTCGGCTTCTACGGTTAGGACCCTCGAAGCTTCTTATGTTGGTAGTAACAGAAGTAGTAGAATATTCTATGTTTTGAGGAGTTGGCAAGGTATGCTAGAGAATTTTGCTTCTATCAAGTTCTCTAGAGATAACACACAAACAACCCAAAAAACGTTCTCTAGAGATCACACAAAACTAACCAAAAAATGGTTCTCTAGAGATCACACAAAAATAACCAAAAATGGTTCTCTAGAGATCACATAAAGTCACAACCAACAAACACATAACTGAGAGAATGCGACTTCAGGTGCAGGATCAAAACAAAACCTTCTCACTACATTCCATTCAATTGCAGAGAAGTGCATTTCAAGTGCAGATTCCATGTCGAGAAACTAGAAATGGTATGAATGTGCTTTTTCCCTGGCTCACACATGAGACTGTTGCTCTAATGTTTATTCCAGGTTGAGAATGGCAAGAAGACACTTATTCTCCATGGTACAAAGACTAGCGCAGTTTTGAACTCCATGCTGTCAGATCTTTTTTTCACCTGTGATCATTCTATGAAGTACGCCAAGAATAACGACAACATCAGACCATTTGAGTGTGGGGGTTAAACTTCCCTAGAGTTCTTCTCCCTTAAATCTCACTGCAGCCTTTTATTCACATTTCCTATTCTGTAGTTGGTGACAATGAGGAATTGTTATGTACTTGAGAAAATAAATAATAAATCGATGATGCTCTGAAAAGTAAAATGACTTTCTGGGCTAGATAGCGACTTTGTGAGCACCAATATATATAGAACTCATAAACCTTTTCCATGTTTGTTATAATCTTTTTCATTTTCGTTTGTATATTAAACTAGAGAATATTATTCTGCATTACTTCAACTCTTACTTTTTATGTGTTTGCACTAGGACTGTATGGTTCTCACTCAAAATAGAGACCCAACAAACTTTTTTTGGAAGGACTTGTGATCACCACATATATGATCTTGTTAAAGTAGGAGTCAAAAACTACAAATCTTATATTCCTAGAATGGAGCTGGTTGAAGTTGAGCCTTCAATGGAGCGGGTAGTTTGGTAGAACCGACATCCAGTTGAAAGTTTGCAAAAAGTTTATAGGAGGGTTAGTAAAGCAAATGTGTTCATGAGGACATGCACCAACAAAAAATTAAGTCAAAGTGCAAGTCAAATGCTCACATTTTTTGTTGTTGTTTATTCTTATTGTTCTTAGCTGGCATTGATATACAAACGAAAATCATGTGGCCTTTTTTACCCTCTCATCGATGTGAGTCATATCAGTCTATCTAAAAGAATTCAGTACCTTATGTTTTGTATATTTGGAAATGTCTAAAGGCATGTTGTTTCATATAATTGTGTGCTATGCTGTCTATGCCTTTCCCCGTAGCCTTAGAGCATCTCCAACAGGGGCGGCAAAACGTGCGCGCGAAGTAAAGCCGGTTTTTAGCGCGCGCGGCAAAAAAAGGCGCGCTCCAGCGACGACGGGAAAAGCGCGCGCGCCGTAGATTTGCTGCGTCGCTTACTGCGCGCCTATAAAGCGTGGCGCCCGCCACGCGCCCTCTCGCCGCTCTCTCCTCTCTCTCGCTCGCCACGCGCCCGCGCCAGCGCCTTCTCGCCGCTCTTCAACATGGAGCTCGGGGAAGCGTCGGACTGGCCGCCGAACGATCCCCGGTGGGACGATGCCTTCGAGTCGTCGTCATCGTCGGACGATGCCATCGACTGGGACGACCTCCTCAAGTCGTTGGACGATGACGAGTAATTTATTAGCTTAGTTATCTCTACTCCTAATGTCTGAGTTGGTGAATAGTCTCCACGGTTTATTTTCGTCTGGCTTTTTTTCGTCTGGTTTTTCTTCGTCCCACCTCCCACCACCACCACCCTCTCACCGGTTTTCCTCTTTTCTCGTCTAACCGGCAATACCCAATATATTTATGGTAATCAATCATAATTAATCCACGTATGGTAAGGCTATAAACTCAGAAATCTCAAATATGATTATTATAGTAATAAATCAATCCAGGTATGGTAAGGTCATAACTCAGGAAATTTCGAATATGGTAATAAATCAATCCAGGTATGGTAAGGCTATAAATATGAAGGAAAACTCTTCCTGTGAGACGTCTGATACATGGCTTTCGTCAGACCAGCATCTCACCAATCGTTTTGGAGCCATGCATCCAACAACGCCTGGCTGTACTATATAACCCCTCCGAATCATCCTCACATCCACCATCAAACCCTAATCAACTACCTCGCCACCCTCTCTGCCACACCTGCCATCTGGATCCTCCTCGCTTCAACCTCGCTCTTATCGCACCACCGCATCTACGTTCGACCAGCAAGTCCTCCGGCAAGAACGCACACACCATGTCGCCTTGATGGCTAAGCATGTGCATGTGTGCTTCATGCCCCCACAACGCTCCTTGTGATCCGTTCGTCGCGTTGCATATCCCCAATCTGGCCGTGTGGCTCTGTAATTTCGCCGGTGTGCAGACCTGCGTTTCCTCTGCTACTCCTCGTCAGACATTTTGTAGTTGCTGCTTGAAGTGGTATGGTCGTGCTCTGCTCGTTCAAGCCTATAATTGGGGCTGCATGCTATAGACTCATGAGGTCCCATTTCAATGTGGCTGCGTGGTAGCGATGCTCTCATGCGTGCTACGTCGGATGTGCTCCAGCGGTCTTGCATTTGGCCGGGTTGAAGGATACCATATGTGCAGTAGCCACACGTGATTCAGATTTTGTTCACATTGGAAGTACAAGTGATTGTTGTTGGAAACAAATTTCCACTCTTTTGGAAGCATAATTTTCTTCGGTCAAAATGTATATGTAAAATTATTGGTATACTTTCTGTCGTGGAATTAGCACGGCAGATGTCCGGTTTAGAGGACTTAGGTGTGGAGCCATCGCGCGGGTTAGCTTGAAGAGGTTAAAGCACACAAAGAACACAGAGGGTTTATACTAGTAGTTTAAAAGTTTCAGTCTATCTATCTAGTTTATGTATCCAATGTATCAAACTATCTAGTTTTTTAAGTTTTTGCGCGCGTCTTTTACAGCTTCTGCTGGAGCGGCTCGCGCGCCGTAAACTTCTGCGCGCCTGCTGGAGCAATCGCGCCGCGCGGCGCAAAAACTTAAAAACAACGCGCTGCAAAGTAGGATTTAGCGCGCCGCGCGTTGGGCGCCTGTTGGAGATGCTCTTAGTATGGTCATCGTTTTCTCTTTCATATCCTTCATCTTAAATTGAAAAATATGAATCATTGCATTGTGCTAAAATTAATCATTCTTATTTGATTTATAGGCAATAGTTCTTCAAGAAAAGAAAATGAATTTCGTGTAACAAGCTAAAATAGAATCTTCTCTTTGCAGTTGGGACCATGTCACATGAGTTGAGCTGCCATTATTTGCAAATTCAATTAGTCAACAATGTAGCTTGATGTGTATCTTTGGCACATCAAAGTGGCAATCCAACCGAAGAAAGGCTGCTCGCGTCCATCGACTGCGCCAAATCATATGTATGCTTCACACGACCGGTCCAGCACGGATTACGTGTAAAAGTTATGTGTCGAAGGATTTCCATGAGCCGGTGTAGGCATGATTAGTGCAGTTTTTACAAGAGGCTGATGCTGCTCCATGGGCTTGGAAAAAAGCCGGAAAAAAATACCTTGAAAGAAATGAATGTTAAAAAAAGAAAAGATTGTGACAGCTGTGGGGTTTGAACCCACGCCCTTTCGGACCAGAGCCTAAATCTGGCGCCTTAGACCACTCGGCCAAACTGTCTTCATGCCTAATCATTATCTAATATATTTTCTCTACTGTACGGTAACCACAACTACTTGTCGCCGAAATGGATGTATCTAGACGTATTTTAGTTCTAGATATGTTTATTTTCGAGACAAATAATTCCGAACGGAGGAAGTACTCCCTCCGTCCGGAAATACTTGTCATCCAAATGAATAAAGGGGGATGTATCTAGATGTATTTTAGTTCTAGATACATCTTTTTTTGTCCATTTTGATGACAAGTATTTTCGGACGGAGGGAGTAGTATTTAAAAGGAAACTGGAACTGTATTATTGTTGTACCTTGTTACATGTACAGTTTTTCATATCGAGATATTTTCGCCGGTCGAGGAAGAAAAAAATCATATGCTAACAGGCAACTTCTCAAGCTAGTGACCCCGCAAAAAAAAAGACATATCACTATATCAGACTAATGATCATGTTTGTGCAATGTAGTATTCGATTTCTTCTTGTGGGGGAGCTTTCCAAATTATGAGAGTAACTACAAACTTAAGGGATTTTTTTGATCCGACAAACTTATGGGATTGATGGACAGCGAGAGGCATCCAAACGATTGATTGCACATTTTTGTTGGTAGCCTACCAAGCCGGCCACTTGGTAGCATCCAAAATCCCAAATGATTGAGAAACTATGCAATGTCTTTAAAAAAGGCTATGCAATTTATTTTCAAAAAGAAAAGAAACTATGTGATGTGATTGCAACATCGCTAGAGCAAGGCGAGTCATCTGACTTAGTCGGCTTCTACGGTTAGGACCCTCGAACCTTCTTAGGGCATGTACAATGGTTGATAAGATAGTCTTATCTTAAGTTTTGCATGTAAATTAGATATGACAAAAAAAGATGTCTACAATGAGTCATCTCTTAGCCTTATCTTCAATAATTAGTTGTTCCTAAAAATATGGTGAGACAAATTGTGCTAAAAGATCATCTCTTAGCCTAAGAGATCATCTCTTAGCTTTTCTTAAATAAGAGAAGACAAGCCTTCTCTTATGATTTCTCTCTCATCCACCTCATCATTTATCCTACGTGGCACTTTTAAGATAGAACCATTGTACATGCCCTTATGTTGGTAGTAGATGTGGAGTGAGTTGGCAAGGTATGCTAGATAATTTTCCTTCTACCAAGTTCTCTAGAGATCACACACAAACAACCCAAAAGAATGTTCTGTAGAGACCACACAGAAATAACCAAAATAATTGTTCTCTAGAGACCACACAGAAATAACCAAAAAATGGTTCTCTAGAGACCACACACAAACAACCAAAAAAATGTTCTCTAGAGATGACACAGAAATAACCAAAAAAATGTTCTCTAGAGATCACACACAAAGTCACAAACAACAAAAGAGCAAGGGCACACATAACTGAGGGAATGTGACTTTAGGTGCAGGATCAAAACAAAACCTTCTCACCACACAACATTCAATTGTCAGCACCATGCTGCAAGTGCAGATTCCACGCCGAAAGTGCAGATTCCGAACGGACAAGCAGCAACCCAACCAAATGTACAGGCAGCAAACCAACCAAAGAAAAACTGCGTCTATTATAAACACACCAGATCAATATGCTTTACACTGTCGGTTCAGCACGGGTCATACGAGGACGACATCGACATGGAGAAGGTTAACATAAGACAGATGGCGTCACCAGCTAGATTACCGAATCCCGGGAACGTGGCTAACAATACATAAATACAGTAGTCAAGCGTTTGAGACATGCATCTTTTTGTACACGCTTCCGCGTTAGCTTCCACCCACCAAAGGGATTTCTTTTCCACATCCTAACAGACGATTCTTCTCCTGGGCACTCCTTGTGGTCTTTGCACGTTTTACCACTCCTCGTCCAGTGTAGCCCTGTGGAAGCACAGCACCGTGCACACGAGGATGAAGAAGGACGTGAACTCGATGAACATGGCCCCCGTCTCGATCAGGCCAGCGTGCCTCAGGATGGCCGGGATTGCGAGGCTTCCCATGGCAGACATGCCGGTCAGGAACTTTGCGGCTTTCATCCACCTGAAAAACAGAGATGCCCTGTCTGATTACGATCTTTATGGTAGCGAATGTGTGGATAAGCATCCTAAGTTGTGATTGCCTAATGCCTATCATGTGCTCTGTGCCATATACATGTTACAGTTTACTACTTCTACAAAGGAAAGATCATCATTGACATTAGAACTTACGCTCCACCCTCTCCGCTACTCAAGAACCGTGTGGATCCATCACCAAAGAACAGGCATGGCATTGGCACAATGATATACATGAGTGCTACAGAACAAAAGAAGCATAAGAGCATCAGTGGAAAAGCCACAGGGACTTGCTCATGGTGATCAAGGAGGATAACAAACTAGCAGTCACCTGCTAGCATAGGCCACCAATTGTTGTACAAAGCACATGCCTGCACCGTGAAAATAAAGAATCAGAGGATTCAGAAGTAACAACTTGGTCAAATAACAAGAGCATGGCAATCTTATGATGCTTTATCACCTTCATACAAAAAATACGACACAATCAGACCAATATTTTTGTGCATCGACTCTAAGATGATTTTCCTAGCATGTGGGGCTCCTAACTGACCAGTGACCAGCAACTATGTCACGATATTACTCTTTCATACATTCCTTGCCTCTTTGGCACAATCGCACAATGGAATACAGGGCATGAAAGAATTGCAGAAACAAAACTTGAAATCAAACTGTCAGGTTCTCCTCAAAGAACAATGAGTAACAATTGCTGCCACTGTACAAGCTTTCATCAAACCTAATTCAGTGCATAAAAGAGGATAGCATGAGCTTACCAGGATTTGCAAAAGAACGCTCGTGGAGAACATACAGGCAAGTCCAGCGAGCCTGTAACAGAAAATTTTAATAAGATGACAACACTTTGCCAAATGCAAAACACATTCGAATAATGGACTTACACTGTAAAGGCACACGCCGAGAGTAAGTTGACAGCACATCATCCAGCACGAAGGACGAAAGCAGAGGAGGCAAAGAACACACAAGTTAGTCAAGCACTCAAGCAATTTGCAGGATAAGAAAGTATCAATAACTACTCAGAGTGCAAGAATCTAATATAAATGCTGAAACAGGACTTTATCACCAGAAGGTTAACTGCTCATTACAGAGCATTAATACATGAAAATGGATAGGGAAGACTGCATTCCATATGTAATGGAACCCTTTCATTTCTATTTTAGATCAAACCAGCTTCAGGAAACCATAGTCGCTCATTACACATGAGGCAGACACAAAACAGATACGTCAGCCGACTCACGAACCTTCTGCTACCTAAAACCATGTGTCCTTGGTATGGCCTCACATCAATTTCAAAGAAAGCACATCAATCTCCCAAAAACTTTATTCATATTTGCAACTGTTTCATAAGCCGAGCATTGCATATCATCACAGGAAGAGGAAGCTCTAGCCTAGACCGATCACACATATCAAGATTCCATATCTAGAGCTCCAAACCTTTTTTGCTACAACCCAAGCTCTAAGGCTGCACATACATCCCAATTACACGCCGAAACGTCAGAATCTAGCGTTATCTTGGTCAGAGCTCCGTACCGAGGCTAACTGCTAAAGAAGGATCCACACGCCCTAGGAAAAATTCCCGGGCACTGCCCCGTGCCCTTGGCCCTCTGATAAGAAGCCCAGCTGGAAAAATTCCCAGTCAGTAGTGCAGGACGGACACGCGTTACAGCCCTTGTTCTGTTCCAGGCATATCGAAGCTCCTGGCCGCACAGCTGACCCTTGGAGCATATACTATAAACCTCTATCTTATCTATCTAATCGCCGGGGTCACTGATCTGACTGGGAAAATCACGCCCCCTCCAGACTAATCGCCGACGCTTTCCCCAAATCCTTTCTCATCCGCACCGGCGATCCAGCCCAAACCAAACCAAACCAAAGACGCGTGCAGACCCTTGCGGCGCGTAATCGACGGCCAATCGGAGCTCCCCGCGAAAACCACGCGCCGATTCGTAACCCCCCCGGTCGCCGCTGATGACCCCGCCCGAACCCTAGCGGCCCGATCCCCGCGCCGCAGCAGCGGTCCTAATGCGAGCTCGAACGACGACGCGACGCGGACAACCGGGGTGGGGGGAGGGGGGAGGATCGCTCTCACCTTCCACGGTCATCGCCATCTCCGGCGGGCGGGCGGGCGGGCGGGCGGGCGGCGGAGCGAGTCTTCCCGGCGGGCGGCGTGCACCTGTCTGCTTTCCTCTCCTCTCCGACTCCAATAACTCCTCTGACCGACCGACCGAGCCGAAGAAAAACGACCGAGAGGCGCCTGGCCTGCCGATATCGTCTCGCGCTAGCAGGTGGGGCCGGGCGGGTTGGTGGGGCGGGCCCGCCTGTAAGCCGGGCCTGAAAGGCTTCGTGGGCTTTGTGGGTTGTGGCGGCTAGGGCAAAAAGCCTCGGGGTTTGCTTACTTGGGCTTTTGGAAGAGCGGCGGCGGCGGCGGAGGAGAGAGGGAGAGGGAAGCCATGGTGCGGCTGACGCTGGAGCAGACGGCGAGGGAGGCGGCGCCGGCGGGCTGCCTCGCCACGTTCCTCGACCTCTCCCACCGCTCCTTCACCGACGTAAGTAGACCCTCCCTCTCGGCTGCTTTCATGGTGGCTCGCCGGCTATGCTCATCTCTGTTCGGCGGATAGGTGTCGTGCCTGGGGAGCTTCAAGAACCTGGAGCGCCTCGACCTCGGCCACAACTGCCTCGTCACGCTCGAGGTACTCAATCAATCCTCACGCTCAAATGCCACGCGGTCCAAACTCCAAACATGTGTACTACTGTACTACCCTTGATGTGGATTGCTGGACAGAAACAGATAGATAGATACATTCTTTCCGGCATTTCACCTCTTTGGATTGGACATGCTACGCAAGTACCTGCATAGTTGTTGCCGGAAGAAACGCATGCGTGCTGCCACTATTATCGTCTGAATTTATGTTCGCGAGCAACACGGGTAGATGATAACAGGGAAGGTGCTGTCGCTGTAACACGGCACTATAGTGAATTAGTGAGCTAGTTCGATGATGTGCTCAAATTTGGTTCTTAGCTAGTTTTTGGGCCTCTGAGTATCTTCTTATTATATCACTTATTATGGGCATGCTTTTTACATGTTGAAGGGTTTGTCCGCGTGCACCAATCTCAAGTGGCTCTCGGTTATCGAAAACAAGCTCGTCAGCTTGAAAGGTGCCGAGGTCCTCTCGAAGCTACAGGTGAGAAGTTTTCCTGGCATTCCCATCTGATTGAACCCATCCAGGATTGAATTCTAGCTCAATGAACGAATCATAATGCTCAAGAGTTTTTCTTATCCTGGCTTGTGCAGGTACTGAATGCTGGCAAAAATAAATTGACAAGAATCGATGAGGTCAAATCTATGACAAGCCTGGGAGCTTTGATTCTCAACGGTAATGTGGTGTATGAATGCTATACACTTTCAACTGCTCTTCTCTCCCTGTTGTTAGCTTACTTAAATTTACTCATGTCGGATCTTGCTAATTCTTTGTGCAGATAACAACATTACTTCCATCTGCAAGCTTGATCCCCATCATCAGTTGAATACTCTTGGTATGCATACTGATATAACACTTATTTATTTTTCCTGTACGGTGTAATCTCACTTCTCATATCTCGCTGATAATATGAAGAATCAAACTGTTCTGGCTGTTGTAAAGAAGAGTAACTTTTATAAACTACAAGTACAAAATACCAACCTTGTCAAATGCAATATATAACTCCGTGTGGTGTTCATGTTGGAACTCAAATAAATGTTGCATGGCAAATACTACTACCTAATTAATATATAAGAAATTCATATTGCTATTGTAATGTTCAAATACATTAAATACGAATTTATGTACAATTCATTCATGCTTTTTTGTCTCCATGCACTTGTTAATTGTGATTCATGCTTTTCTGTCTTCGTGAACTTTATAATCGTGATTTATGCTTTTCTGTCTCCCTGAACTTGGTTAATTGTGAATATTTGCTCTGCCACAGTTCTCTCTAAGAATCCAGTTATTACTTTTGGTGATGCTTTGGTCAATGCCAAGTCTATGAAGAAGGTACTTATTCTTTATTTAATCTGCAAAAAAATATGATATATGTTTTGGTGGCTCTGTTATGTAGCATTTCTAACAGTATTTGACTATCGTCTTATTGTTACAACTTCCGCCAGATATCCATGTCTCACTGTGAAATAGAAAGCATTGGATCTTCTCTTGCTGCATGTGTGGAACTGAAGGAACTTAGGCTCGCTCATAATAAGATCACTGTATGTACATGGAGGGCAGTTTTATTTATTCGTCTCCTGCACATTCATTGCTATTGTTATGTGTTAACATGGTCTTATTTACCTCTGACTTGTAGACGATTCCATCAGACTTGGCTAAAAATACCAAAATTTTGAACCTTGACTTGGGAAATAACTTAATTGAGAGGGAGTCAGATTTGAAGGTTTGCACCTGACTTCGTCCCCACATGTTTAACACCATGGTTTGCTTAGATTGTTTTAACCATTGGTTTGGTTGCCAGGTCCTTTCTGAACTGCGCTACTTGAGGAACCTAAATTTGCAGGGAAATCCTATTGCTGAGAAAGGCACCCTAGCTAAAAAGGTGACCTCTCTTCTTTCCAGAGTGTATTGTAATTGTAGCTCTTGAGTAACTTATAAATGTTCTCTCAGGTCATGAAAATTGTGCCGAACTTGCGCATTTTCAATGCAAAGCCCATAGAAGCCATTTCCCAGAATGAGAACTCTGGGAAAGGAGGGAGTAAGCTGAAGAAGGATGAAGAGATGCCTGATCGGGATCCCGTCGATTCTAATACGAAAAAGAAGGAGAAAAGGAAACGGTCAAAGCAACAAGTGCAGAGCCCTGAAGAACCTGCTGCCAAAGACACTCCTCCAGATGCCACCATTGCTGCCCCAGTTAAATCCGCGCTGTCGGATAGCAAGAAAAAGAAAAAGGAGAAGGTAGTCACGGAGCAGGACAAGAGCAGCAAACCGAAAAGCAAGGATGACAAAGCTTCTTCCAATGATACCGAAGGAAAGGCCAAGAAGGAAAAGAAGAAATCTGCCAACAAAGAAGACAAGGATGCAGGAGGAATTGACGACACGGAAGTGTCGTTCGCAGAGTTGATGTTTTCTGGAGACGGCGCCGCCGTTCCAGAGCCCATGCCGAAGGACAAGGCCCAGGCAACTGCTCTGGATGGGAAATTTGTCGGGGGCCTGGTGATTGATCACACCAAGAAGAGGAAGAAGGCGAAGGGCACCCCTATCGACGCGTCGGATCTTAAGCAATTGTGCTCTGCGCCTGAGGTGGGTGCGGGTGGACTGTCGGGATGGGATTAGTGGTGCCTGGCGGGCTTGACAGATGATGTGTATGCCCAGTGAGTAGTGTTGGTAAAATCCTGTCGTAGGTTTTCTGCTGTGACGAGAGCCTTTGTAGGCAAGCATCTGAATTTTCTTTGAATACTTCTTTGGCACCTGAAATATGTAACCTGACTTGGGAATTTTGTTTGCTGTAATCTCGTGAAACTTGAGATGATTATAAACTGGTTTCCTCGATTTCCTCTTGTTAGGATCATGACATGCGCTGCTACTCAGATCATGGTCCTGTGGCAGCCTTGCACCGTGGCAAAATTAGGGAAGAAACAAAATATAGAGAATCTTGTGTGACGGGATTTGGCAATTATATCCAGTGACCGGTATTCAAGGCCATAAATTTTATATTATCATCATGGAACTCACAGCATAAGTACTGAACATTCAACATGGCAACGAGACCACATAGATCAGCGGGCAAAAATTTGCATCCAAATTTTCTTTTAAAAAAAACATGTTCCTCTACCTGAGACAACATTTCATTTGCATCTGCTGTTTGAACTAGGCTACTACAAACCTGATCTCACTGATTCATCGTATGAGTGAGTATAAAGCAAAAGATTGTCCGAGCACCACGTCCAAATGCAATGAGAACTGGAACCGAGGGGAGCAGCATGTCTTCGTCTTCGCCAGAGATCATGGTCTTAGGGCACTATCGGAACCGTTGTAACCGCTTGCTAACAAATTCATACGGAGGAACTTTATCAACTGCGGAAGAGCAAGGCAGAGGAATTCACATTAATTCATAAGTTGCATATAAATCTTGTATTATCAATCAACTGTATTTGAAACCTAGAGGGAAATCAAGGAGCATACCATCTCCATAGCTAGCCATTGTGGGTTGGGAAGATAACAACATCTTAGCAAACGATGTGACGTCATTTAGGGTCAGTTCATCCATACACTCGAGAAAATGATCGACAGGCTTCCTGTTGTGATGCCAACATACGGAAAAAGGGGATCAATGAGTTTCTTCTACGAGACTGCAGGCTTGTGAAATACTGAAATATCGTTCGAGCAGACAACTGACTTACCTGGAACCATATGTCAAAAGCTGCCGCCCTATATCTTCTGCAACAATTACCTGCAGTGCAAAGTTAACAGAGGGACATAAAATCTTTTTAAATATACATGATAACTGACGAGAAACAAAATTTCTGTGTGGCTCCAAACATACCCTTGATTCAAGATTCATTAACACGGCTGAAATCGTCGAGTTTTTCGCGCGTGTCAGCTCAACATCCGTCACTAAATGCATGAAAACCAAATCATGTTTTAGAACATGCAGCTTCAGTGAAACCTCAGACAGATTTACCAAACTGGGAATGGCTCATACCTTGTCCAGGCGTTGCAATAGTAATCAATTCCTGCACAGCGATATCAACAGCCTTTGCAACAAAATCTGGTGGCTGGAGTATTAAAAATGGACAAAAATCATATTAAAACTCAAATAGAGAACGAAAATCCAAGGCCGGTGACATTACAATATTGAAATTCAAATAACTATGTTTCATGCTAGAGTTGAACGTTATAAAATGGCACACGTATAGGTAGCACAGTTTTGCTATGAGAAATCAAAAACAAGTAGACTTTGTCAGAAACATCATGTAACTATGTTCAAACGTTTATATATCAGTTCACATTTGAGTTTTTACTTCATTCTATTGCTTGTTTTGCCATCATCGCCCAGCAGAAAGTCAGTAGATGTAGGAAAGGTCCTGATGCACAACATGCAAAAGAAAATACCTAAGCCCACGAAATGACGTTGAAGGATAAACTCACCGTTGTCAAATAGATACCAAAGAGGCCAGTGCTATCATATACATTACTGAATGCTGAAAATGATTGGACGTCGGGATATTTAGTTAGGACTCTCAGGTCTGCAAAGAAACAACAGCGAACTTAGCCTTTTCCACAAAGCATTCACCCCCTTCGAAACAAGAAATAATTAAAACTTCAAAAATAAACTAGACAGTTCAGCCAGCAGAACTATTCTGAAATGTGGAAAACAGTAACTGAAACAACCACATAAAGTTAGTTTACACCATGGCAACCATACTAGAGATGAACCATATTCGTGACTTACAGAGCCGTGAATGCATCCCTTTTCCAGGACCACCAGAGGAGAATGAGCCGCCACCACCCATTAAGGTCTTCAAAATAGTATTGTTGTTGCGCATGAACATTCAGGAATTAACAATTAGAATGTGAAGACGCGGATGTCAATCTAGACTAGATCATTACTATCAAATACCAACCCTTAGCTATACCTGTATGACGGTCATAATTGTAACATCTCTCTCTTTAAGCCAGCCGCCTGGCACTTCAAAAGCCAACGCAACATGTGTCATCTGCAGGCAAAGAGATGAGTAAAGTTTCAAGCTAGAACATAAGGAAATCTCAAGAATAAAAATGGAATACTTGATTGGAAAGAATATTACATCTGATTCTGCTTTGTGTCTGAAATCACCACCTGTGTACGTAGACTTTGGTGTTTCCATAGGGGACCCCTTGTGCCAATCAGACAGCAAAGGTTCTGCAACATCTAACAACTGTTGATGATCAACACCTGACGCTGCTAGAACCACACGGTCAGCAGTGAAGTTTTCCTGTTATAGAAATAGCAACACATCATGTTTTTTGGATAAAACATATTCATTGCATTGTAGAGAATATCGAAACAAGCATATGGTGAGAATAGCATAGATGAAACTGTTGCTCCTACAAACAATCATGATCCATGGATTGAAAATAAAGTTGTAAAACTAGAACAATCCTGATTACAATTTAACATCTCTCATAGTTGCTGGCACTGGATCACCCGCATACAAGTCAATTCTAGTGTATTATGCGGTTAAATAGAACTACTTCTGCATTTTAGCGTTGACCAACAGAATATTAGAATGTCAAATTGTAAATATCTAGAATCTGTCAAGACTACATCAACAGAAAAATGAAAGTATACCAAGCAAAACGACCAAAGTATGCAAGGATGCTCCACGGTGACCAGCATGGTGATATCATATAATGCTTTTGAGACGTGTTCACTCTATGTAAATGGCCATTCTACCAAAAAACTATGTAAATGCAAGCAGCCAAGCAGCAAGCCATGTTCAAGAGTAATGCAGAGCTCAAATGTCAGAAGCATTACATGATAGAACTTCCGAATAATATCGGCATTGATGATCTTAAGAGCCTCCTCAGGAGCTATCAGTGGGTTTGCAATCGCCCCCTCGTATCCAACAAGGTGAAGTACTTCCTGAAGAAACTTCTCCGGGTTCTTCTGCACCTCCTGGACCTCCTCTCGGGTAAGGGCCAGCTGACACGCAACAAATCAACCACCATAATCAGCGCACAACAAACACGATACCCAATCATAAGCTGTTTGACGACACATCCATGACGTTCCGCACCTGCCGGTCGACTTCGTCCTGGACGAAGAGCGGGTTGCGGACGCTGTCGAGGAGCACCTCGACGGCCTGCGGAATGTAGGCCTTGAGCGTGTCGTAGCTGTACACCATCTGCTCCCTGGAGGCGGAGGCGCCGACGTTGCCCCCCGTGGCCTCCACCTCCTGCACGATCTGCCTGTGGCTCCGGTGCGCCGTGTCCTTGAACGCCAGCCTCTCCAGCATGTGCGTCACGCCGGCGGACTCCGGCGACTCGTGGACCGAGCCCGACGCCACGAACACCCCCACGCACGCCGACGGGCCCTGACAAGCCACCACCAAACGACGAAGCGTCAGCGGAGCACCACATGGGCTCATCAGAAGGAGGAGGAGATGGGTGGTACCGGCACGTCCTCGGAGGCGACGCGGACGCCGTTGGGGAGCGTGGTGATGCGGGTGGGGAGGCGGGCGAGCTTGTCGGGGAGGCAGGGCGGGAGGTCGAGCCCCGGCAGCGGGCTCAGGAGCGAGGTCGAGCGCGCGGCGGAGGCCGCGCCGGAGAGCCGCCGCGTCGTCGTCGGCAGCGGCGGCGGCGCTCTTTGGACCTCGCCGCGCACCATCGGCCGCGACGCCTCGCACAGCTGCAATTAACGCAATCCATCCCGGCATCCGTGAGGCAGGCAGCAGGGCGACTAAATACAAGCAGGCGAGAGGCGGGCGGGGGGTCGGTGGGCTCACCTTGCGGAGCAGCCGGGCGGAGGAGCGGAGCCGGAGCATCGCGGCGGCGGGGCTGGTGGAGGGGGAGAAGCCGCCGGCGAGGAGGAGGGGGAGAAGCTGCCGTGGAGGAGGGGAAGGGGGAAGGGGAGAATAGTTCGGCTCAGTCTGCTGGGCCTCAAGATAGGAACGGGCCGACCCGGCCCTGGCCTTGGACCTGGCCCTCATGGTTTCAAGGCCAATTTATGGGGCCACGGGTCGACCCATTTTTAAAATGCGAGTGGCCTTGCTGGCCCGATGGGTATTTCGGGTTGGCCCAAATTCTAGTTGTTATCTAGTACGAGTATATCGCAGGTAATTAGATATGTCGATTCAAAAAAAAGGTAATCAGATATGTTGCAGCTACGGGTGCGTGAATACGCAAGGCCGCACTCACACGCGTCTGCTGTGCACGCTGTGATCCGCCTGACCCGATCGGGCTTGCCAGCAGATTCTACATGCATGCACATTACGTACACGTTAAAAGGAATTAGCTAACGGGCACTAAGGAACTAATGCCCGAGTAACAAAACACATGCATGCCCCCGAGTAACTAGTATTAACTGCTAACTCACGCCTCAATGGCGGGTCGGCCCTGCTGGCCCATTGGGTCAGTCGGTGCCGGCTCCATTGACCCAACTATGGTTCGAGGCCGACCCACACGGCCCATTGGCCTCGATTTTTTGGGCCGGGTCAGCGACCCGGCGGGCCGACCCGGCCCATTCCCATCCGGAGCTGGGCCGTATGTAGGGTTTTTTGGTGCCCCGCTGAGCTCGAACTGGGCCGTCGTCCACTGGAGGCCCGGTAGAATGAGCCCAGGAGAAGTTGCCGGCCATTCTTCATCTTTTTTTTTCTTTCTGCCTTATCCTCGGAGCGAAAGGCCACGGCCACGAGCCGCTGCTGCTGCTTCCCTCCTCTCCTCTGTTTTTCTCCGCCTCACATGGAGGCCTCCATGCTCAAGCCTTCTTCGATGCTGCTCTCTCCGGCGAAGGGAGGGCCCTCCATGGCGCGGGGGCGGGGCTGCGTCGTCGCCGGCGCCGGCGGCCGCGGCAGCAAGGTCGGACGGTTGGTTCTTGGTTGCTTACTGTCCACGGAGAGCGAGCTCCATCCATCTCTCTCTCACGCTGCTTCTTTTCCGACCGAGCAGAACCTCGAGACACGACGGCGGCCGGAAGGGAGCGCCGCCGGGAGCGAGCCGGCCAGAGGAGCCCACGGCCATGTCCTATCCCTGGCGGCAACGGCGGCGGCGGCCATGAGCAGCAGCGCGGCCGCCCTGCCGTGCCACGCGGCGACCTCTCCGGCGGCGCACGAGCAATCGCTGTACAGGGCGGCGATGGTGGTGGGGGAGCTGGAGCCGGCGACGGCGAAGGTGGTGATCGGGGTGGCGGGGCCGGCGCTGTCGGCGCTGGGGTTCCTGTTCGTGGCGCGGATCGTCATGTCGTGGTACCCGAGGCTGCCGGTCACCAAGTTCCCCTACGTGGTGGCGTACGCGCCGACGGAGCCCATCCTGGCGGCCACCCGCCGGGTGATCCCGCCGCTGGGCGGCGTGGACGTGACGCCGGTGGTCTGGTTCGGCCTCGTCAGCTTCCTCAGCGAGATCCTCGTCGGGCCCCAGGGCCTCCTCGTCCTCCTCTCCCAGCAAGTCTCCCCCTCCCCGTAGCCTCCTCCTCTTTAGCTTACCCCAAGCTGCCTTCTTCTTCTTCCTCGGTGTAATATAGCATGAGCTTATGATCATGGGTGCGGATGAGTTTTCGACATTCGAAATTTCGCCGAATTTTGTCAAGAAACAATCCGGTTATCCGGAAAATTTCTTACCATTGCAAACATAACACATAGTCTAGGAAAGATGCACGGGCTGCAAACATCGGCCTTACTTAAACAACAACTGTGAAACCATTCAAGATTCGCTTTAGATACAAAATCGACGCGGCAACTCCCCAGACAGAAGAGATCCGTAATCAGAAAGGCATCATCAGGAAGATGGATTTGAACCAGTTTCCATTTACAAGGGGGCACGCTTCGCGCCCGTGTTTATACGAATAAATCGTTACACCCACCGCCATCCGATTTCGGCGGCAAATGTCATCTCACTGTGTATTCTGTATTAGAACAAGATTATATACCCATACTATCCTCCCGTTGGAAAGAAGAAGAAGAAACATTTCCCTTCTACAACCCATGTATGTATATTGTTCTGATCTAATCTCCAATTGGGTGCTGCATGCCTTCCCTGGCTTCTACAGGCAGCCCCTGTTTGTTGAAGCAGCAGCTAATGCCTATTTGTACTGTAAGTCAGTATACAGCTGAGCTGAGAGTAGCTAAAGCCGGTCAAAAATTAGGGCGACAGGCAGTGACTAGTGGTTGATTGAACACAGCTCCCACTTCCCTTCGCCGTCGATGAGTTTCAGTTCCAACGAATGGAAGGGTATCAGAGCAGGCCTCTGTAAAACAAATACATAAAAGAAGGCTTCAGCATCACACAGTTTCGCATTCAGAAAGACACGACCACGAGGGGCCAAAACAAGGGAACTCGAAACGAAATCCCGTGGGACATGGAAATCAGATCCGATTCCCAGCGGTGCTTGTGTTAACTTGCAGAGGCTCAAGAGGATAAATTGATGGATAAAGTACTTACTTGGGAGGAAGTGACCACAGTTATACCCATGTCAGTTGCTAGCCTGTACAAATGCTCCTCGACATCGACACTCGTAGCACTGCGGTAAGTATACAAGATTTTTAAGTAGAGAGATTGATAAACGAAATGGGAGTCCAAAATATAGCGTGATACAACACGTACTTGGTGCACTCGTCAAGGATACCAAACTTAGGAGAGTGAAAGAACAGACGAGCCTGGAAAGAAAGCAGTCATTCCAAGTTAATACACAGTTTGGTTCCCGTAAAGGTATACAGATAGGTTGAAAAAAACTGTGAGTATTTAACCACTGACCATGCCTAGCCTCTGCTGTTCTCCCAAGGACAAAATGTCTTCCCAATTGGGAGTAGCATCCCAACCTTCTCTTTCGAGAAGATAGACCAAGCGAACATTCTCTAGAATTGTCCTTAGGTGGTCGTCCAGCGACGTAGACCTGTCACCTACATGGCCAAGGTTTATGGTGTCATATCACTACAAACTAATATGAACCTTGCTCATGACAATACAGGCTAAGTTCAACACATAATAAAAGTTTGTTACAAACACCATTAACTAGCACAAGCCACTTCGAATTTTAGTAGAGGAGGCGTTTCGCAGGTTAGAATACAGAAGCTGAATTCGACAGCTAGATGCTTGCCTTTGCAGAGTTAGGTAGAACTTACCCGTTTTGACCATCTTCAACTCTGCCTCCTCACGTGAGAGAGGATATATGATCTGATCCCTCAAGGTTCCAAGGCAAGTATATGGGCGCTGAGGAACGTGAAATATCCCTTCAGATGGCACGGTGAGCCTTCCAGAAGCTACAGGCCACAAACTTTGGAGCACCCTAAAAATGGAACTCTTACCACTGCCGTTTGGACCTTCAGAAGACATAATCACATATATTAGAGAAACAATATTGACATGGTGCTAAATAAAGCCAAGCAGAAGCGGTCAGATCACATACCAGTGACAAGAAGGCTTTTTCCTTGAGACACATCACAAGACAATTGGCTAGCCAGTAGCTTTTGTGATGGGGTCACAATATCCACATTACGAAAGGAAATAGTTTCTTCAGATGGCACACTGATTACATTTGAGGGCATGACAGCGTCTAGAAAAACAACGGTGTCATATTCAGGTACAATTCATAGTATCAACATACCAAAAGGCTAAAAACTTTTAACTTTGATAATGTCATCAACTGAGAACATAATAATTCAGCAGCTTATAAATTTGATGAACTAATTTCCAGCTGTGGTCAAGGTGGTATAGAAATATCGTATGAGTAATTACTACCAAGGTTTCTACAACAATAATGGACTACTGGTGGTACTTCTTAACGGTTTTTGACAGTTAATTGTCAGTATACACCCAGCTGTGCCAAGGACAGTTAATTGTTCTTGGGGAAAATCGAGTAGCCAGCAATGCCAGCTAAAACTGACAGTTTTTCAGTGTCTAGAGAAATTCCAGGTACACACAGTGAACTTCAATTTTTTCTCCACTCACGAATTTGTTATATCACAAACTACACTTACCACTTTACATGGTTGGACGAAGTTTAGAAATATAAGAAGGTTGACTCTTATGACATTAACTGAACATGCTCGCATGAAATTTATCATATGGGCTGTTAGTGTTCATAATTCCAGTTCAAGAGCTTGTGACAGATTGCACAATGGTTGACCAAAATAGGAATTATGCTGCTGATATGCAATATCATTTTGCATTCAAATGGCATGGATTTCTGACTAAAGCATATGAGGCACTAGAGTTTGCAGTGAATTGGAACTTACTGCTTTGAGATGCCTTCAGAAGCTCCTCAAGTTCAAAGATCCTATTGACACCACCAGAAAGTTCAAGGAATTTCTTATGCAACTCGAGAATGTCACCAAAAGCTATGAAACTTTGTGACACTACAGATGCCAAGAACCGCAGAGCATGTGCTAACTCTCCTGCAATTTCAAAATGAGAACATATTGTAAAACTGTATAAAAAATAATATCGATAAAATGAGGTTTCAAGATTTATCAACCTTGGGTTGAAGTCAAAGCTCGGTCGCCCTTGTGTTCCAAAGCATATAGCAGACTCAATCCCCATGTCACATTGTGAGGCAGCTGCTTTGTCACGAAATCGTCGAAAATACCATAAAGCCATCTTTTCCTCAAAAGAATCTTCGAGTGGTTAAGCAAAGTTGCGAACTTAGCTTCAACCATCTGATTTATAAGAAAATGATGACAATGTAAGGCCATATACTTTTACAAACAGATCATATGCCAGATGTGCAGATGAAGCTACATGACCTGTGTGTTTTATCCTTTTTTTTCAACAGAAGTTATGTTCATGATACATGAGACATTATTTATTTAGCATTTCGATTGAAATTCAGAATAAGAATTATAGCACAATAAATAGAAACTTTAACATGATATTCACAAGAATCAGAATACATAAAATGCATAAATCTTAAGGAGCCTTCAAGTGGTAGGAATAACTCACAGCTCTTTCCCTTGATCCACCACCAAAGAAAGCAATTGACTCAGCATGTGTCCGCAGTCTTGAGTGCATGAACCTTGAACAAAGGTTAGAAGGTCAATACTGGAGGCTCATCATGTTATAAGGAAGCCAAATTCGTAAATACCCAACAAATTGTGTCACTAACCTGAAAGAACTTTCAAGTTCTTGTTCTTGGTTTGAAAGATCACCGAAGTCAGGGGAAACGGCTCTTAGAAAACCAAGCCCTAGCAACATGTATGCGTACAAAATAGCAACTCCTCTTCTCCCAGATAAAAGCTTCATTCTCCATGTAAACCTGAAGAATAGCGGTAGCTTAACTATGAAAGCCTGATTAACCAAAGAACACCTGAGCAACACATGAGGCCACAAAGAACTCACCAAAGAATGTCAACTGATGGTTTCACCATTCCAGTTACTAAGCCAGCAAGATCATTGGTCAACTTCTCCACATCACGTGTTATTCTTTGGTCTGCATCAATCTCCATGCCTGTCATGTTAAATACCTAGAAAAGAAAGGTTAAACTGCTCAGCTTTTATGCAGACAAAAATATCGTCACGACAGAACAATACTAGCAATGGTACACTGCTGCAAAAAAGGAACAAAATGACTTGCGAATAAGCGAATTACACATTCTCTTCAGTCAATTTACCTTGTAAAAAGCATTTCTTTTCAAATAATATGCAAGTAGATGGTTGGTCATGCGAATTCGCCATCCAAGAGCAATCTTTGAAGTAAGGTGTCTGTAAAGAAAATACTTAATCAGGTCATGTAATCAATTATGAAAAATCAACTGCCACTATGAAAATAGTTAAATGCACACAACCATGAAAATAGTACTTTCATTCTTGTGGCGAAGACCACATGAGGTAACATAAAGTAATGCTTCAGATAAAACAATCGAATAGATAGTAAATATTAAAAAAAATGTATGGGTGCTTCACTAAAAGAAAATGTCGTGATAAGCAGTCAAGCAGTGCATCAAATCTCCCTTGGAACAAACTTCAATATAGCGGGACCAAAAGAACCTACCTCAGTGATGGTGCCACAATTGAATTTGCTGCACTTTGCATTACACTGGTCCCGATCAATCGAATGAAGGCAGCCTTGTCCTGCTCCAGGACATACTTTACACTAGTCCCTGTCAAGACATGCAACATGTTACAAAAATGGTAAACCAGCCAGCTCCAGTTCTTGTAGTGAAGGAAAACACACAAGGAGCCAACCATTCAGTGAAGCTATGCGATCAGATATCCAAGTCCGAGATAGCACAAGTAGTGCAACTGCAAGCAATTGCGCCCCTTGCTTATCAACGATTTTAGGAACCTGGCAAACATTCAAGAATATCATTAGAATTAACTATCTAATAAAAAAACATTAATCGACTAGGAAATGTAATTGTGTACCAGTATTTTAGACATTGCAGCAACTCTAACAGGCAAAGGTCTGGGCGAGCACTGTAATTGTGGGATCAGATGTGGTTGTTCTGTGGATTCTATTTCCATATTGGGGGAAGTAGCTATGACCTGTGTTGAATAAGAATGTTCCCTGGGGCCCGATGAAGTATTGTCCTGGTAATGAAATGTGTTAAAGAGTGCCACAACGAAGACCAACAATAGCAGAACAGACAATGAATCATAACTACCTTTGTATTAGCACTAAAAGCCCTTTGAACAGCAAGTGCATCAGATTTGCGGTCAGTTTCTGATGACTTTAATGCATCAAACTCTGATTCAGTAGGAAGGAAGGAGCCATTTCTACAAAAACAACAGGACCACACAAAGTTCAGCCTTCTAAAGACCGCACGTCGAAAGAAGATAAAAGAAAAGAAAGGGAATCCTGAATATAACCTGTTATCTTGAACTTTCCACCCTCCTTCACCATCCAAGGACAAAACCACATCATGAAAAGCAACTAATGCTGGTCGGTGAGATATTGTTATGCATGACGTGCCCATTGCTCGGACCCTATTACAGAAACGTTCTTCCATATCAGTCGTCACAGCACTGGTACACTCATCCAGGATGGCAAACTTGGGCTTATGGTAGAACAATCTGGCCATTCCCAGCCTCTGTTGCTCACCAAGAGACAGTTCATCACCCCAGTTAACTTCCTTGTCGAGAGGGTATCGCTCTAGCAAGTATTCTAAATCAACCTGCAAAAGAGAAGGACAACACTAAGGGTCTCCAGAAATGTTCATTAAATACTTGTTCTGGAGAAAGAAGCACACAAACCAAATGAAACAGGGAATAGCTGAACAGGCCAGCGTATTGGTTTGAGTATAATTACATTCTTTAGAAGATCCACCATACCACCATAGCTAAGTGGTTCAGTTTCCTGATCTGCTGTAAGTGGATAGATTAACTGGTCGCGAAGTGTTCCAACAGCTGTATATGGTCGCTGGGGCACATAAAAGATTTCCTTGTTAAGATTAGAACCAACACCAGGTTTGACAATGTGGCCAGATACAAGTGGCCACAGACCCCCAAGAACACGGAAAAGAGAGCTTTTTCCACTACCGTTAGGACCTGAAATAACAGCAAAGACACATAGAAAGATTAGTTTCCCATGCCTGCAATTTTCATGTATAAGTGGCAGAAAAGACATAAATATAGTATCAGGCATACATATAAACATCAAGGGTCTCCTATTGAGAGTTTGAGACATCAACCTACTAAGTTCAAGAACACAAACTTTGAAGCAGTTCTCAAGATAACAATGAGTAAATCAGCAACTCTAGTCAGTAGCTAAGGCTGGCCAACAAATGTCATCTAAGGTTGACAATCGGAAAAACAACTAGACCACAGAAATTCGTTTGACACGTGGAGCCAAAACCTGCATCCAATCATTTTAGTTGACACCTCAAGTTGACATGAGTACCTTAGGGTACTTCAAGTGGGAGAAAGCTAAAGAACATTTTAACTAAATCAAAGAAGATCAATTTAAACTGCGGTGCCTCCACAAATCAAGATCAAGCACCTACAGGTCAAAAGCACTGGTTTTAAGAATTTTCCCCAAGTGAAGGAGAGGTGATTGAAGGCAAAAGATCTAATAGTAGCTACTCCCTCCGTCCCATAATATAAAAGCGTTTTTGACACTATACTAGTATTAAAAACGCTCTTATATTGCGGGACGGAGGGAGTACAAACTAACATCAAGCTGTATGAGGGAAATAGGTTGTCTAATGGTAATGAAAAAATGCCAACAGAATGTTAACAAATCCTACCTTAAACCACAACTATCAAATGCACAAAGGAGGTTTAATGATACTGTCATTTCTTCTAGTAATGGAGGTGTAAACATTCAATCAATTCAATTTTCATTGCAGCCATGACTCGAAACCAAATTTGGGAGAGCAAATATTTGATAAGAGAGGTTACCACTTACCAGTAATCAAAAGATTAGAACCAGACTCCACCCGGAGAGTTAAATCATCAACCAAGACATTCCCAGAGGGTGTCACCACCTGTAACGAACATTTATTTATAGCTTGGTATCGAACAGATAAAATAATCAGCATAACACTCCCACCATCATAATTACCTTAACACCTGAAAATTCTATATAGTTTGCCTCGCTAATATAATTTTTGGCAGAAGAATTTCGGCTCATCGATCTGTCACGAACCCCAGATAGCTCACGTGAAACATCAAGTAACTCATGAATACGGTCTGCATAGCCACTGTTAATCAGAGCACAGAGTTTATCAGCATAAGAGAAAAAAAGTTCCAAACTTATGTATGCTAGAAATGCATGAAGCAATCATAGCTAGGGCCAATGTAATTTGTTAGAAGCCAGAAATTCATGCATTTAGATTCAATTACAGAAAACTACTTAAGAGGGGCCTAGCGACTAATTCTGGATAACAGAGTACCAGAGAGATTTATACTTGATGAAGCATGGTGGATGAAATCTTTAGATAAATCCATTAGATAGACAAACATGCGCTTAAGGGTAAATAAATTCAGGAAATACGAATCAAATGATGTCATATAAGGATTATAATGTGCTGTGTCTAAATCGTCAATGGAAGCCATGAACAATATGTCCATGCAAACATTATATGTTTAGCAACTACTGCCTCCGTTCCTAAATATAAGTCTTTTTAGAGATTGCAATAAAGGACTACATACGGAGCAAAATGAGTGAATCTACACTCTAAAATATGTCTATATACATCCGTATGTAGTTTGTATTGTAATCTCTAAAAAAAAACTTAAATTTAGAAACAGGGGGAGTATGTAACTACGGCAATTTATAGCAATCAACTTGACACATAGGTACCTCAAGCATTTCTCACAAGGGTGTAACGGACAGTGCGTTTACCTGAGAAGATTTAATCGTCTTGAACTGGTAGAAAGGGTGCCAAGGGACTGGAATAATGATATTATCACACTTGTGTGATATCGAAGATTGCTCAACATCTCTGCCCGTCCTAAAGTAGATGTATCAGGTTTAAGATCTCCCGCAAAGAAAGGTTCAACAATCAAGATAACTCCCACTGTGGCACCAAGATACTTCAGAAGAAAATCCTGAATCATGCCAAACCACCAGTTCTCATGAAGAACAACATTCACGTGCCGCACAAGAGCCTGGAACCGCTGCATAATGTGTGATTCTTCTCTGTTCTCACCACCATAAAATGCCACGCTCTCAGCATGAGTTCTCAGTCGTGAATGAACCTGGCGATATTCCCCTTCTAGTTGTTGTTCCATGGCTTTCAACTTCCCAAAAGAAGGAGAAAATTTTCTAATTGTGCCACCAGCACCAAGTACATATGCCTGAAAGCAATTACTTATTAACATTGTATCTAATTAAGAAGCAAACTAGCTATCATAATATTATTACAGTATACACAAACATTAAGGCAGCATAGTGTCCTCCGAATAGAGGAGCATTTGTCTTTGACCATAAGAATTTCTACATCATACTACAAATCAACAAGGGTAACAGTATATGTAGAAATATCTTTACCAGAATCCAGAGAACATATTTCGGACTTGCATAAGAGCAGATGCGCCAGATGTATATTAACCCATCTGCAACTGCAATCAGATCATCTTGTACAAGGTCACTTAGTCCTGCGCAGAACTTAGGAATATCACTAGCAATCCTTTGCTCTGGGTTTGTAATCCGATGATCTACATGTGAGATCTTGTAGTAAACCATATTCTGGACAAAAGTAGGAAAAAATCAATGAGGAGTTGCAGCAAATATGTGGTTCAAAGCACGAAAAGTTCGGCAATTGACCAAACTATCAACTAATTAAGTTATCTGAATTTCACGTGATAATCTGTAGGATAAGAGGTAACGAACAGCAGTGATAACTACACAGAACACTTAATGTGCATTGCAGCAAAATGAACTGGCTTCACTTAACTAAATGGATTAAGTGAGTTGAGATAGATAGCCTCAGAATACTTCAACACTACATTATTTTTGCATGACCAGGTATCATAGCCCATAAAATATTTGTGTTCTTTCAGCTATTGTGTGTAGTACAAGTTGTTGGTTGCAATTTTTTGACCTAATAATTCACAAATAATGCTCCACAAAGTCTACCAACTATATCAGTTCATCTCAGAGGATGACACAGACTTTCAGTACATAACTGGGAACTGTAGAAGTGAAAAAACATGTGAAGGTGTGAAATAGAAAGGATATTTCAACTTCATAACCCAATATACCTACCTCAAAGTAATCAGCATGGATGAGATCTGTCAAAATTTTCTTGAAGCGCAAGCTTAAGGATCCTGTCAAGTACTTTGAGGTCTGATGTACCGTGGACTGAAGAAAGCATAATAGAAGATTTTCAATGATTAGGCGTGTGAAGGTCGGAACACGCCGAAGAAACGCGGATTTGAACAAATACCCTTGAACTTTTGCTAATCTGTGACCAATGGCTGTACGTAACACCTGCAGAAAGTACATTGGTTAAAAAGGTTCTACATGACTGAACCCTGGTACACCTTATCATAAACAGCCAGCAACTAAGTCAGGCAGAATGAAGCTAGCACCTATGGACCATAAAAATTCTGATACTCAGAAAGCACCATCAGTATGTCAAACAAATGAAACAGGCAGAATGGGGAGATTTGTAGCACTTACTGCTGTTAACATCAAGCCAAGAAGATAATTTGTTCCGCTTGGGCCAATCTTCTTAAGTAAAATAGCAGCCAGGAAATGTAAGGATTTCAATAAATTTTTCTTTTTCCTGGGTTTAACCACTTTACCGTCAACACCATTTTGACTAATGCTCTCTTTACTCCTGGTATGTACATTTGCATCATTACAATGATTTTCTTCCCGATGTTTCCTCCGTCGACCTGACTGCGCATATGCTAAAGTACCACCAGCAAGCAGTGCGCCAGAAACAACTGCAAGTGTCCTCCTGAATGTGATTTGAAAGGAAGAAGCGTAAGATAAGAACTAACGACTGATTAACCAAATTACATATAGAAAATGTGTTGTGATCAACACACCTTCTCGAAGAAAAAAGGTTGCGCCCATGCTCGGTTAGTTGCAATAACTGAAGAGATGACATAGTTGCTAGATTGCCCCCTCCAAACAGATACAGACAGCAAGAAAAAACAGAAGGCTAAGCAGTAAGAAAGCCTTGGCGATCAACAGAACACAAATATGGCCAAGCAAGGGCGCTGCCTGTCACAATACAGCACCGATGTGTCCAATTTGAACCTGCGAATGTTCAGCAGATAACTATTATTCATTGCAAATATAGTTGTTAGGAAAATGCGAAGAAAACTTGACAAGCAGGAAGATCTGAATAGCCCGTAAAGCTAGCTAACTGTTAACAATGCATCGAGCACACCATGCGCAGAATCGAAACTTTGGTAGTGAAACAAGTGCGTTCTGCCTGCATCAGCAAGCAACAGGGTAATGTGAGCTGAGCTCTATCAATCCCCTGCCCTCGACCATGAAGATTTTTTCTAAGGAGCCGCGTGGCTGCATTCTGAAGACCATCAGCCCATGTCCACCGGCGACAGGGTAAACTGAATTGTACAAACCAACTACTGGACAGCCCCGTTATAGCAACTGAGCACCCTGCAAGTTCCCCTGTTCCTCACTTATTAGCAACCTATTACTACAATGCCCTGCAGTTACTAGGTCCACGCTTAAACTGGTGGTCAATGACAGTACTACATAGGTCCACTTGCAGCTCGCCCAACAGTTGACAAATCCGTAGCTGCCGGGGCAGAGGAAGCAGGGCAGCGGAGGAGCAATGGCACCACCTACCGTATGCAATGCATACATCCCACCAAACTGCCTTCATCATACTGGAACAACAGGTCATTGGACCACCCCAGGGTCGCGGGATCCACCTACGTAGGGTCACGAAATCCGCTGCCCCTTGGATCTGAGCAGAGCCAGCCGCCATTAAGTGAACTCGGTCGGCGTATCATATTCGTAGCCCCAAGTATTACCGGCGAGTGAGTAACTGAAGTGGTCAGTGGAGTGGCAAACTGACGCGCGCGCCAGAATTCTCGATGGGAATTGGTTGCAGTGCAGTCCATGAGCAGAGCAATGGCGCCCGAACCCGCCCCGCCCCGCCCCGCTGTGTTTAGCATGAGGGTGCGAGGCGCGCGCGGAGGAGAAGCAACCGAGGAAGCGGGCAAGCAAAGCAGCGTACGCAAGCGCGGGCGGGCGGGCGAGACCACACGCGACCCGCTCGGGTAACCGGCCGGCTGATCGAAACCGGCTAGTCGGAGCGGCGCCGGGGCGGGAAGGCGGCGTAGGAGAGAGCGGCGACTGACCTGGTCGCCGGAGGGCGGGAGGGAGCCGGGTCCCCCGATCGCGGGGTCGCCGCGCGCGCGGAGAAGGGAGGGGTGGGGCGGCGGGCGGCGAGGGGAGGGAGAGTCGCGGCCGCTAGTGGAGATGGAATCGAGCCGAGGGATAAATAAAGGACGGCGACGGCGACGAGAGGGGAGGGGGATGGTGTGCGGTGTGGTGTGGACAAACAAATCGGGGCGGTCGCGGTCTCCGTCCGTCGCCTCTCCTCACCTCCCTTCCTCGGTCCGGTCTCCCCTCCCTTCCCCTACCCTCGTGACGAGACGACCCAGGGAAGTTGCGTGACGGACTACTCCTTATTTTTAAATATTCAATTCCTGTTAATCAGGGGGCGTGCGTGCGTGCGTGCCTGCGCCGCGTGTGGTCAACGGCCGGGATATGGCGACGGCGGGGGCGATCGACGGCCCGCGTGGATGATTGAGAGAAATCGATCGATAGAGATTTTGACATGGAGAGCCGTACCCGTTGTGCATCAGCCCGGCTGTCACGAACCAACTGTTGCTTTTTCGGGTTGGTTTCTGGTTACGGTTCCACGATGATGAGGCGGCATCGCCATTTAAAACACGGATACGGATAGCGTACGCGCGTTCGTGCTGCGGGGACATGTCCGGTTTGTTTTCCCACGCTTGCTTTTCGCGTGCGGTGCAGCACCGCCACGATCGGCCAGCATCACTAACCGTACAAGGAGTGAAGTCTGTTTTAAACCGTGAGGTTGTAAGCCCCGATATAAATGAACCTCAACGTTCAAATCCCTGAAATCTATACCCTGACCTAGATGATCCCAGTCAATCCTAACCTTACAGAAGTGAAATCATGTTTGTTGTATTCAATCCCAGCCGGGATCAGCTTGTACTCTCGCTGCCTATGCAGACCCACATGTAATATTCGTTCTACTCTGCGCGCCTGCTTCTAGCGTGGCGGAAGCCACCTTCACGTCGGCTGGTGCCCTGGGGTTGTCTTCCCTGGCCGCCCTCCTCCCAGGTTCTGGCCTCCGTTCGACATGCCTACGCCGCCCAGCGCCGTGCTGGGTTGGCACTCGCGTGCCATGCGTTCGTCGCTGATGCGTCTACGTTCAGGGACGCGACATGGACACGGTCATCCGCAACGCTCCAGACCTTGTGCGTGCCGTCAGTGGAAGCCGAGGCATTCGCTGCACGCTTCGATCGGCTGTAACGATTGTGTCGTCAGTCTGCAAGGCACAGTTCCTCCTAGAATCTTAGATCGATTCACTGGTTATGGGTACACGTACATCGAAAGCTAGCTCGACAGCAGAGAAGCAGCTTGATTGATTTCTCTAGGAGCAATACGTGCGCATTTAACGGCGTAGACTTCTGGCCATCGGGCTCACCCTCTCATCCCATGCCCACACAAGCTTACTGCTATACTCCTCGGCTCCTGGCCTTGCTATCGTGCGTATGCTACTCCCCTCTATCTACTGGAAGCAAGCCCAGCGCACTAGCCTCCCCCTTTTCTCGTATTTTAACTCTCAAGAGCGGCCTGCATTCTGTCGAGTACCCTGCGGGCGTGCACTGCTACTGCCCAACGCGTACTCCTCGCCTACTTCTCTATGCCACTCGCACTTGCATGACAGTGCCGGGACGCCTCGTAGGAATGGGTTGTTGATGCGCGCGTTGTGCTTCTTGTTGGTCTTAGCCTCTTGGGCTTCAACGTCGCCAGCGATGGCACGACATTGGCGGAGAACTGGAAGAGCTCACGCGCGGATGCTCTACTGGTCGTGGCAAGCCCGCCATGTAAAATGGTTGGTCCAACACTTGTCGCAGCTCCCGACGCGCGTGCGGGCACTGCACGCCCTGTGTTTGTTTCAGCTTTTGGAGCAGTTTTAGGATTGAAAAAAGCTGAAGCTGAAACAAACAGGTTATTTAGAACAGCTGTGGAACCACAACCCAAAACTGTTTCGGGAGATTTTCAGTGTAACAGCCTAAAGCTGGTCTCGGTGTACTTTTGGGCCAAAACTGTTTCCCTAGCCCCTCTATCTTTGGCGTTTGGTCATAATTATGTCGTAAATGCCACCGTAGGCATGACATATCTCTACGTTCGCCCCCCTCCTCCTGAAACATAGCGTTTTCACCAGCTCACAGTCGTTTCCACAGCTGCGTTGCCAAACAGCTAACCTTCACTACAGCTGTTTCCTCAGCACAGCAGTTTTGCCAGCACAGCAAGTCCACAGCTGAAACTGCTGAAACCGAAGCTCAAACAAACACAGCCATTTGTCCACGACCCCCGAGCAGGCACACATAGCTGTTTCTCCGGTGACTTCAGGAGAGAGAGGATTTGGAGATAAAGATGCATCTGACATGTGGGGTAGGGATGTAAGTGAGAGTAAACTTTGGTCCCGGGCGGGATGGGACTTTTCCCGGTGCGCCAAACAGGTCGAAGGTTTAGATTGACCGGGATCGTCAAGATCAGGGTACCGATTTCAAGGATTTGTACGTCGGGGTTTATTTACGTCGTGCCCTACGACCTCAAGGTTTAAAACAGACTTCGCTCCCTGTCAAGCAAAAACAAAAAAAACTGTTACTACCAAATGAAAACAAAAGATTGAAACAAGACAGAAGATTTGGCGTTTTCATTCGTCACGAAGAAGACTAGACATATTAGTTCCACCGAGCAGGGGAGTACAAATCACTCTCGCGGCACCCTTAGAGCATCTACATCCGCGTATGGCAAATCCAGCCCATCAAACGCACGCGGATGCGTCCGAACGGTCTGCGGGCAATGACCAGGCACACCTCAAATTTCAGTTGTTACATCCGGACATCTCATACTCGATTCTTATATCCATACAAGGCATGCAAAAAGGAACTAGAACCTACGTACTACATTGATTCTAGCTATTCCTCGTGAAAGATCACGATGATCGTCGTGCCCGGCTTTGGCAGCATGGGCGGCAGTTGCAGCTCAGGCTCCTCCGGCTGCTCTGCTCCGGCCTCCTCCGCCTCTATCTTTGCGTTGAGTTTGACGAAGAGCGCACCGAACTCCGCCTGCTCCAGCCGGAGGAACACCCAGTTGGCCTCCACATAGGCCTCATCCTGAATGGACTCCAGGATGGCATGCTGCTCGGCCATCTCGTCGGACTAGGCAACGGCGAACTCCGCCTCCGCCCGCTCCATGTTGAAGGGCGCCATCTGCTGGTCCGGCTCTTCCGCCTCCTCCACCTTCATCGGAGCCATCTCCTCCTCCTCCTCTTCTCCCGGCTGCTGCTCCTCCTCCGACTCCAGAGAGTCCGTAGGCAGGGGCAGCAGCGATGCTAGCGGCGCGCGCGGCTTGCCTCGCCCGGATCTCCTGCTGGATCTCGTAGCGGCGCTCCGGCGTCAGCATGGCGTAGTAGGTGATCTTGCTCCGGACCATAGTAGAGTGTCGGAGCGTGGGCGAAGCATCTGACCGTGGGCAGTGCCGGAGTGGGAGAGGGAGGAGGTGGATAGGCTCGGACTGGCGGCGCAGATGGGGGGGGGAGGGTTAGGGTTGAGGGACGTCGGGCGGCTTAAATAGCCGGATTTGATATTGGGCGGCAAGCCGGAGCGGCACCACACGACGTTCACACCGCGGCGACGGACGCGACGTCCGCCGGACTATCAGGACCCCGCCGTCAGACCGACGTGGCGGGGGCGCCGGTTAGCCCGGGCATTTGAGGATCGTTTGGAGCCCATCTGGGTCAAGAAAACGTGACCGGGTCGCCCGCCCGGGTGTATGAGGCAGGTTTGAGAGGTCCGGTTGTAGATGCTCTTAATCTTGGCAGTGACGGCGGTAGTAGGGGTGGTGGTGTTGTGGAAGATCCTCACATTATGCTCCTTTCAAATTTTCCATGTCAAAGCATCGTCAAGGTGTTACGAGCCTTGCGAGAGTGACCCCTTTCATGAGAAACCTCGACCCGCCAAACTTTCATCGAGGAGGCAAGTCTCTGATCCATCGGGTCAATGTCATGAAGGCCAAGCCAGGTCTTAATCTCCATCCACACTCTCATTGTGAACCGGTACCGAAAGAGGAGGTGAGCCGCCGTCTCTTGAACCTGCGTGCAGGTAGGGAAAATGATGTAGGGTAGATACCCTACATGGCCCAATCTTCACGAATTGCAGGGCAGAAGGATTTAGTTCTACGAGGCCCTTTGTCGTTGGCAAGGAGCAACGAGCAATGATCAGAGAGGGACGCGACAAGGGCATGGAGAGTTACCAAATAAATAGCAACTATGTTTTCCTTTTTTGTAGAATGTGTACGACGGTGCTAAATCTGGTAGATCTCGAGGTAGCGGTGCTAAGCTGGCGTCTTGAAACGATGGAAACATGGACGCGGGATTTTACCTAGGTTCGGGCTCTCTGAGGAGATTATACCCTACGCCCTACTTGTTTTTAATGCGTTTGAGTGTAGTACAGTGAACATGTATCTACGAGAGATTCTAATGTGTCATCTATGAACTTGGCCCCTTGGTTATATAGGTATCGAGGGGTCCTAGGGTTACATGATCTTAGTCGGCTACGTACGAGGAGACATGATTTCTCATGGATCCGTCTTGGAGTTTATGTCAACTCTTCGAGATCTTCTTGTAGCCGTCATGGGTTGCTTGGAGAGGCACAGGACGGAAACGACGTGTGGGTCCTCCGCCCAACTAGTCGGGACGCCATCACAATGATTAGAGAGGGATGAGGCAAGGCATGAAGAATACCAAAGGAATATCAAATGTGTCTTCCTTATTTGAAGAACATGTACGACATGGAGTCCCATAGCCTCCCCCCAGGGGCGAGAACGGATCAGATGCGCATTGTATAGTGCTCTTCTAACTTTCATTTTGATATTTTCAAAACAATAAACAGATGCTATAGGTTACGAATGCGGAATAGATGTACTCAAATAAGGATACATATCGGATGTGTACTTGAATCTGAATGGATACAAATAACATGCTAGTCAAGGAAAACAAGTCAATGGATATGTGCCACAAAATGATCAATTTGCGACATACAATAAGACAATGGTAGATAGGTTTATGAACAAACACTATAATGCTTAATATTTGTTAAGTCTAGTTACACACAAAAAATCCGACCACTTCTTAGGCTATTACGTTGGATAATTGACATATTAAGGCTAGAATTGCTTAAATTAGCTCATGTACTTTATTTGTGTACAGATATATCCACTCCATACCCACATGGGTCAAAATCCCATAGCATATTTGTATTTGTAGAATATAAATATGAGTACCTTCCTTTTTAGTTCAGATTAGAGGACAGCGCATGCTTTGCTGTGTCGTTTTTTGGTTTTGGAAATAATTATATTCTTCTTCCAAGTCTTATTATGGTTTCACTTTTTTCTCTGCTGGATTTTTTTTCATGTTTTAATTTTCTGTTCATTTTTCTGTCTGTTTTATATTTTATTTTTTAATTCATGAGTGTTTTTTTTTTAATTTCAGTAACATCATTTAAATTCTTGAGCATTTTCTTCAAAATTGTGACCATTTTCTTTAAATCGGTGAAGATTTCTTCATATCTGCGAACTTTAAATCATGACCATTTAAAAAAAATCATGAACAATTATAAAATTTGTAAACTTTTTTCATATCCGTGAAGGATTTTTAGTTTAAATTCAATAATTTATCTCAAATTTTGTGAAATGTTTCGGAGATTCACAATAAAAAATTTAAAAACCATGAAAGTTTTAAATTTTGTTGAAAAGCGTATGAAATGAAACGTTTGTTCCAATATTGCCATACGGTACCCATGACCCAACTAGACCTTTACAGGCAGGGTGCGCTTTGAGGGACAAAAAAACACTCTGGAGCTTTTCCAGGCCTCTATTCCGTGAAAATTTCTACTGACGGTGAGAATCCAAATGATTTTCTCGAATATGGATATTGTATTCAAATGATCCACTGTCACTTCTCAATCTTAGTTTTTCTTTTTTTGGCGAATAACCACGAACTGTTGTGTGATTTTTTCTGGGGGTTGGTTTGTGGTTAGGATGAGAAGACATCGCCAAAGCGTACGAAAAAAACAACAACAAAAAAAGGATGGATGGCGTACGTGCGTGCCTCTTTGTTTTCTCAACAATCAGTTTTTTTTATGCGTGCAGTGCCACGTCACCCCATAACGAAAACGCGTACCGGTCAGTCGCCGTCTGCTGTACGTAGCAAGCATTTTTTCCAGGTATAAAACTTGTGGAAACGCTTGACAAGCTTCGGCCAGTCGCCCGCGCACCACACGATCGATGTACAGGGATCCAGCGCACACACGTCTTCCAATCCAATCCAGGTTTCACGGCGTTGTTTTTCCTTCTTGATCCACCACGTGCCTTTGGCCCATCACGACTGCTTGTTTTTCTTTCCTCCGCCTTCCTCTTCTTTCTTCTTCGCCGGGTCGTCTCCAAGATCCATGTTCACTACTGCTGGCTGAAGCTTCAACGGCATCAGGGGTGGGGAAAGAAGCTGCAACCACAGCTCCGTGAAGCTACACCCGTTTTTGTCAGTGATGTGACCGTGGCGACCATGGTCATGCCCACACCATCATGGAGCTGCGAGCTCGAGGGCGACGGGTGCTGCATGCTGGAACCAACGTCGCGACATGTTGGAACCAGCAGCATTTTTTGCTACATCCACCAACGGCAGAGCTACGACCCACGACGATGGAGATGGTTATTTGCTGCCACCGTAGTCGATTTTTTGCTACGACCGACGAGAAATTTGCTACATTCATTAATGGCGGAGATGCGACCTGGGACATCGGCGACGACGTTTTTGCTGCAGCCGTCGGTGTTTTTTGCTACAATCGGCGAGAATTTTGCTACATCCATTTAAATGGCGTTCATTGGCAGTTGTCGTTCGTTCAACCCCGTGCATCGAGCATTGACGGGTGGGAAAAAGCTTCAACCGGCGTGAAAAAAAGATTCAACTAGTATGAGAAAAAGCTTCAACTGAATGTGAGTGGAAACACTGCGTGTTGCGGCCGAAGGCATGATGGTGCGGCGACGCGCGTGATATGATGGCGGTTGCTAGGTGCAGCAAAGACAGAGACGTGGGGCTTGGAAACAACCGACTCGTACGAGTATTCCTCTCCTCCCTGGCGGCTGGAACCCTAGCCGCCGTCAGGGGAAGCCGATCTTCCAGCGCCGCTCTCCGGCGGCTCCCCTCCGCCGGCGACCTCGGTCGTCGGTGGTGAGGGGGTCGCCGGATCCACGCGTGTGGATCGCTTTTACTTTTTCGTAGTCTAGGTTTTTATATTGTTCATCATCTTTGCTTCGGCGGCGACGATGACAATGCTAAATAAAGATTCTTCGGATCCTTCCATGACGAGGCCATCGATCCTATGGTTGGGGATGGATTTGGAAACCAGTTTGTTCAAGCAAGGATGGCGTGGCGGCGGCGGCATCCTCGTGGTGGACATGTGTCTTCGGGCTCTGCCGTTGCGACGGCGTTTGCTCCAGCGTCGGTGCGGAGCTTGGGAGGTAGTCCAGGAGCGGATGCAGATTATGGTCTGCATCGACGACATCTGGAAGACGGAGCATGTGCTGGGCTCGTGGTTGGTGGATGTCAGGTATGGTTTTCTCCTTCGGCGTTTTAGTCGTGGTGGGGTACCAGATCTGGAGTTCGATGACGTGTCTGGGGTGTTGCCCCGGTCTGATTCGTTCAACGGTAAGGGTTTTACTTTTGGTGAGCCACCTTGGAGGTCCGCAAAGCTGCATATCAGCGATGGAGCCGCGTCGAGCTCGGGTGAGGAGGTGATTCGTCATTCTTTTCTTCGGTGGCTGCTGTGGTGGTGCCAGAGGCAGGTGACGGGCGTTGGTGTCAAGCCCAGAGATGTTCTGCTATCTTTTCACTTTTGTCATGTCGGTCTTTACGTGACATGTACTTTGTTCTTTATGATATGAATGAGACACGTATTATCATGCAAAAATAAAGACGTAGGGCGTTTTGCTACGACAGCGCATTTTTGCTATGAGGGAAGAAGACATCCTGCTGGAACCGGTGAGGACGGGGATGCGATGACGACCACCAGCAACGAGGACGGCGATCAGCGGCGAGGCAGGCGGGTGAGGACGCCGATCAGCGGCGAGGCAGGCGGGGGAGGATGGCCGGCTACCTAGCTGTTTTCTGCAGAGGATTACGGGTTGTACTCGATGACGGGTGCCATGATTTTTTTCTTTGTTTCCTTAACGAAACAGTTGGAGGAAGGAAGATCATTGTACGGCTGTAGCTATTTAAATCGTGTGGGCGAGGCCGAAAATTTCGCCGGCGGACCGGCGCGTATCAGTGGAACTTGTGGCTACGCAGACACGCTATCACCAGCTCGCCACCATGTCCGGACCGCAACTGGAAACGCTCGTGGAAGGTCAAGGTGCCGCGCAAACTCCGTGTTTTTTGCGTTACCCACGGCCACGGGTCAGGGGAGACCTCGCCGGAACATGGCGCCGGCGGCGGTGCGCTCTTCCTTCTTCATCTCAACATGGCCAAGAGCGGCGTGTGGGCGCTCAAGGAAGACCGTGGCTCTTGGGCCTGAGTAGGAACGTTGAGCCCACCATCTGAATGGGCTAGAGATGCTCTAATCGTGCAAGCAAAAAAAGGAGTTTCGGAAGGAAAATCGTGCAAGAAAAGGAAACGAACGATTAGGGAAACCATCCATGATTTTTAAAATTTGATTGATTGATTGATGAGGGAAGGTTAACATCTGAATCTACAGAGTATGCATCCAGAAACCAAAGGAAGCAAAATTGTGTCCGGAATTTCTGTATGCACTGCACCCCACAGCACAGCCCAAGTTTTTAACAGCTAGTACAAACACTGCATCAAAGCATCTATCCAACAAGGTTAACTGCTGAACTGAAACAATACGAGATGGTAACAATTGCAAACCGTGCAACAGGATATTCACACATTTGAAGGGCCGCGGTACAGCGCCATCCTGGTTACAACCAGCAATACAGAAAACCACTGATCAAGCGGTCGAATCAATTCTCCAGTTCCACAAGTGGTGATACGAGGCATAAAGATTGCTAAATATGTGAAGAAATCATGATGAACAAGAGTTTGTTTGACCCATGATGAACAAGGTTAGCGAAACAAGCACAGCTTCCATGCAACCGATCCAATTCATACAAATTGCAGCTCATGAGGATACAAAAAGAGGCACCACCTCACTCAAGAGCGTCAGATGAATGGCGAAGCGTCCACAGCACACCCTTCTGGTGCCGTGAAGAAATCATGATGAACAAGAGTTTGTTTGAGCCGACGTTTACAGGCACGGGAGAGAGTCTTGGAAGCTAGCAACCAGTTCGCCACAAGTGTCAAGGTAAAACACCAGTTCTTATTCAAAAAAAAAAAAAGGTAAAACACCAGTGATCGATACTGACCAACAAGAGCACGTCCCCAACACCCGGCTGGTGAAGGCAAATGGGTCGCTCACGGAAAAATGCAGGACACAATTTGCCTCTTGGTTATAAAGATTTGAGGGAATGGCTAGAGATGCTCTAACCACTCGCCTTGCATCTACTAGCATTCAAGAACTGAATTCACCAGATTTCATCACAAACTGAAGGCCGATCAGCCATTGAGACCATCGCATAGTCTCTATTCAGAAGGAAATGAATTAAAAGTGCACAATCATTCAGACAGACACATCCACACCAGTATCCATTCAATCAATCAATTAGAAAGAAACAGGGTCTGAAGAGGAACGAATCCCTTCTCCATTAATTTTATTCATACATGATTGACAAATTCAGGCCATGATAATCCATGAACTGGAGACAATTAGACAGACAGTGACCGGATATATATACACAGGGACACGACCAATTAACAGGATGAGGAACAGAGCAGTATACACACGGGGGCACGACCTTCAATTAACCGGGAATTGTAGAGCAGCAGAGGCAGGGTGATGTGAACGGCTGACCTCTCTTGAATGTTTTATTTGCAAATTGATGAATGAGATCCGATCAGACCACGATCCAGTCCTCCTCCCCGTCGGAGAACTCGAGCGCGATGGTGATGCCCTGCACCACGCAGAACCCGTCGTCCTCCTCCTCCTCCTCCTCCTCATCGTCGACGTCGTCAGTGATTTCAGCATCCTGCTCCTCGATCTCATCGCCTTCTGCTAGTGCTATGTTGTTGCCATCTTCCTGGCCGCCCGGCGCAGGGGCCGCGCCGGCCTGGAGGCCGACGATGAGGTCGTAGAGGTCGGAGATCCCCCGCGGGGGGGCCTGAAGGTCGGCGCCGTCCGGGTCATCGTCCTCGTCGTCCTCGGCGTGCCAGCTGTTGCCGCCGGCGAGGTAGGCGAGCACGGCGGAGGCGGAGGCGCCCTTGTAGTCGGGGGCGCCGCCCGTGCGGGCGGCGGCGGCGGCGGAGGGGCCCCCGTCGACGACGCGCCAGGAGACGAGGCGGTGGTTGAGGGCGACGTCGGAGGCGCGCAGCTTGTGGGCGCCCTTGGCCTTGTCGCGGGCCTTGGCGGCGGGGTGCACGTGGCAGCCGGCGCAGCGGGGCCGGCGGCACCGGCCCATGTCCCGGGACGCGTTGGTCGGCTTGGACGGCGCCCGGGCGTAGGCGACGCCGGCCAGGTCCAGCGCCGCGGCCGCCGCGTCGCCGGCGCTCCCGCCGGCGACCCGCAGCAGCTTGTTGCGGTTGACCCGGACCGCGCCGTGCTGGAACCCCTCCCTCTTCATCGGCGGCGAGGTTCGGGGGGTGGATTGCTTGGGTGAGAAGGGAGAAAGGAGGAGACTTTGGGGGAAGTGGTGGTGGTGGTGGATGGTCGGTGGGTGGGCGCTGCAAGGTGAAGGTGGTACTCCTACAGGGGGAGGGTGGGCGGAGCCGTGGGACAAGTGTGTGGTTGGTTGGGCAAGTGTGTGGGAGTCGCCAAGGCCATGGGAGGGGAGGGCGGTTGGTGGTGGGGTGTGGTCAAGGGGGTTGGGGGCACGCAAGGCTCTATAAATTTCTCTTGTGCTATATCCATCCGTAACGAAAATGGCTTTTTAATGAGAAAGGAGACGAGGCAGATGGCCAGATGTGGTCAAGATAACTAATCGCACATTCGCACATATGCGGTATCGTCCGGGAATGTGCCACGGCGTGCACACGGATCTGGTGTCAAAGTCTTTCATCTGTAGGAGAGTCAAGTGGGATAAGAGCATCTACAGCCGGACGGCAAATCAGGCCTCTCAAACGTCCGTGAACGTGCCCGGACGGCAAATCCGGCCTCTCAAACGCCCGTGAACGTGCCCGGACGGGTCCGCGGGCATTGACTGGGCACTTCATGTATCTGTATCTGTATCTGTGACTCCACGTTGTTCTTCATCTTGACCTTAGCCCTCTTTGCTTATGCTTCGATAGCCGTCTTCTCCTCTTCGCATCCCCTCTTAATATCTTTATTCAAATTCATCGGTTGCATCCTTTTTACGTTGAGCTTTGAAGCAATCATTCGGATCCTTCTCTTCTGGTAGCTGCTTGTTCTCTTCTTTAAGCTTGGAAATCACCTCGCCTTGACCAACATTGTGATTGATTATGTCCTGCTTGCTTTGCGCATACATGTTCCAAAGCTATGTCGTTCATTCGATGGAACATACTAGTCCAAATCCAATCACTCCACAACGTCACAAAAGCGCCCTTCCTAAAAACATTCAACCAAGAACTGACTACTTGTTTACATCATGACATAAAGGAAATTACCTACACAACTGATGACTTGTTTACAACAAAAGGCAACCCCTCTTTTGTGAGTGATCAATACAAAGACAACATAGCAAGATTGCACATTTCATTACATGCTAAACACAGTGGGCAGTTATTCACACACTACACATAACTTGTTATGTACTTAACCACTAATTTAAACTGCACGCTAGTTTTGCTGACATAGCATTTCTAATCTAATATAACATTTACACACAGACGTAGCACACAAAACATATCATTTCTAATGTAAGCTTTACACATCGACAAACACACACTAAACACACCATTGTACTGACGCAGCAATGTGAACACTAGTAAACAGTGCAATGTACTCACATGCTCATCAGTACAGCCATTGAACCTCATGCAGTGTTGATGCCTTCAACGCAACACACCAAAAACCCTAACGCTAGTTCACAGAAGAGGAATCACCTATGGAGCCTCGTAGTCGTCGTTGTTCGGGAGTGCCGACTGGGATACGTGACTCGTCTCCTCATCGTTCAACGACACCATGGTTGCGATGGCGGCAACCGAGAGGACCAATGGAAGGGAGAGAAAGAAAGTGCGTGGGATGGGGGATGGAGGTGACTGGAAATTTTGGTTGGGCCAAAAAGCTTAACATCGTCTAACGACTGTCAACGTTGGCCACCGCCCCTTGCCTTGTCGACCTGACAGTAGCTCACCTTGTCACAATCGTGTCAAACGACTCTCAACCGAGCGTTTGGTTTTCGGCAAAAAAAAAATACTGAGCGTCGATGGTCTTTCATAAAATAAGTGTAGCGGGGTAGCTTTTTTATAACAAGGTCATGATTGTGATGGTTTTTGGTACTTTCGGTGCCAAACTTGTGATGGATGCTTACATCCTAGGAGCTATATGCAAATCACCTGAATATTTTGGTGTAAGTAGGAGGTAGTGGCGAGGTGTGAGGCCGAAGACATGGATTGAGCGACGCGCAACAACGAGTTGCGACATCGCTGAGGGGGTCGAGCAAGGACCTCCTCGGAGAGGGGACGGTTTCCGAGCGGTAGCGAGCTACGACATTGCAATCAAAGGCGGGGAAGAGGGTCAACTGGTATTAAGTTCACTGGGGAAATTTTGATGATCGAGAGGTTTAGAGTGATGTCGGGGATGGCTGCTGCATGACAATGGGTGGTGGCAAGGGGATGACGAGGCAGCAAGGGCGGGCACGGATAGCGGTGGCAGGTGGATCGGTCGTTGATCATAGACGGTACCGATTACTATTAAGATCCAATGAAAAAATTGATTTACGCCACAAAAAATAGACAGACTTACAAATAGTCATACTTCCGCATAATTGGTCGTGAGAGGTGTGTCTCGTCCATACCGATTACTATTAGGAGCCTAGGCACGGAACATTAGTTATCTTAGCTCGCTGCGTTCGGTCGGTTCGGTCTATTATTTCTATTTTCTTTGTTTTCTCCGCAATTTTTTTATTTTTATTGTTTTCTTCGCTGAGCTTTGGTTTTCTTTGTTTTTTAAATGGTTTGCTTCATTCTTTCCTTTTTTGTCATATACTTTGATTTTCATCGTTTCTTTCTTCTTTTTTTGCTTTCTTTGTCGGTTTTCAATTTTTTCTCAACGCATGGCTACATTTTCCCCCTTCAATTTATACATATTTTCATATAAGTTCAACATTTAAAAAAATTGTTTTGAATACATTTTTTAAAATATTTGTTAAGTTTTTTTAATACAAGTTGAAATATTTTCTGAATGATAAGAACATTTTTATTGAACTATATTAACATTTTTATAATTATAAAAATATTTTTATGAAAATATCACGAACACAATTTTGACACCTGTGTAGAATTTTAAAAATCTAAAATTCATTTTGTGAATGTATCTAACAGTTTCATAAAAATATATGAATAACTTGTATCAATGTCTCGTACCTTTATTTTGAATGTGTGAAATCTTTTAATTGTCAAAAAATTATCCGCACACATTATTATATTTTCTTATTTTTTTCATCCTTATTATAAATTTTGCGTATACATCTGAGACAATTTTATATACAATTTTAATATTTTTGAAATGCAAAATTAACAGTTGTTTTTATTTTTTATGTAAACTTTTTTGTATTATATAAATTTGGAATATTTGGAAACGTAAACAAAATTAAAAGCATAAAACTGAAAATGTGAACGAAAACAAAAAACCCAAAAAAATGATGAACATTTGGTGATTTTGCGAACTCTTTTTTAAATTCATGAACCTTTTTCAGATTCGCGGACTTAGTTTTCTCAAAGTCCTGAACTTTTTATCAAATTCATAAACTTTTTGGTTTCAAATTTTGTGAACTCTTTGACTAAATTGTGAATGTTTTTCTTTTGAACTTTTCCCCGAATTTTGTGTGCGTCGGATTCGTGAACTTTTATCGGATTTGTGAACCCAGGGGAATCGGTAGTGAGTGCCAGCAGGGGAAACCGGGCGCTACAGGCGCCAATTAGGAGCTGTCGCGCGGGCGGCAGATAGCCGCGCCCTGATTGCCTAATTGGGTGGCCCATACAGATAGCCCGGCCTGCGAGCTGAAAAGCCCGACCGACGACCCACACACACACGAGCCTGGACGGGGCCGCTCGGCGTCGTGGAGGCAGCGCCGCCACCAGATCGGCCGGCCGACGTGGCGCCGTCCGCCGCCGCGCACGCCGTCAACCAAGGAACGGACGCGACTCCGCCACTGCAAGTCTGCAACTACATTTCAACTCCGAGACCCTATCGTCTACAGCTAGCTAGCCAAAGCTTCCCTCCCCTGTTTCGCCTTCTCTTCTCAGTTCTCACCGCCGCGCGCGCGCCTGCTCGCAGCGCATGCCATCCCCCGCTCTCTGCGCCACCTCCGCCGCCGCCCGACTGCGACTGCTCCTGCCGTCCGCCCCGTCTGCACTCTTCATCCGCACAGCGGCTGCTTCTGCCGCCCTCCCGCCCGCGAGGCAGAGATTATTGTTCTCGACGACGGTGCCGGCAGGCATGGCGGCGGCGGCGGGAGCGAAGGCGTCGACGCCGCCGCCGGCCGGCGGGGGCGTGTCCGAGCGCATCATGCCGCATCTCCTCAACATGTAACTACTCTATACTCTACTCAAGTCAACCTCTGCTCTGCTCTGCTCTGCTCTATTGCTCTGCTTGTACATGCATCCCATTCCCAGCTTTAACTTGCTCATACGCTTCGGTGTCATTTTATTTGGTGCCAAATGATAGAAACCAACTTCGACGGTAGAATCTTCCTTCTCAACCGCGACCACTGTTCAACTATACTGCCAAATTGCTCATTTCTATTTTGTCAGTTAAGTTGAGAAAGCAATTTTCCAGGGTCTCCCCTAGAGTAATATATTGACACTTTTCCAAAAAAAAAAAACTAAAGGTTGAGCAAGCAATTGAGTATGCACAATCACAACAAATAATTGCTACACCCTCCGATTCATATTACTTATCGCTCAAACTGATGTATCTCGATCGGAGGGAGTAATTGCTCTATCTTTCCAATGGACTTGGCAATATATATACCTACATAATTGTACTATTTTTCGAATCGTTGCATTGTTACGTATTTTTCAATAGCTGTTCACTGTGTCCCTCATGGCAAATCACCGCAGATACGGATCATGCGCCACGGCACAGGACTTTGAGATGTACGCGCCCAATGCCACATTTGAGGACCCGCTCATGCGCGCCCACGGGTATGTAATTGAGTTTGTTGTTGCCTGGATTTCTTCTCCATAGGATCCACCATCCATGTTCCTACTTTAATCGAATTCTCTTCGATCTGATCGCAGAGTCAAGCAGATCAAATCGGCCTTCTACACGATGCCTAAGGTACACATGCACCTTTGTATGCTTTATTCATCAATATCTATTCTTTATTTTTGATATACATTCATTCGATGTTACTGCATACACTAACCCAAAGGCTCGTGCGTCGTCAGGTATTCGGTGAGTCCAAGATCACAGAGTACACGATAAAGGAAAACGCGACCGGACCGGGGAAATCCCAGGTAATTGAAAGCTCATTTGGACATCCTCATCTTCTGCACTGGGTCGTCACCACACATATAATCTGTATAGTAACAATGGACATATTTCACAAACGAGATCGGAATGTTGATGCAATGGGTGATGCATGAATGCAGATACTGATCGACAACAAGCAACACTACAAGGTCTTTGGCAAGGATGTTGACCTAGAGTCCCTCATCACACTCGACGTCGAGGATGGCAAAGTTGTCAGGCATCAGGACTGGTAAGCTAGAACAATATTTATCTTATCTCTCACCAAACATAATCATCGAGACACTACCATCCACTAGCTAGTTAGTGTGCTCATTGTCAAAATGTATATGCAGGTGGGACAAGAAGCCTCTCAAGAACAGTGAGACGGTGAGCTTCCCGCTGTTGGGACGGCTGGCGCAGACGAGCCGTCGGGGAGCCATGCTGCTCACCCATGTTCTCATGGGCTTCGGCAAGGACCCGACCCCGTGATTTAGTCGCTATGATTTGGTTTCATTCTACTCCGAATACTCCTATGTAGGTGGTTGGAGGTTTTAGGATCCATTTCCATAGACAAAAAACCAAAAGTAAAATTAGATATATTATGTACTCCAAAATTACTGTAATGCCATTTATCATTATGTAATAATGTTATATATGTCATTTACTAACGCCCATTATGAAAAATAGCCAATGGCCGCTCGGTACACACATCCTTCTGAAAATCCCCCATCGCCATAGCGCGGACGCAATCCCTATTTAGTGCGTATCTCGGTGGATAGACACGACCGCGTACCCCGACGTTGCATCCCCTATTATATGGGTCGACCCATTTTATTCGTCAGTAGAATTGTTTAAGGACGTTTCCCTTCCGGTTTCGGCAAGGTTCTATAACCTTCCTAGAGTGGGTAATTTTTTACTCTGCGTTTTTCTTGTTTCATTTGTGGTTTTCCTTTTTTTCATATGGGATTAATTTTAAATATCTGAATATTTATTGAAATTTTAAATATTTTTTAAAATACAGGAACATTTTTCAGATTCATGAATATTTTTTGAAATTGAGGAATATTTTTCAAATGCACAAACATTTTATAATTTGTAACATTTATTGAAATCTACGAACATTTTAAAATTTGTGAACATTTAGGAAATTGAGGAACAAATTTGTGAACAATTTTTAAAACCCTTTAGAAATTTTTTCAGATTTCTGAACAATTTTTAAAACCCTTTAGAACATTTTTAAATTTGTAAACACTTAGAAATTTTTTCAGATTCATGGAGACGCGGGGTCATTTTTAAATTCTTGAAAACTTTGTAAAACCGGATTTGTTTTCCAAATTCATGTACTTTTGTTTAAACCTGGGTATATTTTTATTGTTAATGAACAATATTTAAAACTTATGAACTTTTTAAAATTTGAGAACATTTATAAAACAAGGATTTTGTTTTTGAGCTTGTGATTTTTTTGATATTCTTAAAATAGGTTTTTTGAATTGCAGGAATAGTTTTCAAATTTGTGGACAGTTTTACATAGTCATCTATATTTTTTGAATTCTCATTTACTTTTTGAGTTCAAGAAAATTGTTTTGAAATCGCTATCATTTGAGAATTGTTTTGGAATTTGAGAACATTTGTGAGACATCCAAACAGTTTTTGAAATTACATTTTTCTAGAAATTTCGTATAACTTTGTTTTCGATTTTTTGTAAATCCCAAACAATTTTTAACGATGTCCGAAAACAAAAACAGAGAAGAAAACCAGAAAAAAGAAAAGAAAAAAGGGGCGCCCGCTCTGCACATGGGCCGGCCCAAAGTGGGCTCGGGAGGCGGGGTTATCCTCCGGCTCGCGCGCGCGGGGGAGTCGCAGACCACTTGGGCGTTTCCTCCGCTAAATTCGAACCCTAGACACGGCACGGCCGCGGCGGCCGGCGGCGCTCGGCGTCCTGCCTTCGTTCCTTCGTCCCGGCGGCGTCGCCTTCCCCCGTTCTTGGGCGCACCGTACGTTCGTTTTGCTCCCTGCCCGTAGATTCTTACTATCTGAAATTTGAGACCTGTTTGCTGTGGATTCATAAAGTATCGAAACATCAGCCATCCCATGCTTACAAACACTGCTTACAGATATTGGTTAAATTTCAGTTGGAACCTACTATAGGAGTATTTAGTACACGGATTTACCTTAGTACATGCTGGTCATGCTTAGAGTGAATGTTGGGACTGAACACGTGTTGCTCCTGAATAATTTGAGTGCAAGTCCACATCTAGGTTAAGAAAGGAGGGCCTGTTTATGGGTTAAATTGACTCTATGTGCTGTTGGTGCTCAAGTACAGTTGCATTTGATCGTTTTCCCACGTTGACAGCCTCTCAATTATACACCTTAAATTGTTTGTCCAACCGGTATTGATGGCACATGTATATTCAACAAAAGAAGCCCTTTGTCAACTTGCAGCATGGGACATGGTTGGTCTTCAAGATCACAAATTAGGGTCTTACCAACGCAATGGCCGGGTTCAGTTCTGTTGATATAAACATACCAGACTTGTTTCCCTAAACTGCCATCTCTCGGTTGTTGCTTATTTTTCGTTTTGCTATGAACAAGCAACTTATTTTGTGCACCGTTTAATTTCTGCATGTATTGTATTTTCAGTGATATATGTGGTAGACTGCACACTAATGTTGGCTCATTGTCTTATGCAAATGCTAAGACAGTTTAATCTGTATTCTGAAGGAATGAATACCTGTAAAAAGGCCAGGGCGGAAGTTACATCTGTCGTGAGTTCAGACAGACTGAGCAGTCTACCTCCAGAGATAAAGGGTGACATCCTCTCCCGTTTGAATGTCGAAGAAGCGGTTAGGACTAGCACCTTATCAACTACTTGGAGGGATGCATGGACTGATATGCCAGTAATTTCTCTGTGTGATGGAAATCTTACAAGAACCAAGTTTGTTACGTTAGTCGATATGGTGCTATTGCTCCACAAGGGAACAATAGAGGAGTTTGATATTTCAGGTAACAAAAATTACCATGATGAGTTCGGTAGGTGGATGATCATGCTGTCAAGGAAATCACCAAAATCAGTTACAATCAAGTTGAACTCAGGGACAAAGTACAAGATTCCCTCCTGCCTCTTTTCTATCGGTGATCTGGAGTCTCTGGACCTAAAAAACTGCATCATCAGCTTGCCCCGGGCATTCCAAGGTTTCAAGAGCCTAACTGACCTCAGCCTGAAAATCTTCTCCTCCACAGACAAGGATATCCAAAATCTGATCTCGTTCTGCCCCGCACTGACTTATTTGAGATTAAAGTCTTCTGAGGGCATCAATCGTCTAAACATTAAGGCTCCTAAACTGGAACATCTTTATGTTGGCGGGGATTTTGAGGACATTAATTTGGATGCCCCTAATCTGGAGGTGGCCTGTCTCTGTCTTGATAAAGCGTATCAATCTGTTCCAATTGCGCATGACAAGGAATGCTATGTCAAACAGTTATTGCGAAGCCTAAGTGACATAAAAGTACTTGGAATTAATGACACTTTATTGAAGGTTAGCTATTATTAGCTCCAACATTACTATGGCCTTCTTCTGCCTTCTGACTAATCTGTTTTGCCATTTCCTTTTTCTTTTGTTTTCCTTTCTATTTGCAGTGTCAATCAGAGGGGTGCATAGATACGAAGGTCCCTGCCGTGTTTACTCGCCTGGAGAATATTTGCCTTACAATATGCTTTTGGGACCAGAGGCAAGTCTTGACTGCATGCTCATTGTTTCAGAATGCCCCTGACTTGAAGAGTGTTGAGATGTGGGTACGTATGTCTCCAGTAAATCTTCTCCCTCCCTCGATCATCCGATCTATGTTTGATGAGTCTACATCACCTAATCAGTTGTGAGAAAAAAAAAATGCAGAGTTACCCTTCGAGCACATGGGATCAGGATCAGGCGAGCATTCAAGAGCTTACCCTGCAAATGCAAATGGACCATCTCGTAACGGCCAGTGTGAAATGGTTCCAGGGTTTGGACTACGAAGTCGATTTTGTTGCAAAGCTATTGAGCTGGGCACCTGCTTTGGAAGAACTGAAAATAGAGTGGGAGGGCGAAACTGACCGCAGCATGGTTCTTACGAAGCTATTAGCTCTGCCAAGGGTGTCTCCCAGGGCCAAGATTATTGTCACATGATAAGAGTATGCTCCCTCATCATCTTGCCTATCTAATTTGCTGCTGGTAGAATTATTTTGGCTTTGTTTTGAGAGTGTAGCAGCTAGGACTACCTGGTGGTTATATATGTGTGTGCACTGGATGCAAATCATCAGGTAGAGGTAGTGTGTTTTGTTGAACATTCGGTGGGAGTACTAAATGTGCCATTAGCAAGTGTGTCCATATGAAATGCCGCAAACCACTGCTGTTGTTCCTCAAATGCGTCAGCTCAGCTCATCCTGTTTTGTGCTTGTGTTCTGTCTTCTGTCTATGATACATTCCTGGTTGTAGCAAATATATGTGTCCATGAGATGTGATCACATTTAGGAAGGCATCTTCATGGTTTACCAACAAGAAGTGAATCAAAGACATTAGATTGTACTCCCTCCGTTCCGAATTAGTTGTCTCGGAAATGGGTGTATCTAGAACTAAAATACGTCTAGATACATCCATTTATGCGACAAGTAATTCCGAACGGAGGGAGTACATTCTGCATGTGTCGACATATGCAGCACGAAGTAATGAGATCGAAGCAGCTCATGCCTGAATCAGCCTACTTTTGGAAATCGAAGCATTTATCAAATTGGTTTACATTGGTCGAATGCAAGGGAAGTATTTCTATCACTGTCACTTTTAATACGTTGCTTCAATATTATTCACTGTGGTGTTCTCGTATTGAGGTGAACAGGAACCAGTTTTTACTTCAAGTGATTTTACAGAATTCAAAGCTATTTATTCATGTGTTAATCAAATCTCGCTTTTGGAATGAGCTGCAGCCAATTATTGTTCTCACATCGGGCGACTGGACTAATTGCATATGCTTCTATTTGTATTTTACATTTATATATACTGATGAATTAGATGACCTTCTCTATGGGCCCTATTGCCTCAGCTACACATGCCTAAGTTATTTTCTTTTTCTGTCATTTACACACTACATTTTCATGTGTTATAAGTGTCTTCAGTATATCTTCCCAGAAGGACTCTTCATAATATGAATTTTACTTGAAGATATCGCCTGTGCAATTGCGTGGTTGCGGTCTAGTGCGCGTACTTAGTACTAAAAGTGTCAAATGCTTCTTGGTGCATCTAAATACGATGGTATTTCAAAACCATATATTTTTAAATAATACCATACATCCAAACAAACAATCCGTAGGACAAGTCTTGCAACCGTAACTTGTGTTGTTTCATTATACATTGTTATAGAGATACATATACACAACTCTTTCTTAGGCTAATAGATATACTGCATAACTAAACCAGAACAGAAGAAAGACAAAACACATGTTCAAATCACTAGCTCGGGGCAAAAGATTTATATTGAATGTTTGTTGTTTTGACTCACTAATACTCTGGGATCTCAAGCTGAACACCTCGCCCGAATCAACGAAAACAATATCATCCTCTTTCGGCCCTGTTTGCTTCAACTTTGGGAGGCAGCTAGACTAGAAAAAAGCTGGAGCTGCACCAAACAACTAGGAAAAAGCATTCTTGATATCATCCTCTTTCGGCCCAAAGTCGGTTCGCGCTATTTTACTGCAGTGGGGCTGAAGCACGTCCCACTGTACTTTGGTGCCAAGCCCACTCGCAGGATTGCACCACCGGTGGGGGTGTGCAAAATCAACGTGGATGCTGCTCTTACTCGGAACATGCAAGTAGGCGTTGTTGCTGCTGCTGTGTAGGGACAGCCTCGGAAAGTATTTGGGGGCCTCGACGATCACTTTTGTTGGTATTTCAGACCCCACAACTCTGGAAGCTCTAGCAGTCCGAGATGGATTGGCACTCGTGGACGACCTCTATGAAACGAGCATCTACATTGTATCTGATTGCAAGGTTTTCGTCGATGATATCAAGAAGAGTACTGTACTTCTTATGGTGCAATCATACGAGAAATTATAGATCATTGTATAATTATTTTACTACTTGTTCGATTAGTCACGAGTTTAGTAGCTCGAATACCGAGGCTCATAATTTAGTGAAGCATGCTCTCTCACTTGGGGTTGGCCGCCACGTTTGGTTAGGCACCCCGGGTGATCTTACTTTCGTCCTTCTAAACATTGTGATGAGTTAGTAAAAGCTTTGCGAGATTGTCTCAAAAAACCCTCCACTTTTTCCTAGAAAAAAGTTCCCGCTCCCCGCTGTCCCCATCCCTCGCCCTGCGGAGTAATTACAGAAAGAATGCCACCGCAGCCTCTCACCATTTTTCTGCCTTCAATGTAACACCTTCCTTTTTTTAAGGGAAAGCCCTCTCCGTCCATTCGTTTTATATGGTTTGCTTTATATGTTTTTTTTTCAATTTGTAAGATATTGATACTTCGGTAACTATGGTATAAATTAAAATACAGTTCGATTTTGGTATATATCAAATTATTGTGATATGATTTCGGTATATACCATAATAACCAAAGTTGACTTGAATTTGAAAATGACATTAATATTTTACAAATTTAAGACTCAAAATACACTTTTTTTATGCAAACATTATATAAGTAAGTATATATGCATGCATGGATTCATGCATGGATGGTTTTTCATGCATGCAAATGTGCAATGTATACTTTTCTTTGTTTATCGACGTGCTTAGCATTTTGTAGAGAAAAATGGATGTGCTTAGCAGGGAATCTTGTTCTTGTACAAAAAATACTACATTGCAAGATCTTTTGGGACTTACTATGGTCTCGCTAAAAAAAACTAAATTAGTTTTACTTAGGTTAATTCGGTTAACCGTTCAGTTTTTCAGTATATAGAATATACCAAAAAACCGAAATCAAAATGGTAAGGAAATTCCATACCATACCAAAAACAATAAAAATGGTTCAGTTCGGTTTATTTCAGTATGATTTTGGGGTTTGGTTTTAAAATGCACAGAGTGAGCCTTCATGTGCTCATGGCACACTTTATTGCAACTTAAACGCGGAAACATCGTTTATTACACCCAGAATAATAAGACTGGGGGGGGGGGGG
>LR738714.1:778994152-779015895 GCA_902687465.1 Secale cereale
ATCCCAAAAGACAGAAGATTTGAAACAAAAGCATGTCTAGCTAGATTGTGCGCCACATAGTTTGCCTCCTGGTTGCAGTGTTGCAAGGAAATTTCACCAATCTTGTACGCTGTCTGAAAACAATCTGCAAGATAGCCGAGTACAGACTCCAGACATTAATAGCTCTGTTATACGCTTGAACAAGTTCCAAAGAATCAATTTCGATGATAACATGAACACAACAAAGGCCCTCTAACATGTTGATACCTTTCAGAAGGGCAGTCACCTTGGTTGTTGCGACGTCGGGAAAAATTTGAATAGGCCAACAGTCACCTGGTATAGCTTCTCCTTTATTATTTCAGACTTTGGTACCTCCCCACCAAACTTATGGCAAGGTTCACATCAGGTCTGGTACACAGTATGACCTACATAATAGAACCTATGGCCGAGGCATAGGGGATGACACTCATCTTTTCTCTATCTTCTGCCGAGGTCGGGCATTGAGCTATGCTCAATCTCATACCTTGCAATACAGGCAAGAACCCTTTCTTGGTTTGATCCATATTGAACTTCTTCAATATCTTGTCAAGGTATGTGCTTTGTGAAAGACCAACGAGGCGTCTGGATCTATCTCTATAAATCTTGATGCCTAATATGTAAGCAGCTTCTCCAAGGTCCTTCATTGAAAAACACTTATTCAAGTAGGCCTTTATGCTTTCCAAGAGTTCTACATCATTTCCCATCAGCAATATGTCATCCACATATAATATGAGAAATGCTACAGAGCTCCCACTCACTTTCTTGTAAATATAGGCTTCTCCCCAAGTCTGTATAAACCCAAACGCTTTGATCACCTGATCAACGCGAATGTTCCAACTCCGAGATGCTTGCACCAGCCCATAGATGGAGTGCTGGAGCTTGCTTACCTTGTTAGCATTCTTAGAATCGACAAAACCTTCCGGCTGCATCATATACAGTTCTTCCTTAAGGAAGCCGTTAAGGAACGCCGTTTTGACGTCCATTTGCCATATCTCATAATCATAGAATGCGGCAATTGCTAACATGATTCGGACAGACTTCAGCATCGCTACGGGAGAGAAAGTCTCATCATAGTCAATTCCTTGAACTTGTCGATAACCTTTAGCGACAAGCCGAGCCTTATAGATGGTCACATTACCATCTGCGTCAGTCTTCTTCTTAAAGATCCATTTATTTTCCATGGCTTGCCGATCATCAGGCAAGTCAACCAAAGTCCATACTTTGTCATCATACATGGATCCTATCTCGGATTTCATGGCTTCAAGCCATTTGTTGGAATCCGGGCCCGCTATCGCTTCTTCATAGTTCGAAGGTTCACCGTTGTCTAACAACATGATTTCCAGGACAGGGTTGCCGTACCATTCTGGTGCGGAACGTGTCCTTGTGGACCTACGAAGCTCAGCAGTAACTTGATCCGAAGTTTCATGATCATTATCATTAACTTCCTCCCTAGTCGGTGCAGGCACCACAGAAACATCTTCCTGCGCTGCGCTACTTTCCGGTTCGGAAGGGGTGACAATCACCTCATCAAGTTCCACTTTCCTCCCACTTACTTCTTTCGAGAGAAACTCTTTCTCTAGAAAGGATCCATTCTTGGCAACAAAGACCTTGCCTTCGGATCTGAGGTAGAAGGTATACCCAATAGTTTCCTTAGGGTATCCTATGAAGACGCACGTTTCCGATTTGGGTTCGAGCTTTTCAGGTTGAAGTTCCTTGACATAAGCATCGCATCCCCAAACTTTTAGAAACGATAACTTTGGTTTCTTCCCAAACCACAGTTCATACGGTGTCGTCTCAACAGATTTAGACGGTGCCCTATTTAAAGTGAATGCGGCGGTCTGTAAAGCATAACCCCAACAGAGTACAATTACGACGTTCGGATACACCATTACGTTGAGGTGCTCCAGGTGGCGTCAATTGTGAAACAATTCCGCATTTCCTTAGGTGTGTGCCAAATTCGTGACTTAAATTCTCTCCTCCACGATCTGATCGTAAGAACTTTATTTTTCTGTCACGTTAATTCTCAACCTCATTCTGAAATTCCTTGAACTTTTCAAAGGTCTCAGACTTGTGTTTCATTAGGTAGACATACCCATATCAACTTAAGTCATCAGTGAGGGTGAGAACATAACGATAGCCACCGTGAGCTTCAACACTCATTGGACCGCACACATCGGTATGTATGATCTATGATGTCTCTTATTGACTTACCGCTATCATTTTGGGGTTATGCTTTAGAGACTGTTGCATTCACTTTAAATAGGGCACCGTCTAAATCCGTTGAGATGACACCGTATGAACTATGGTTTGGGAAGAAACCTAAGTTGTCGTTTCTAAAAGTTAGGGGATGCGATGCTTATGTCAGGAAACTTCTACCTGAAAAGCTCGAACCCAAATCGGAAAAATGCGTCTTCATAGGATACCCTAAGGAAACTATTGGGTATATCTTCTACCTCAGATTCGAAGGCAAGGTCTTTGTTGCCAAGAATGGATCCTTTATGGAGAAAGAGTTTCTCTCGAAAGAAGTAAGTGGGAGGAAAGTGGAACTGGATGAGGTGATTGTCACCCCTTCCGAACAGGAAAGTAGCGCAACGAAGGAAGATGTTTCTGTGGTGCCTGCACCGACTAGGGAGGAAGTTAATGATAATGATCATGAAACTTCGGATCAAGTTACTGCTGAGCTTCGTAGGTCCACAAGGACACGTTCCGCACCAGAGTGGTACGGCAACCCTGTCCTGGAGATCATGTTGTTAGACAACGGTGAATGTTCGAACTATGAAGAAGCGATGGCGGGCCCGGATTCCAACAAATGGCTTGAAGCCATGAAATCCGAGATAGGATCCATGTATGATAACAAAGTATGGACTTTGGTGGACTTGCCCGATGATCGGCAAGCAATAGAAAATAAATGGATCTTTAAGAACAAGACTGACGCGGATGGAAATGTTACCATCTATAAGGCTCGGCTTGTCGCTAAAGGTTATCGACAAGTTCAAGGAATTGACTACGATGAGACTTTCTCTCCCGTAGCGATGCTGAAGTCCGTCTCAATAATTTTAGCAATTGCCGCATTCTATGATTATGAGATATGGAAAATGGACGTCAAAACGGCATTCCTTAACGGCTTCCTTAAGGAAGAATTGTATATGATGCAGCCGGAAGGTTTTGTCGATCCTAAGAATGCTAACAAGGCATGCAAGCTCCAGCGCTCCATCTATGGGCTGGTGCAAGCATCTCGGAGTTGGAACATTCGCTTTGATGAGGTGATCAAAGCGTTTGGGTTTATACAGACTTGCGCAGAAGCCTGTATTTACAAGAAAGTGAGTGCGAGCTCTATAGCATTTCTCATATTATATGTGGATGACATATTGCTGATGGGAAATGCTGTGGAATTCTTGGAAAGCATAAGGCCTACTTGAATAAGTGTTTTTCAATGAAGGACCTTGGAGAAGCTGCTTACATATTAGGCATCAAGATCAATAGAGATAGATCGAGACGCCTCATTGGTCTTTCATAAAGCACATACCTTGACAAGATATTGAAGAAGTTCAATATGGATCAGTCCAAGAAAGGGTTCTTGCCTGTATTGCAAGGTATGAGATTGAGCATAGCTCAATGCCCGACCTCGGCAGAAGATAGAGAAAAGATGAGTGTCATCCCCTATGCCTCGGCCATAGGTTCTATTATGTATGCCATGCTGTGTACCAGACCTGATGTGAACCTTGCCATAAGTTTGGTGGGGAGGTACCAAAGTGATCCCGGAATGGAACACTGGACAGCGGTCAAGAACATCCTGAAGTACCTGAAAATTACTAAGGATATGTTTCTCATTTATGGAGGTGACGAAGAGCTCGTCGTAAAGGGTTACGTCGGTGCTAGCTTCGACACAGATACGGATGACTCAAAGTCACAAACCGGATACGTGTATATTTTGAATGGTGGGGCAGTCAGCTGGTGCAGTTGCAAGCAAAGCGTCGTGGCGGCATCTACATGTGAAGCGAAGTACATAGCTGCTTCCGAAGCAGCGCAGGAAGGAGTCTGGATGAAGGAGGTCATCGCCGACCTAGGAGTTATTCCAAGCGCGTCGGCCCCGATGACTCTCTTCTGTGACAACACTCGAGCTATTGCCATTGCCAAGGAGCCCAGGTTTCACAAGAAGACCAAGCACATCAAGCGCCGTTTCAACTCCATCCGAAATTATATTCAAGATGGAGACATAGATATTTGTAAAGTGCATACGGATCTGAATGTCGCGGATCCGTTGACTAAACCTCTTCCACGAGCAAAACATGATCAACACCAGAACTCTATGGGTGTTTGATTCATCACAATGTAACTAGATTATTGACTCTAGTGCGAGTGGGAGACTGTTGGAAATATGCCCTAGAGGCAATAATAAAATGGTTATTATTATATTTCCTTGTTCATGATAATTGTCTATTGTTCATGCTTTAATTGTATTATCCGGAAACAGTAACACATGTGTGAATACATAGACCACAACGTGTCCCTAGTGAGCCTCTAGTTGCCTAGCTCGTTGATCAATAGATGGTTACGGTTTCCTGACCATGGTCATCGGATGTCATTGATAACGGGATCACATCATTAGGAGAATGATGTGATGGACAATACCGAATCCTAAGCCTAGCACAAGATCGTGTAGTTCGTATGCTAAAGCTTTTCCAATGTCAAGTATCTGTTCCTTAGACAATGAGGTTGTGCAACTCCCGGATACCGTAGGAATACTTTGGGTGTGCCAAACGTCACAACGTAACTGGGTGGCTATAAAGGTAAACTAAGGGTATCTCCGAAAGCATCTGTTGGGTTGGCACGAACCGAGACTGGGATTTGTCACTCCATATGATGGAGAGGTATCTCTGGGCCCACTCGGTAAGACATCATCGTAATGAGCTCAATGTGACTAAGAGGTTGGTCACGGGATGATGTATTACAGAACAAGTAAAGAGACTTGCCAGTAACGAGATTGAACAAGGTATCGGTATACCGACGATCGAATCTCGGGCAAGTACTATACCGGTAGACAAAGGCAATGGTATACGGGATTGATTGAATCCTTGACATCGTTGTTCATCCGATGAGATCATCGTGGAACATGTGGGAGCCAACATGGGTATCCAGATCCCGCTGTTGGTTATTGGCCGGAGAGATGTCTCGGTCTTGTCTGCATGGTTCCCGAACCCGTAGGGTCTACACACTTAAGGTTCGATGACGCTAGGGTCATAGGGAATGTATGTACGTGGTTACCGAATATTGTTCGGATTCCCGGGTGAGATCTCGGACGTCATGAGGAGTTCCGGAATGGTCCGGAGATAAATATTTATATATGGGAAGTCACTATACGGTCGCCGAAATAATTCGGGGGGGGGGGGTACTGGTATTGTACCGGGACCACCGAAGGGGTTCCGGGGGTCCACCTGCCCCGGACGGTCCTATGGGCTGTATGTGGAGAGGGACCAGCCCCTAAGTGGGCTGGGCGCCTCCCCCCTAGGGCCCATGCACCTAGGGTTTTGGGGGAAACCCTAAGGGGGGCGCCCCCCTTGCCTTGGGGGGCAAGGCACCCCCTCTGGACGCCGCCCCTCCTCATATCTCATCCGAGGGGGCCGGCCCCCCTATCCCTTGCCCCTATTTATATGTGGGGGTGGGAGGGCAGCCGCACCCAAGCCCTGGCGCAGCCCTCCCCCTCTCCCAACTACTCCTCTTCTCCCGCGGTGCTTGGCGAAGCCCTGCGGGATTGCCACGCTCCTCCATCACCACCACGCTGTCGTGCTGCTGTTGGACGGAGTCTTTCCCAACCTCTCCTTCTCTCCTTGCTGGATCAAGGTGCGGGAGACACCACCGGGCTGCACGTGTGTTGAACGCGGAGGCACCGTTGTTCGGTGCTTAGATCGGATTCGGCCGCGATCTGAATTGCCTCGTGTACGACTCCACCGACCGCATTCTAGCAACGCTTCTGCATTGCGATCTTCGAAGGTATGAAGATGCACTCCCCTCTCGTTGCTAGTAATCTCCGTAAATAGATTTTGGTGATGCGTAGGAAATTTGTTGATTTTCTGCAACGACCCCCAACAAAAATTTCACCCTTTGTCAGAATAATGAATTAATATCTATTGTTTTCAACAAATTTCATATGTGTTTAGTATGATGTTGTTGATAAGATTGGAGTTCAGGCGGCTAAGCTATGAAGGGTTCGGCACCACGGTGTTGGAGGACCCGGAGATCGTCTTGGTGTCCCTGCTAAGGTACCTTCAATGCACTACTGCATTGTACATTTCCCCATATAAAGTGTGCTATACATTTCATAGAAAAAGAGGGAAGCATATTACAAAGTACAGTGATTTCAAGTTGAGATGAGCGTCGTTTGTGGTTTAGTTGGGGCTCAGAGTGACATTGCTATCTGAAGTTTAGGATCAATTTCTATTTTTCTCGATAAATTTCATATGTGTTTGCTATCATGTTGCTGAGTAGATCGTAGTTCAAGCGGCTAAGCTATGAAGGGTTCTACACCATAGTACCTGAGAAGGACCTAGAGATCTTCTCAGTGGTACTGCTATGATATCCTTTCACTAGTGTTTTGTACATTTCACCATAGAAAGTGCACTACACATTTCTTATCATAGATGGAAGCACAATGTAAGTACAATGGTTTCAAGTCAAGAGGGGCCTCGTTTGCGGTTTAGCTGGGGCTCAGAGTGACACTGCTATCTCTAGATCAAAATCAATTTCTACTTGTTTGACAAATTTCTTCTGTATTTAGTATGGTATTGTTGAGAAGAGTGGAGTTCAAGCGGCTGAGCTATGAAGGGTTCTACGCCATTGTGCTGGAGAAGGACCAGGTGCGTGTTCTTTGGGTTTGTATTCTCGTAATGCTCCTTTTTGAACAAAAAAGTTCACCCTTTGTCGGAATAATGAATTTTATCAAGCTAGACTACTTGCTCAATTTAGTTATGGTATTTTATCATTGTTATCCTTTTTTGCTAGAATTTTAACATTGAAACTCATGATCATACCACTACCACACTGACACCGGCGATGATAGTTTGGACTTGCTTATTTTAAGATTAGATTATCGGGAAGTCGTTGGAGATGGCGGGAGAGATGAACAGTGTTGACAAATACAACAATTCATGTCCCATGCTTAGGGTCGAGTTGGACACCAACGATCCAATAGAGGTGCTGGAGTGCAATACAGAGCTGGCGGTCGCACTAGACGTGCTGGATGAGTGCTTCAACCCTGTCAAGGACTGGTGCATAGGCATGGACATGTTCCACCGTGTATTTTATTGGCCTTGGGTATGTTAAGCCAAAGCTCTCTCTGTGAGTCAAAGGAAGAAGCTCCAGAGTAGCACACAATCTGAAGATCAAAATCAATCTCTATGGTTTTCAACAAATTTCTTATGTGTTTAGTACGATGTTGTTGAGAAGATCGAAGTTGAAGCGGCTGAGCTACGAAGGCTTCGACACCACGGTGTTGGAGGACCCGGAGATCATCTCGGTGTCCTTGCTAAGGTATCCTTCGATGCACTAGTGTATTGTACATTTCCCCATATAAAGTGTGCTATACATTTCATGGAAAAAGAGGGAAGCACATTATGAGTACAATGATTTAAAGTTGAGATGAGCCTCGTTTGTGGTTTAGTTGGAGCTCAGAGTGACATTGCTATCTGAGTTCAGAATCAATTTCTATTTTTCTCGATAAATTTCTTATGTCTTTACTTTGATGTTGTTGAGAAGATCGGAGTTGAAGAGGCTGAGCTACGAAGGGTTCTACACCATAGTAACAGAGAAGGACCCCGAGATCTTCTCAGTGGCACTGCAATGGTATCCTTTCACTAGTGTGTTGTACGTTTCGCCATAGAAAGTGTACTACCCATTTCTTAGAAAAAGATGGAAGCACATTGTAAGTAAAGTGATTACAAGTCAAGATGGTTCTCGTTTGCGGCTTAGCTGGGGCTCAGAGTGACACTACTATCTGAAGATAAAAATCAATTTCTACTTGTTTAACAAATTTGTTATGTATTTAGTATGATATTGTTGAGATGATTGGAGTTCAAGTGGCTGAGCTGTGAAGGGTTCTACACCATGGTGCTGGAGAAGGACGATGTGTGTGTTCTTTGGGTTTGTATTCTCTTGATGCTCCTTTTTGAACAAAAAAAATTCACCCTTTGTCGTAATAATGAATTTTGTCATGACAGACTACTTGCTCAATTTAATTATGGTGTTTAGTCTTTGTTACCCTTTTTTTGCAAGAATTTTAACATTGAAACTCATGATCATACTACTATCACACTGACACTGGTGCAGACAGTTTTGGACTTTCTTATTCTAAGATTGGATCATATTGAAGTTGTCGGAGATGGCGGGAGAGATGAACAGTGTCGACAAAGACAACTATTCATGTCCCATGCTTAGGGTCGAGAAGGACACCAGCGGCCCTCTAGAGGTGCTGGAGTGCAATACAAAGCTGACGGTGGCGCTAGGCGTGCTGGATGAGTGCTTCAACCCTGTCAAGGACCTGCGCATAGGCATCGACATGCTCCACTGGGTCGTTTACGGCCCTCGGGTATGTTAAGCCAAAGCTCTCTCTGTCGGGCAACGGAACAAGCTCCATAATAGCACTGCAATCTAAAGATCAGAATCAATATCTATTGTTTTCAACAAATTTCATACGTGTTTAGTACGATGTTGTTGATCAGATTGGAGTTCAGGAGGCTAAGCTATGAAGGGTTCGATACCACGGTGTTGAAGGACACGGAGATCGTCTTGGTGTCCCTGCTAAGGTATCCTTCGCTGCACTACTATATTGTACATTTCCCCATATAAAGTGTGCCATACATTCCATAGAAAAAGAGGGAAGCATATTACAAAGTATAGTGATTTCAAGTTGAGATGAGCCTCGTTTGTGGTTTAGTTGGGGCTCAGAGTGACATTGCTATCTGAGTTCAGAATCAATTTCTATTTTTCTCGATAAATTTCTTATGTGTTTAGTATGATGTTGTTGAGAAGATCAGAGTTCAAGATGCTGAGCTACGAAGGGTTCTACACCATAGTACCAGAGAAGGACCCAGAGATCTTCTCAGTGGCACTGCAATGGTATCCTTTCACTAGTGTTTTGTACGTTTCCCCATAGAAAGTGTACTACCCATTTCTAAGAAAAAGATGGAAGCACATTGTAAGTAAAGTGATTACAAGTCAAGATGGTCCTCGTTTGCGGCTTAGCTGGGGCTCAGAGTGACACATCTATCTGAAGATCAAAATCAATTTCCACTTGTTTAACAGATTTGTTATGTATTTAGTATGATATTGTTGATATGATTGGAGTTCAAGCGGCTGAGCTGTGAAGGGTTCTACACCATGGTGCTGGAGAAGGACGAGGTGTGTGTTCTTTGGGTTTGTTTTCTCTTGATGCTCCTTTTTGAAAAAATCACCCTTTGTCGGAATAATGAATTTTGTCATGCTAGACTACTTGCTCAATTTAATTATGGTGTTTAATCTTTGTTACCTTTTTTGAAAGAATATTAACATTGAAACTCATGATCATACTACTATCACACTGACGCTCGCGCAGACAGTTTGAACTTGCTTATTTTAAGATTAGATCATATTGAAGTTGTCAGAGATGGCGGGAGAGATGAACAGTGTCGACAAATACAACTATTCATGTCCCATGCTTAGGGTTGAGAAGGACACCAGCGACCCTGTAGAGGTGCTGGAGTGCAATACAAAGCTGGCGGTGGCGCTGGGCGTGCTGGATGAGTGCTTCAACCCTGTAAAGGACCGGCGCATAGGCATCGACTTGCTCCACCGGGTCGTTTATGGGCCTCGGGTTTATTAAGCCAAAGCTCTCTCTGTCAGGCAAAGGAACAAGCTCTAGAATAGCACTGCAATCTTAAGATCAGGATTAATATATATTATTTTCAACAAATTTCTTATGTGTTTAGTATGATGTTCTTGATAAGATTGGAGTTCAAGCAGCTAATCTATGAAGGGTTCGACACCACAGTGTTGGAGGACTCGGATATCGTCTTGGTGTCCCTGCTAAGGTATCCTTCGCTGCACTACTATATTGTACATTTCCCCATATAAAGTGTGCGATACATTTCATAGAAAAAGAGGGAAGCATATTAAAAATTACAGTGATTTCTAGTTGAGATGAGCCTCCTTTGTGGTTTAGTTTGTGCTCAGAGTGACATTGCTATCTGAAGTTTAGAATCAATTTCAAAATTTCTTGATAAATTTCGTATGTGTTTACTACGAAGTAGTTGAGTAGATCGGAGTTCAAGCGGCTAAGCTATGAAGGGTTCTACACCATAGTACCAGAGAAGGACCCCGAGATCTTCTCAGTGGTACTGCTATGGTATCCTTTCACTAGTGTTTTGTACATTTGCCCATAGAAAGTGCACCACACATTTCTTATCTTAGATGGAAGCACAGTATAAGTACAGTGATTTCAAGCCAAGATGGGCCTCGTTTGCGATTTAGCTGAGGCTTAGAGTGGCACTACTATCTGAAGATCAAAATCAATTTCTACTTGTTTGACATATTTGTTATGTACTTAGTATCATATTGTTGAGATGATTGGAGTTCAAGTGGCTGAGCTATGAAGGGTTCTACACCATGGTGTTGGAGAAGGATGACGTGTGTGTTCTTTGGGTTTGTATTCTCTTGATGCTCCTTTTTGAACAAAAATATTCATGGTTGTAGGGTTTTTTGGAACAGAAACTAAAAGGCATTATTGCATGGACCAAAAATGTTCCAAAGGGTCCAATCTCCTGGACTTAAGGGTTTTGTATGGAGGACTATAAGCAGGAAAATGCTCATGGTTAAAAGGGCAAGTTAACACATGGCTGTAGTAGAAAATGCCAAACTGGACCCGAGAGCAAAAGAGGATGTTTTGCTCAAATTTTTCAAAGAACACCAATGGGTTTTGGCATAAAAGTGATGTAGGAACTCCACATGACATCCCCAAATTTTGGTGGAATTTCTAAGTAATTTTTTAAAACGGTTGTAGTGCAAGATGAGCTCTAAAACTAAAGAAAAATCACTTTAAGGAGTAAAGCTCAGAGAGAAATAATTATGCAAATAAATCCACTGATAAAAGGAATGTTTTTCTTGAGAGTGTAAACAAGTCCAACAATATATTTGAAAAGTTTTCACTTGGGGTAAAAACTCCATAATATCAAAGAGAGGAGTGGTTCTGAAACCAAAGAAAACCCAGAAAATGAAAGGTTTAATTTCCTGGCAAAATTTTAACAAACAAATCATGTTTAAATTTTTGGGGTGTTACAACACTACCCCCCTTAAGAAAAATCTCGTCCTCGAGATTTGCTAAAGGTTGTTATGAAAAGAATTACTTCTACTGTCACAAAGTGATAACACAAAAATAACTATCCTACTCATGCAATAAAATGTGGCTACAGTGAGTGGGGAATAAGTGGTGTAAACTGCAGTGTGAAATACTGGCGCTGGATGGAAAAATCTACGGTCGAGGAAAACGAGTAATTTCTACCCTTGGTTACAGTGAATTTGGAATCAAATTACTAAATTCTAAAATACGCTGGTCGTACCCGAGAGCACAGTGCTCTCTCTGGCTGACAGGTGGACCCGGGGCCCACTGTCAGTCTCTTCTTCTACCTCTGGCTCTTTCTTCTTCCTCTCTCTCGCATGCTTTCCCGCGCTTTCTCCACCGGCGACGTCTAGCGCGTAGGGCATCTAGGCCGTACTGCGGTAGTGCGCGGCGTGCTAGATGCCGGTGCAGCATGCACTCACCTCGCGGGCCAGTGCGTTGTCGGTACTGCTCGCGGATTCGCCTCGGAACACCGGCGATCGAGCGATGAGCGGCGCTGGTGGACGTCGCCCACCGTACACCAATCTCGAGCTATAAAATGACCGAGGTGCTCCTTTCTTCTTCCTAACACCTGGCCTCGCTTCTCCTCCTTCCCCCCTTCTCCTCCATTTCTGTTTGCAGGAGCTCGGGAGGCTCTAATGGCGGAGGTGATGCCGGACTGGTGCATGATCCTAGTGTGCGGAGGGTTGGCGGCATTGCTGGGGTTCTCTGTGCTCTTGTCCGCGATGATCCTTGATGATCATTGTGATGCTGCTGCTCGAGTGCTAGCTCTTCGCGGCGGTGGCGACCACGAGGATTAGGTGCTGGTGTCGGTTGCTAACGGCTGTCAGTGTGTTGAAGGCAACTTGTGCCTGAATAATCTCCCACAAATTTCTCCTCAAGAGACTGTGGTGCGTTAGAGAGGTAAACTGTTAGATGCAACATGTGTACGTGGATTGGCAATTAGTGCACGTGCACGAGTGGTTGGAATTGTGAGTCTGCTGTTGCGGTGCTGCGTGAAAAATCTGTGTCATGCAGAGATATATGCTGCAACAACTCAGGGAAAACAACATCTCACTCCAGGATTTACCGAGAGCGAATTTTGTTAACAAAAAATTATCAGCAGTAAAAACTACTCCCATTAATTGCAACCAAATATTTAATTTGACACACAACTTTAGGATAACACGCATAAGTTCCAACTCATAAATAAACGCTGGAACAACCAACATAGCAGTGACGTCTAAAATGAAAACGGTAAATAGACAGGGTCATGGGAAAACGTCTCTGGTACAGGGGCACACTCTTCTTCTATCGGAGGAAGCGGATTGACCAGTCGATGAATGCTTCTTTCCTGTCCGGGCCTCAGTGGTTTGCTGATGGCAATTCGAGGATTTAAATTGGCAAGGCTCTGGAGATAACCCATTACTCGCTGGGTCAAACGCTCTTGTGCGATGACATACTGTGTAAGGTTGGCCAGTACTGGGTCTCTCTCAATTCTTCCACCAGGAAAAGATGCTACTTCTCCGGGTGCTGCACGGCTCGGGAAGTAATAATACCCCCGTTCGCTGGCATAGGGTACCGCAAATCGAAGGCGAGCAAGCGCTTCATACGCAGCAGCTTCTACGGCCATCTGCGGAGTTGGCATAGATTTCCCCACGAAGGAGACTTCTGTTGGGTCTTGGTTTGGGTTTGCTGGAGGGATGTGCACTACTGCCCAATATTTCGAGGTGGATGGTGTGATCCTTGATTTGAGCAACTTGTACTGGGGTGGACGGGTAGCACTCATGGTACTGCAGGTAAAGTCCCACAATATCTTAACAAAACTACCTGGAGTGGCATCTGGAGTCCTTAGATAAATACTAGGGATCGGCATGGCAAAAGAAATGGCTGTGAGAGTGGTGCACAAGGTGAGGGGTGCTTGGCAAGGTCACAAGATGGCCTTTTATATAGCAACTGGGCTGGGTTATTAAATCACGGTGAGGGGTAGCTATTTTCTCGGTTCTGCTCTATGGGGGTCGGGGTCAATGCTATAGATGCACACGTCTCGCAAAAGTGACGTATTACTGTGGGAGTTGCCGGGGTGGGTTTTGGAAACTACGCCCGAAATTAAAATGCAATCGTACACCAACATATTTATGCATCACTACTAAAAAAATGGCGCACAAGCAGACAACATTTAAATATGACGATACAGGCTCGCATAATAGCACGGCGTGGACATACTACGACTCGGCGCTACTCGAGTGCTTTAATCTACCTCATTTATATCTAAGCGGACGTGCCTTGTGGATGCCGAGGCTTCTCCAAGGGCTTCACTGTCAGGGTTAGCTGGAGGGGGCGACGGAACTGTAGGGTCGGGGCAGCGATGATGACCATCGCGGGGATTGTTGGCCACAATCCCGTTGGAGCGTGTTCCAAAAAGGCGACGAATCACTTCTGGGGACACCAAAGCATTTTGGTCGATGGCTGGGGTTGCCCTCAAGGTCTCGATCGGTTGTCCGAACAATACAACTGGGTTGTCGACGTCGGGCTCACCTTCTCCTCTTGCCAGGGCTCGGCGAACCAGTTCTCCATGAATTGCGATCAGATCAAGAGTGATTTGATCGAATAGTTTCTCTAGTGCACTTACATAGCGCACCAGATGCAACAATGCAGGATCCGTCTCGTGATCTCCGTTGGCAACCTGGGGTGGCCTACCATACCCGTCACGGCTGAGGTAGTAGTAGAATGAGCGACAGTTAACTCTAGGCGACAAGTGCCGGAGTTGAACTATAGCCTCTCGAGCAGCTGATGGCTTCTCGCCCCTCGTTGGTTACCCCAAGTGGAAGGTTTGAGATGCAGTGTAGCGGAAGTTTTCCCTTGGCAATACCAAGGATCGATTTCCCTGAGACTCCCAGATTCAACAAGAAGGTGTCAACTGCTAACGGCGCCAGATATTAGCAATCAACGTGGACCTGCACACAGATACAAATAACTTTGCTCCCAATGAGTACAGAGAGGTTGTTAATCCCTCCAGCCTTGTAGTTTACAAAGGATCAAACGCAAATGATAGTAATGATAGATATAATTGCAATAGTAAGTAAAAGCGGAAAGTAAATAGCGGATGTGATCAATGATGGTAATATGGACCGGAGTCTCATGATTTTCACTAGTGATGTCTCTCTCCCAAAAGACGATAAAACAGCTATGTGAGGTAAACGAATTACAGCTGTGCAATTGACAGGACCATGTGCGCAAACCAATGCTGACTAAGTTGCAAGAAAGGTAGAGGTTCAAAGCATGGGCGGTACGCCAAGGTAAGTAGACCGAAATCCATCTGCATCTACTACTAATCATACACCTTGAGATATCTATCCAAAACATCTCGCTGGTATTAAGTTGCGAGTCCCACCCATAGTGTAAACTCAAAGCAACAGACAACTGCATTAAAAGAACTTTGCGTAAAGTAAACAATCCTTGCACCCGCAGGCACAAGCACCGTTGTTTTCCCCCTTGTGGCAATAGCACATCCCCTAGACTCATGTTTCTGTCACTCAAGCTAGTCATCGAGGGGCATGAACCCACAATCAAGCATAACGTTCCCTCTTGGAGTCACTACCTACTACTTGGCCAAAGCAATAAATAACAACGGAGAACATGCAAGAATTACTTACGAACATAAATATAAAAGAGGTGAATCAAATATATTACTCAAACACAATCTGAACATAATCTCATAATCCATCGGATCCCAGCAAACTCATCATAGCTACAGCATAAGGATTACATATGTGCCTCGATCATGTAGGGCAGCTCACGAGGACTAATTAGTGAAGCACAAGGACGGGAGGAGAACATCACATAGCTACTGGTCATGGACCCATGGTCCAAGGGAGACTACTCACAACTCATCCGGGAGGCGTCCATGGTGGTGGAGAAGCTCCCGGTGGTGATCCTCCCCTCCGGCAGGGTGCCGGGAAGAGTTCTCCTGGTGCTCCCGATCTTGGAAGCGACGGTGGCGGCGGAACAGAGATGAGAGCGCGAAAAAGGGTTCCCGTCTCGAGGGTTTTGGGAGACGGTCTAAATATATGCCAAAGGGGGGCACCAGACGAGGCTCGGGGGGCCCAGGCGCCCCCCGGCGCGGCCAGGGGGGGGGGGCGCCACCAGGGCGCCTGGAGCCCTGGTGGCCCCCCCCAGCTGTACTTTGGCTACTGGGAACCTTCTGGAACGCTGATTTTTTATATAATTTTTCCGGGATTTTTCTGGCAGTTCTCGTAATGGGAAAACCTGAAATACAAAAACAGCAGAAAACAGAAACTGGCACTGGGGTGCACTGAGTTAATAGGTTAGTCCAAATATGATCAAAAGTGTATGGAATTGTATAAATATCATAGCAATATCACCCAAAAGAGGCATGGAGTAAGCAGAAATTATAGATACGTTTTGGACGTATCAACATCCCCAAGCTTAATTCCTGCTCGTCCTCGAGTAGGTAAATGATAACAAGATTAATTTATGTGGTGACATGCTACTAACCATATAGGACTTTTCATAGTCATATGACAAAAGCTTACTAAGACAATGAATCTATAGTAATTAAGTTGCCTCATGAGAAAATCACAAAGAACTGAAAGTTTTACAATATGATACTGAAACATCAAATAGATTTGTAATGAACATGGTGTGCAAATATGATAAAGTGATATCTCGCTTGCCCCCTTTAGTGAAGTAAAACATAAATGCAGGGGCACCTCCAAGGTTTAAGTGATGACTAGATACAATGATTTCAAAATAAACGATATCACAATCATGCAAAAGACAATGCTACTTTGGGACAATGCACGTTACACTCAGAATGACAATCATGCTCTCAGTAGTTGGTGCTTTTTAAAAGAAGGTGGAGACTCTAGAACCGTGGCTTTTGTTGGAAAGGTTGAAAACCCGTAGTCGGAAACAAAGACAAAACATGTACCAGAGCTCTTGGTTTTAAAACAGAGGTAATAATTTTTTTTAGATCATGCATGTTTCGTCAACGAATGCTAGCAGACAACTCAATCACTTCTTGAGATGGACAAGTTTCGAGGAACGCCTCCCGAATGAGGACGATCACATCCTCTTAATCTCCTTTGTTTATCACTGCCAAAGTTTTCTGATTTCTCATGAACAAAGCGTGAAGGAGGGTTTGTTTGTTATATTAATTTTGAGCCGGGCGCACTCAATGCCAGTTCCTTCTCATATTATGGGTTTGCACATTATACATGCAATCCCGGGGTGAAGCTTGTCCAACTTAAAAAGATTATGAATTAACTACTACTTCCTCATGGACTTACAACAGAGGCACAAAATAGGAATGCATTTTTCTTTGAATAATTTCGAGATGGTACATGCAAGTCTCCGTTAGGAATGGCAGGTAAATACCATGTAGGAAGGTATGGTGGACTCATATGGCATAACTGGTTTAAAGGAATTTGGATGCACAAGCAGTCAGTCCGCTTAGTGCAGGTGGAGGTTAGCAAAAGACTGGGATTGACCAACTAAGAGAGCAATGACGGTCATAATCATGCAGAGCGATAAAGCAACATTGAATCAGGCATGGAAGTTATATCGCTACTCAGAAACAAAAGATCATCAAGGCTTGACAGACTTTCTTTACAGTCTTAAATATGCGTGAGCATACGCCAAGTCAATCAAAATAAATTCTTTGAAGGAAGATATTACTAAACCATACCACATCATAGGCAAACAAATCATGTTGGTACTCCAATAACACATTGGGAACCCCCCAGCTATTTGAGACTAACCATAAGAAAACATGAACTACTAAGCGCCATTATGCACGTAGCATCTTTATCATAGACATATCAACCAATGCAACGGAAGCAAACTCTCTTAATAAGATAAGCATGATAACTAAAGAGAGTTCAAGCAACCAACTAAACAAAAGCTCTTTAAAAAGATAAGCATGAAAACTGAGAGCTGAACATGATAGTAGCTATTAAAAGACAAAGAACACACACAGCAAGGATAGACATGAAAATTCTATGTTATGTTCTAGGTAGAAGTGGAGCGTGTTTCTCTCCCACATAAAGAAAGCTGAGTTCGGACTCGTTATGAAAAGCTAAAGAAAACTAAAAAGGAAAACTAAAAGCAAGACGCTCCAAGCATAGCACATAACACATGAAGTGATGAAAATATAGTGGAACGAAAGACGAACTGATAATGTTGATGGAGAAGGGGATGCACGGGGGCAACCCCAAGCTTAGACGCTTGAGTCCCCTTGAATATTTCTTGGGGGTGCACGGGGGCATCCCCAAGCTTGAGCGTTTGACACTCCTGAATCTTTTTATCATCTTCCCTCGCACACTTGAAAACTCCCTTCATACATAACTCATCATAATCTGATTAGTGAGGTTAGTACCCATAATAAAATAATTGTTCCTTGCTGGAAATAAAGATATTCTTGAAGGTCTACTGTTTCTCAAGATTGCCAAAAGGTTTTTGCAAAGAAAAAGCAAGCTCTAGGTTTGCAAAATGAAGGAAAGGCAAAACAGGACAGATCTGTGAAAAACAGAACAGCAGGTAGTAAATGATTTTTCCGGGGCACTTCTGCAACTCTAATAAAAAACTCAAAACAGACGCACGAAAGACAATTATAGAGAGCACGCTGTCGAAAAAATTCAGACCAAAAAGATGATCTGGTGATTTTATACGAATTTTTCTATGCAAGGACAGAATCTGTTTCCTGGACAGCACGTCACAACTTTTGAACTTTCTTGCAATCAGAGGCTACACTTGGCACAAAATTTGAAAAGCAAAGATACAATGATGATGCTACAGTAGTAACAACATCAAGACACAACAAAAGCAAAATAAAATTTATTCATTGGGCTGCCTCCCAAAAGCGCTTTCTTTTATGCCTTTAAGCTAGGCATAATGCATAGAGGTCAAGTTGTATCAATTGAACCATCATCAAGATCATCAAAAAGCTCTTCAATAATACAACTAGTCTTAAGAGGACTTTCAAATAAAGGCCTCATAGAGATACTTCTAGGGAGAAGACCAAAAGGATAAAAGTCAAGGGAAGATTCTTTTATAAATTCATCAAAGAGAGGTGTTTCTTCCAAAGTCTTTACAGTTTCAACCCCTTTGGCAATAGATGGATTACTTTTAGAACGGGGAGCCTTTGGAACGTGAACGAACTTAGGCTCCCTCTTTGCCGGAGTTTCTACCTTTTTGGTTTTGATTGAGGAGAAAGTAGTTCCTAGAGTATCAAAGATTTCCTCAATCTTGTCTATCCTAGAAGAGTCCAAGTCATGGGATTTGATGGTCTCCAAAGTTTTGAAAATTTTATGCATGGAGCTATCAAGCCTATTCAAATTCCCTTGGATCTTACGATCTAACTCATTTATCTTATTAATGTTTGGCATCTCTAGCTCTATCTTTTCAAGTTTTTTTCATAATGTGAGCTAGGGTGATGTCCTCTTGAATGCTAACAACAGGGGGATTCCCAACAAGATTTTCAATAATACTAAGAGACTCCCAAACTGGGGCTTCTAGGAAATTCCCATTGATAGCAGTATCTAGAATAAACCTATTCCAAGAAGTTATTCCAACATAAAAATTTCTAAGCAGGATAGTAGTAGGTTGCTTCTTGGTGGCTCTTTTTTGAGAATCATTAATTCTATACCAAGCATCTTTCAGACTTTCCCCACCTCTTTGTTTAAAGGTGAGAACTTCTGCCTCGTCAAAGACAAAAGGACCCGACATAATGACAACTAAAGAATGAGATAACTATTTTTGTGATTTTCGATAAAAGATACTAAATCAAAACTGAAAGGTAAACTAACAAGACTAAAAGCAAAGGTAAAAGATAGCGTGCAACTCCCCTATCCTGAAGAGTGGAGTCCCCGGCAACGGCGCCAGAAAACTTTGCTTGATGGCTTCTCGCCCCTCGTTGGTTACCCCAAGTGGAAGGTTTGAGATGCAGTGTAGCAGAAGTTTTCCCTTGGCAATACCAAGGATCGATTTCCCTGAGACTCCCAGTTTCAACAAGAAGGTATCAACTGCTAACGGCGCCATATATTAGCAATCAACGTGGACCTGCACACAGATACAAATAACTTTGCTCCCAACGAGTATAGGGAGGTTGTCAATCCCTCCGGCCTTGTAGTTTACAAAGGATCAAACGCAAATGATAGTAATGATAGATATAATTGCAATAGTAAGTAAAAGCGGAAAGTAAATAGCAGATGTGATCAATGATGGTAATATGGACCGGAGTCTCATGATGTTCACTAGTGATGTCTCTCTCCCAAAAGACGATAAAACAGCTATGTGAGGTAAACGAATTACAGCTGGGCAATTGACAGGACCATGTGCGCAAACCAATGCTGACTAAGTTGCAAGAAAGGTAGAGGTTCAAAGCATGGGCGGTACGCCAAGGTAAGTAGACCGAAATCCATCTGCATCTACTACTAATCATCCACCTTGAGATATCTATCCAGAACATCTCCCTGGTATTAAGTTGCGAGTCCCACCCAAAGTGTAAACTCAAAGCAACAGACAACTGCATTAAAAGAACTTTGCGTAAAGTAAACAATCCTTGCACCCGCGGGCACAAGCACCGTTGTTTCCCCCCTTGTGGCAACAACACATCCCCTAGATTCATGTTTCTGTCACTCAAGCCAGTCATCGAGGGGCATGAACCCACAATCAAGCATAACGTTCCCTCTGTTGGAAATATGCCCTAGAGGCAATAATAAATTGGTTATTATTATATTTCCTTGTTCACGATAATCGTTTATTATCCATGCTAGAATTGTATTGATAGGAAACTCAGATACATGTATGGATACATAGACAAACACCATGTCCCTAGTGAGCCTCTAGACGACTAGCTCGTTGATCAATAGATGGTTACGGTTTCCTGACCATGGACATTGGATGTCGTTGATAACGGGATCACATCATTAGGAGAATGATGTGATGGACAAGACCCAATCCTAAGCCTAGCACAGATCGTGTAGTTCGTATGCTAAAGCTTTTCTATATGTCAAGTATACTTTCCTTAGACCATGAGATTGTGCAACTCCCGGATACCGTAGGAATGCTTTGGGTGTACCAAACGTCACAACGTAACTGGGTGGCTATAAAGGTGCACTACAGGTATCTCCGAAAGTGTCTGCTGGGTTGGCACGAATCGAGACTGGGATTTGTCACTCCGTATGACGGAGAGGTATCTCTGGGCCCACTCGGTAGGACATCATCATAATGTGCACAATATGTGATCAAGGAGTTGATCACGGGATGATGTGTTACGGAACGAGTAAAGAGACTTGCCGGTAACGAGATTGAGCAAGGTATCGGTATACCGACGATCGAATCTCGGGCAAGTGCTATACCGATAGACAAAGGGAATCGTATACGGGATTGATTGAATCCTTGACATCGTGGTTCATCCGATGAGATCGTCGTGGAACATGTGGGAGCCAACATGGGTATCCAGATCCCGCTGTTGGTTATTGGCCGGAGAGTTGTCTCGGTCATGTCTACATGGTTCCCGAGCCCGTAGGGTCTACACACTTAAGGTTCGATGACGCTAGGGTTATAGGGAAAGTATGTACGCGGTTACCGAATGTTGTTCGGAGTCCCAGATGAGATCCCGGACGTCACGAGGAGTTCCGGAATGGTCCGGAGGTAAAGATTCATATATGGGAAGTCCTGTTTTGGTCACCGGAAAAGTTTCGGGCGATATCGGTAATGTACCGGGACCACCGGGAGGGTCCCGGGGGTCCACCAGGTGGGGCCACCAGCCCCAGAAGGCTACGTGGGCTAAGTGTGGGAGGGGACCAGCCCCAAGGGGGCTGGTGCGCCCCCCCACCAAGTCCCAGGGCGCCTCCAAGAGGGGAGGGGGGCAAACCCTAAGGCAGTTGGGCCCTAGGGCCCAATAGTGGTTCGCCTCCCCCTCTCTCCCCCTTGGCCGCCCCCCTAGATGGGATCTAGGGCTGGCCGCACCCTAGGGGTGGGAAACCCTAAAGGGGGGCGCAGCCCTCCCTTCCCCCTATATATATGTGAGGTTTTAGGGCTGCTAGACACACGAGAACGTCTCCTTCTTGGCGCAGCCCTACCCCTCTCCCTCCTCGTCTCTTGCAGCGCTTGGCGAAGCCCTGCTGGAGTCCCGCGCTCCTCCACCACCACCACGCCGTCGTGCTGCTGTTGGATGGAGTCTTCCCCAACCTCTCCCTCTCTCCTTGCTGGATCAAGGCGTGGGAGACGTCACCGGGCTGCACGTGTGAAGAACGCGGAGGCACCGTCCGTTCGGTGCTAGGATCTTCGGCGATCTGAATCGCGGCGAGTACGACTCCATCAACCGCGTTCTTGAACGCTTCCGCTTAGCGAT
>LR738714.1:779016103-779143861 GCA_902687465.1 Secale cereale
TAGATGCTTTCTCGAGTAGAACACAAAAGGGTTTGTGGGCGTTGATGTTTAAATTGCTGCCCTCCTTAGTCTTTCTTGATTCAGCGGTATTATGGGATGAAGCGGCCCAGACCAACTTTACATGTCCACGTACATGAGACCGGTTCCATCGACAGACATGTGACTTTTGTTGCATAAGATGGCTGGCGGGTGTCTGTCTCTCCTATCTTAGTTGAATCGGAATAGAACAAGGCGGTCCTTGTAGAAGGTTAAATAGCAACTTGAATATCACCGTTGTGGCTTTGCGTAGGTAAGAAGCGTTCTTGCTAGATACCCATAGCAGCCACGTAAAACATGCAACAACAATTTAGAGGACGTCTAACTTGTTTTTGCAGGGTATGTATGTGATATGATATGGCCAATGACATGATGAGATATATTTGATGTATGAGATGATCATGTTGTAATATTTAATATCGACTTGCATGTCGATGCATACGGCAACCGGCAGGAGCCATAGGGTTGTCTTTAATTTTTGTATGACCTGCGTGTCAATCATTAAGCGCTATGTAATGCTTTACTTTATCGCTAAGCGGTAGCAATAGTAGTAAGAGCATGGTGGGCGCACGACAACCTCGATGGCGACACGATGATGGAGATCATGATGATGGGGATCATGGCGTGGCGCCGGTGACGATGGAGATCATGCCGGTGCTTTGGAGATGGAGATCAAAAGCACGAGTTGATGGCCATATCATGTCACTTATGATTTGCATGTGATGTTAATCCTTTTATGCATCTTATTTTGCTTAGGACGACGGTAGCATTATAAGATGATCCTTCACTAAAATTTCAAGATAAAATGGTGTTCCCCCCCGAGTGTGCGCCGTTGCGAAGGTTCGTCGTTTCGAAGCACCACGTGATGATCGGGTGTGATAGACTCTACGTTCGCATACAACGGGTGCAAGCCAGTTTTGCACATGCAGAACACTCGGGTTAGACTTGACGAGCCTAGCATGTACAGACATGGCCTCGGAACACGGAAGACCGAAAGGTCGAGCATGAGTCATATAGTAGATATGATCAACATGTAGATGTTCACCATTGACACCACCTCATCTCACGTGATGATCGGACTTGGGTTGGTGAATCTGGATCATGTCACGCTCGAATGACCAGAGGGATGTCAATTTGAGTGGGAGTTATAAATAATTTGATTATGTAATAACTCACTTATCATGAACAATAGTCTAAGTTGCCTTTGCAAATTATGTTGTAGATCAATAGCTTGCGTTGTAGCTCCCTGTTTCATACGATCCTAGAGAAAGACTAAGTTGAAAGATATTGTAAGCAAGGATGTGGACTGGGTCCGTAGTCCGAGGAGTGTCCTCACTACTGCACAGAAAGCTTACGTCTTTGATGCACCGCTCAATGTGCAACCCCCTACAACGTTGTCTGTGGATGTTGTGAACACCTGAGAGACACGTCCTGATGACTACTTGATAGTTTAGTGCACCATACTTTACGGCTTAGAATCGGGATTCCAATGACGTTTTGAACGCCATGGAACATATGAGATGTTCTAAGAGCTGAAACCGGGATTTCAGGCTCATGCCCGTACTGAGAGGTATGAGACCTCTGACAAGTTCTTTTGCCAAAAAGATGGAGGAGAATGGCTCAACTAGTGAGCATGTGCTCAGAATGTCTGGGTGCTGAAATCACTTGAACCAAGTGGGAGTTAATCTTCCAGGTGAGATAGTGGTTGACAGAATTCTCTAGACACTATCACCAAGCTACTAGAACTTCGTGATGAACTATGACATGCAAAGGATGGAGATGATCCCGGTGCTGTTAGCAGTTCTTAGTACCGCAAAAGTAGAAATCAAGAAGGAGCATCAAGTGTTGATGGTTTAGCAAGACCACTGGTTTCAAAAGGGGCAAGGGCTAGAAGGGAAACTTCATGAATGGCAAACCAGTTGTCGCTCTAATGAAGGAACCCAAGGTTGCACCCAAACCTCGAGACTAAGTGCTTCGATTGTAAGGGTAACGGTCACATGGTAGCGGAACCACCCCAAATACATGGTAGATATGATAGCTGGCAACTTCAACAAAGTATATTTGATATACGTGTTATTGATGTGTACCTTAGTAGTACTCCTTGTAGCACCTGGGTATTGGATACCGGTTCAGTTGCTATTATTAGTGACTTGAAGCAAAAGCTACGGACTGAACGGAGACTAGCTAAGGACGAGGTGACGATGTGTGTTGGAAGTGTTTCCAAGGTTGATGAGATCACCATCGCACACTTCCTCTATTTTCGGGATTAGTGTTGAACCTAGATAAATGTTATCAGGTGTCTACGTTGAGCATGAATATGATTGGATCATGTTCATTGCAATACGGTTATTCATTTAAGTTAGAGAATAATGGTTATTCTGTTTACATGAATAATACCTTTATGGTCATGCACCCAATGGTTTATTGAATCTTGATTATAGCAATACACATGATGATAATATTAATGCCAAAAGATGTAGAGTTAATAATGATAGTACCACTTTCTTGTGGCACTGCCGCTTAGGTCATTTTGGCATAAAATGCATGAAGAAACTCCATGCTGATGGATGTTTGGAGTCACTTGATTTTGAATCACTTGACACATGCGAGCCATGCCTCATGGGCAGGATGACTGAGATCTCGTTTTCAGGTACAATGAAACGGGTAAGTGACTTATTGGAAATCATACATGCTGATGTATGTGATCCAATGAGAATTAAGGCGTGTGGTGGATATCGTTATTTTCTCATCTTCACTGACGATTTGAGTAGATATGGTATATCTACTTAATGAAGCAAAAGTCTGAAACGTTTGAAAGGTTCAAAAATTTTCAGAGTGAAGATTAAGAATCATCATAACAAGAAGATCATGTTCCTACGATCTGATCAAGGGGATATTATCTGAATTATGAGTTTGGCAATCACTTAAGACATTGTGGAATTGTTTCGCAGTTGAAGTCCCCTGGAACACCATAGCGTAATGGTGTGTCCGGACATCGTAATCGAACCTTATGAGATATGGTGCGATCTATGGTGTGTCTTACCGATCTACCGCTATTATTTTGAGGTTATGCATTAGAGACAGCTGCATTCACTTTATATAGGGCACCATCTAAGTCCGTTGAGACGACGTCGTATGGTTTGGCAAGAAACCAAAGTTGTCGTTTTCTTAAATGTTTGGGGCTGCGATACTTATGGCTTCAGCCAGGAAAAGCTCGAACCCAAAGCGGACAAATACATCTTCATGGAATACCCACTGGTAACGGTTGGGTATACCTTCTATCTCAGATCCAAGGACAAAAATGTTTGTCGCTAAGAATGGGTCCTTTCTCGAGAAGGAGTTTCTCTCGAAAGAATTGAGTGGAAGGAAGATAGAACTTGATGAGGTTGTCGAACCCTCACTTCAACCGGAGAGTAGTGCAACACAGAAAGATGTTTCTGTGGAATCTACAACAGTTGAAGAGGAAACTAATGATAGTGATCATGAAGCTCCAGATCAAGTTGCTATCGAACCTCGTAGGTTGACAAGGATATGTGCTACTCCTGAGTGGTACGTTGATCCTGTCTTAGAGGTCATGTTGTTGGACAACGATGAACCTACGAACTATGGAGAAGCGATGGTGGGCCCATATTCCGACAAATGGTTAGAAGCCGATAAATCCGAGATAGGATCCATGTATCAAAACAAAGTATGGACTTTGGTGGACTTGCCCTGTGATCGGCAAGCCATTGAGACAAATGGATCTTTAAGACGGATGTGGACGGTAATGTCACCGTCTATGAAGCTCGACTTGTGGCAAAGAGTTTTCCACAAGTTCAAGGAGTTGACTACGATGAGATTTTCTCACCCGTAGCGATGCTTAAGTCCGTCGGAATCATGTTAGCATTAGCTGCATTTATGAAATCTGGCAAATGGATGACAAAACAAGTTTCCTTACCAGTTTTCGTAAGGAAAGGTTGTATGTGATACAATCAGAAAGGTTTTGTCGATCCTAAGGATGCTAAAAGATATGCTAGCTCCAACGATCCTTCCATGGACTAGAGCAAGCATCTCGGAGTCGGAATATACACTTTGATGGAGTGATCAAAGTTTTTGGGTATACAAAGTTTGGTGGAAACTTGTATTTGCAATAAAGTGAGTGGGAGCACTACAACATTTCTGATAAGTATATGTGAATGACATATTGTTGATCCGAAATGATGTAGAATTTCTGGAAAGCATAAAGGGTTGTTTGAAATGAGTTTTTCAAAGGAAGACCTGGATAAAGCTGCTTACATATTGGGCATCAAGATCTATACAGATAGATCAAGACGCCTGATGATACTTTCAAAAGATCACACACCTTGGCATGATTTTGAAGAAGTTCAAAATAGATCAGTCAAAGAAGGAGTTCTTACCTGAGTTGTAAGGTGTGAAGTTGAGTAAGACTCAAAGCTTGACCACGGCAGAAGAAAGAGGAAGGACGAAGGTCGTCCCCTATGGTTTTGTCATAGGCTCTATACGATATGCCATGCTAAGTACCGCACCTGATGTGTGCCTTGCCACATGTCTGGCAAGAGGGTACAAAGGTGATCCAGGAGTGGATTACTAGATAGTGGTCAAAATTATCCTTAGAGGAATAAAGAAATGTTTCTCGGTTATGGAGGTGATAAAGAGTTCGACGTAAAGAGTTACGTCGATGCAAGCTTAACACCTATCCGGATAACTCTAAGTGGAGATACCGGATACGTATAATGGAGCAACAGTTTGGAATAGCTCCAAGTGGAATGTGGTAGCAGCATCTACGATATGACATAAAGTTTTGCGAAGTACATAGGGATCTGAATGTTGCAGACCCGTTGACTACAACCTCTCTCACAAGCATAACATGATCAAACACAGAACTCATTGAGTGTTAATCACATATTGATGTGAACTAGATTACTGACTCTAGTGAACTTTTTGGATGTTGGTCACATGGCGATGTGACCTGTGAGTGTTAATCACATGGCGATGTGAACTAGATTATTGACTCTAGTGCAAGTGGGAGACTGTTGGAAATATGCCCTAGAGGCAATAATAAATTGGTTATTATTATATTTCCTTGTTCACGATAATCGTTTATTATCCATGCTAGAATTGTATTGATAGGAAACTCAGATACATGTATGGATACATAGACAAACACCATGTCCCTAGTGAGCCTCTAGACGACTAGCTCGTTGATCAATAGATGGTTACGGTTTCCTGACCATGGACATTGGATGTCGTTGATAACGGGATCACATCATTAGGAGAATGATGTGATGGACAAGACCCAATCCTAAGCCTAGCACAGATCGTGTAGTTCGTATGCTAAAGCTTTTCTATATGTCAAGTATACTTTCCTTAGACCATGAGATTGTGCAACTCCCGGATACCGTAGGAATGCTTTGGGTGTACCAAACGTCACAACGTAACTGGGTGGCTATAAAGGTGCACTACAGGTATCTCCGAAAGTGTCTGCTGGGTTGGCACGAATCGAGACTGGGATTTGTCACTCCGTATGACGGAGAGGTATCTCTGGGCCCACTCGGTAGGACATCATCATAATGTGCACAATATGTGATCAAGGAGTTGATCACGGGATGATGTGTTACGGAACGAGTAAAGAGACTTGCCGGTAACGAGATTGAGCAAGGTATCGGTATACCGACGATCGAATCTCGGGCAAGTGCTATACCGATAGACAAAGGGAATCGTATACGGGATTGATTGAATCCTTGACATCGTGGTTCATCCGATGAGATCGTCGTGGAACATGTGGGAGCCAACATGGGTATCCAGATCCCGCTGTTGGTTATTGGCCGGAGAGTTGTCTCGGTCATGTCTACATGGTTCCCGAGCCCGTAGGGTCTACACACTTAAGGTTCGATGACGCTAGGGTTATAGGGAAAGTATGTACGCGGTTACCGAATGTTGTTCGGAGTCCCAGATGAGATCCCGGACGTCACGAGGAGTTCCGGAATGGTCCGGAGGTAAAGATTCATATATGGGAAGTCCTGTTTTGGTCACCGGAAAAGTTTCGGGCGATATCGGTAATGTACCGGGACCACCGGGAGGGTCCCGGGGGTCCACCAGGTGGGGCCACCAGCCCCAGAAGGCTACGTGGGCTAAGTGTGGGAGGGGACCAGCCCCAAGGGGGCTGGTGCGCCCCCCCACCAAGTCCCAGGGCGCCTCCAAGAGGGGAGGGGGGCAAACCCTAAGGCAGTTGGGCCCTAGGGCCCAATAGTGGTGCGCCTCCCCCTCTCTCCCCCTTGGCCGCCCCCCTAGATGGGATCTAGGGCTGGCCGCACCCTAGGGGTGGGAAACCCTAAAGGGGGGCGCAGCCCTCCCTTCCCCCTATATATATGTGAGGTTTTAGGGCTGCTAGACACACGAGAACGTCTCCTTCTTGGCGCAGCCCTACCCCTCTCCCTCCTCGTCTCTTGCAGCGCTTGGCGAAGCCCTGCTGGAGTCCCGCGCTCCTCCACCACCACCACGCCGTCGTGCTGCTGTTGGATGGAGTCTTCCCCAACCTCTCCCTCTCTCCTTGCTGGATCAAGGCGTGGGAGACGTCACCGGGCTGCACGTGTGAAGAACGCGGAGGCACCGTCCGTTCGGTGCTAGGATCTTCGGCGATCTGAATCGCGGCGAGTACGACTCCATCAACCGCGTTCTTGAACGCTTCCGCTTAGCGATCTACAAGGGTATGTGGATCCAACTCTCCTCTCGTAGATGCATCTCCTAGATTGATCTTGGTGAGCGTAGGAAAATTTTTGTTTCCCATGCAACGTTCCCCAACACCCTCTTGGAGTCACTACCTACTACTTGGCCAAAGCAATAAATAACAACGGAGAACATGCAAGAATTACTTATGAAAATAAATATAAAAGAGGTGAATCAAATATATTACTGAAACACAATCTGAACATAATCTCATAATCCATCGGATCCCAGCAAACTCATCATAGCAACAGCAGAAGGATTACATATGTACCTCGATCATGTAGGGCAGCTCACGAGGACTAATTAGTGAAGCACAAGAACGGGAGGAGAACATCACATAGCTACTGGTCATGGACCCATGGTCCAAGGGAGACTACTCACAACTCATCCGGGAGGCGTCCATGGTGGTGGAGAAGCTCCCGGTGGTGATCCTCCCCTCCGGCAGGGTGCCGGGAAGAGTTCTCCTGGTGCTCCTGATTTTTGAAGCGACGGCGGCGGCGGAACAGAGATGAGATCGCGAAAAAGGGTTCCCGTCTAGAGGGTTTTGGGAGACGGTCTAAATATATGCCAAAGGGGGGCACCAGACGAGGCTCGGGGGGCCCAGGCGCCCACCGGCGCGGCCAGGGGGGGGGGGCGCCACCAGGGCGCCTGGAGCCCTGGTGGCCCCCCCGGCTGTACTTTCGCTACCGGGAACCTTCTGGAACGCTGATTTTTTATATAATTTTTCCGGGATTTTTCTGGCAGTTCTCGTAATGGGAAAACCTGAAATACAAAAACAGCAGAAAACAAAAACTGGCACTGGGGTGCACTGAGTTAGTAGGTTAGTCCAAATATGATCAAAAGTGTATGGAAGTGTAAATATTATAGCAATATCACCCAAAATAGGCATGGAGCAAGCAGAAATTATAGATACGTTTTGGACGTATCAACAGCTCCTTGGATGGCTTGTGGCTCAAAGGAAGTTGTCCTTCCGGTGAACTGGTAGGGGCTTTCTGGCGATAGAACCCTACCATAGACGTGCACAGTGGCCCAGAATTGATGGCTCTCACCGGCCATGGGTCCTTGGTACACAACATATTCTGGGGGCTCTTCTAATGCAAAGGCACGGCGGGAGAGGTTTGCTAGCATGGTCACAAAACCTCCAAGGTTGGTTGCTGTGGTTTCATTGTGAACAATGGGTCCAGGCATTCTAGCTCGGTTTGGGGTAGAGGCTATGATGTGCTGGGTTGAGGCTAGCGTGCCCTTTTTATAGGAAAAAGGGGACGGAGTCTTCCTTCGCACACTTGCAGAGGAGACTTTTTAGGTGTCGGTCACTAGCGCGTGATCGACGGGCTAGGCTAATAGGTTGGACACCGACTGCCAAAAGGTGTCGGTTCATTGTGTGGCTATCTTACACGAGAATTTGGCCGGGGTTACGATAAGGTCTGGTGGGGTGGTTAACCTAGGTTTTTCGACCTGGCTAAGATAGGATTAGCCAATGGTCAGCCTGGCTCTAATACCAAGGTTGTCAGGACCGGATTTTCGGGGTATTAAATCCCCAAAAGTGGCCCTTGTGCTCACCAGCCCCAGGATTATTGTTAGCTGATGAGGCACCACTTGATACAGAAATTCCAAGCAAAAATACACAATATGTAGTACAAGACCATTCTGGCCTATGAGTAAGACAAATGGTTTCTAGTGAGTGATGGCGGAAGCGGTTTGTGGTACATCGGTGTCTATGGGACTCCATTTCCCATAGGAACAGCAGACCAGGATAACTCCTATCTTCGCGAGGCTTCTATCACCATTGCGTAGGTTCCGGGCTGTCATCTCAACGGTCCTCTCCATGCAAGGAATCTGGCCAAGTCAATAGCCAGAGACAAGCCAGTGAGTACTTTGAATGTACTCGCAAACATTATGAACACAGGTACAATATAACCAAAGATAATCATGCTCGGAAATATACGATAATCACTACGTCAGTCACGAGACAATAATCCACGATGTAAGCAGGTTATTCATATAAAACATGAATATGTAATCAGGGGAGTAAAAATAAAATAAAGCATGCCTCAGTCGGGCATCTGAGCGACGTCACATAAAGGGTTTATAATTAAAAGAAATAACAAGCATGCCGCAGTCGGTCGTCTCAGCGACACCACATAAAGGGCTTATAGAGTAAAAGGAATAACAAGCATGCCACAGTCGGACGTCTCAGCGACACCACATAAAGGGCTTATAAATAAAAGGAATACCAAGCATGCCATAGTCGGGCGTCTCAGCGACACCACATAAAGGGCTTATAAAATAAAATAATCACAGCGAATATCCAGGAGGTAGAACCGTCCCAGGGATACTCGATTACTCAAATAATATAAATGGTTTGTCCATAGTATAATAACAATAGTCATTATAAGTCACAAGTCATGATCCATATTCTGGATTAGCAATTTCTCCTCCGGAGACCGACACTAAGACCGACACTTGACCCATCCCAGACTGTAGTCCTTACCCATGGACACGGCTATTCGAATAGATTTAATCTCTGCAGAGGGTGTACCCTTTACCCACTAGCAACAGGTTCCTTTAGTCCATCGGGACTAATTCCGTCTATGGTCGTTCATTTGCAAACACACCTGACCACACACACTAGCCTAACTTATCGGTGTCTGGAATCACCCACGACACCTGTTAAGCAAAACTCTGAGTGGGGAGGCTACAACCTCGATTAGCATGGGATCAATTTATACCGCGCGCTACTAAGGGGTGCCCCCCTCTCGGTCCCAACCGGAAACACCCATGCCCCCGGACCAGGTGGCATGCCTACCGGATGCAGCCGGTATCTTCCACCATGGCCTCTCTGTACGATGTGTGCTAGGAAGGGGTTGACAACTTACTAAACCGTACCCTACTTATGGCAGGGACAAGTGGTAGTACGAAACAAGTATGGGGGTTACTGGAACAAGATTCGATCTATGGTCAACTCAGGAGGTTAAAGCATCACCTGCATGATTAGCATAACAAATATGATCCACACCAACAGACAGAATCACCATTCACCATACCTTATCATGCCTTACTGACTATACTCGTCTCAACGAAATATCAGTAACGAGTTCGTGTCTACCCAAGACAGAGACTCTCCCGGATTCCTTTCGGTAGGCATGCAAGGTAGACGAGGGTGATTACTATCACGGTATATTAATTTCCAACAGCAAGGAAACTTCATCGTGCACCCATGAGCATGACCACATCATCACAAAAAATTAACGAAACTCCGTGTCAAGGTGGTGTTGTAATCGTATCAAACAACACACAACAAGTATTGGGCCAGGGTTCAGAATGCTTGCCTTCAAGTTGTGGAGAGGCAGGGTGCATTCCAAAACTTTTGCAAGTTTCTTTCCTCTTCAAAATCCTATTTAGGAAAATTTGAAATCAACACATAGTTTCAAAACAGTACAAAAAAGTAGTTTGGAAAATTTTCAAATAAATATGAAAATAAACTAGACCAAATTTGAGGAACAACAGAAAAAGAATCAAGTCATTTGGACTTATATTTAAAAAGTTATAGCCAGTCAAACTTTAGTCAATATTCTGTTTTTTAAATAAAACCAGAAAAAGAAAACGTTTCAGGGAGAATAAGCTTTCGAGGCAGGGGAAACGTACTTCCGGGGTTTATGCTTCCACTTAAACCAGCGTGGGCCGGCTCGGGTCACTGACAGTGGGTCCCTCGGGCCCACTAGTCAGGTTTGACCAGCCACCGCGCCTCCTTCCTCCTCTGTCCGAGCGGGGCGGGGGTTCCGGCGATCGCCGTCTACGAGCCACGGCTCCTTGTGGGGTTCTGAGGGCGGGGATGGATCCGCCAGTCCGGGGCGGTCCTCCCGGTGGTCGCTAGGTTGGCGGGGGTGGAGGGAATCGCCGACGGCGAGCTCCGCGGCAGAGGTAGCTTCTGTTGGATTTGGGGGTCTTGGGTATGGTGGCTCTTGGTCGAAGTTGAGGGTTTGGTTAGCTCCGCACGATCAAGGGGGGTCGAGTGGTGGTGCTGGATGGACGGGGGAAGGGCCTGCTCGCGGCGAACGGAGCTGGGGTGCGGTGGCGGCCGAACTGGCCGGAGACGAGGAAGACAACTCTTCCCCCATCGATTGCTGGCCACGGGAGTTCTAGGGAGGTGTCTTGAGGTCCCCTGAGTGCTTGGACGAGCTCGGGGGCTCCTATTTATAGTGTTCGAGGTCGATTCTGTGGCGGTCGGGGATAGGATCGTCGGCGAACCGCCGTCCTATTGCGGCAGGGCGATGTGGAGGTGGCGGGCGCTAGCGGACGGACCCGTGGATAAGCTTGAGCTACTCCAGGGGGTAGCTGGCGCGCTGGAGTGGCTCGGGCGGCACCGTCCATGGCAGGGGCGTACTGTGGTCGTCGGTGCGCCGCCAAGGCCGACCTGACGGTGGCGCTGTAGGGTGTCAGGGTGGCCCTGCGTTGAGGGAGGGGTCAGGGCGTGTTGGCTGTAAGTGGGGAGGGACCAGAACGAGCGCGGGGAGGCGGCAGTGGGACGCGGCATCGCGTGCGCACGCACGTGCAAAACGCGCGCTCTGCTCGCGCTCCGGGCATGCACGGCAACTGTTCGGTAAAATGACAGGGCATGCTAGGAGGCTTGGGTGGGGCTAGGGATTAACAAGCCTAGGTTAGAGGCATCTAGGGGTTTAGTGGACAAGGTTGCTGGGTCAGTGGATCAAGCTTGCAATGCAAACCCAAAATCATGCAAAAACTGTCCATGCACCCAAGGTGTATGACAGAATGCCATGAGCATCAAGGCAACATCTTGGGGTGGCCAAGAACTCCAGATTAGTCTCTTTCTAGGTGTAGGTGATGATGGCAAGGTTAGTTGGTCAAGACCAGAAACTTGCTAGTGTAAGTTTTTGAGAAAATCAAATCTGGACAGAAACTAAAAGGCATTATTGCATGGACAAAAAATGTTCCAAAGGGTCCAATCTCCTGGACTTAAGGGTTTTGTAGGGAGGACTATAAGCAGGAAAAAGCTCATGGTTAAAAGGGCAAGTTAACACATGGCTGTAGTAGAAAATGCCAAACTGGACCAGAGAGCAAAAGAGGATGTTTTGCTCAAATTTTTCAAAGAACACCAATGGGTTTTTGCATAAAAGTGATGTAGGAACTCCACATGACATCCCCAAATTTTGCTGGAATTTTTAAGTAAATTTTTAAAAGGGTTGTAGTGCAAGCTGAGCTCTAAAACTAAAGAAAAATCACTTTAAGGAGTAAAGCTCGGAAAGAAATAATTATGCAAATAAATCCACTGATAAAAGAAATGTTTTTCTCGAGAGGGTAAACAAGTCCAACAATATATTTAAAAAGTTTTCACTTGGGGTAAAAACTCCATAATATCAAAGAAAGGAGTGGTTCTGAAACCAAAGAAATCCCAGAAAATGAAAGGTTTAATTTCCTGGAAATTTTTTAACAAACAAATCATGTTTAAATTTTTGGGGTGTTACACTTGGCGTACTGGATGTGTGCTTCAACCCTGTCAGTGACCGGCGCATAGGCATCGACATGCTCCACCGGGTCGTTTACGGGCCTCGGGTATGTCAAGCCAAAGCTCTCTCTGTCGGGCAAAGGAACAAGCTCCAGAATACCGCAATCTAAAGATCAGAATCAATATCTATTATTTTCAACAAATTTCTTATGTGTTTAGTATGATGTTGTTGATAAGATTGGAGTTCAAGCGGCTAAGCTATGAAGGGTTCGACACCATGGTGTTGGAGGACCCGGAGATCGTCTTGGCGTCCCTGCTAAGGTATCCTTCGCTGCACTACTATATTGTACATTTCCCCATATAAAGTCTGCTATACATTTCATAGAAAAATAGGGAAGCATGTTACAAAGTACAGTGATTTCAAGTTGAGATGAGCCTCGTTTGTGGTTTAGTTGGGGCTCAGAGTGACATTGCTATCTGAAGTTTAGAATCAATTTCTATTTGTCGGTGTACTAAGGTAGGGGTACCCTAGTACCCCAACTTGTGCACGGGCAGCGGCAGCTCCCCGCGGCAGGGTTCACCACGCGCTTGCCGGAGACCTTCCTGACCCTTATCTAGCCATTCAAAAACAAAGTATACAAGACAGAAGACCAAGACCCCGGCAAGAGGAGCTTGCCGGGAAGGCCGTCCCAGGCTCGAGATTGCTTAACTAGCACGAGGCCCTGGCAAGAGGAGCTTGTCAGGACGAATAGAAGATTTCATCTTAGAAGACCCGGCAAGGGCTCGGGGAGCGGCAAGCTTCCGGGCCCGGCAAGGTCGAGATCCCCGGCAAGGTGCTTGCCGGGGGAGGTGCGCTGTGTGCCCGCGCTCCAGCTCATCGGCCCACGCGTCGCCCTGGGGCCACTCCAGGGACGCGTGGCGGATGGCTGTGCAGCCTGGGGGACACGGCGGCACTCCACGGCAGAGGATCCATCGCCGTGGCAGACGGAGACGCAACGGCGGGAGCTTTTGGGGTCGACGGCGACGGGCATTAAATGCCCTTGTCCCCCACTGTTAAAGTAGGTATAGACCACTGTTCTGTACTGTAGCTCCACTGTTCCCGCACTGTTACAACTACCACCTATTTTACATTTTTACCCCTTTCTCCTACGTTGACACCTGTCGGTGACCCCTTGCACTATAAAAGGAGGCCCATGCACAACGTGGAAGGGGTTCGGTTCAGTTGGAAACCTAGATCATTCTCACGCTCGTGTAGCTGCTTCTTCAAGCTCCGAGCGCCCAAACTCAATACACAACCAAGCAGGAGTAGGGTTTTACGCATCCGTGCGGCCCGAACCTGGGTAAAAACTGCCCGCGCGTCTGCCTCGATCTGCTCTTCGTGCTCCCTCCGCCCTCGTACCGCACAGACAAGGGGCTCCGGTCCCATAGGTGTTCGTGGTGGACAGTTTCCCCCGACACTATTTTTCTTGATAAATTTCATATGTGTTTACTACGAAGTTGTTGAGTAGATCGGAGTTCAAGCGGCTAAGCTATGAAGGGTTCTACACCATAGTACCAGAGAAGGACCCAGAGATCTTCTCAGTGGTACTGCTATGGTATCCTTTCACTAGTGTTTTGTATATTTACCCATAGAAAGTGCACCACACATTACTTATCATAGATGGAAGCACAATATAAGTACAGTGATTTCAAGTCAAGATGGGCCTCGTTTGCGGTTTACCTGGGGCTTAGAGTGACACTACTATTTGAAGATCAAAAATCAATTTCTACTTGTTTGACAGATTTGTTATGTACTTAGTATCATATTGTTGAGATGATTAGAGTTCAAGTGGCTGAGCTATGAAGAGTTCTACACCAAGGTGTTGGAGAAGGACGAGGTGTGTGTTCTTTGGGTTTGTATTCTCTTGATGCTCCTTTTTGAACAAAAAAATTCACCCTTTGTCGGAATAATGAATTTTATCGTGTTAGATTACTTGCTCAATTTAATTATGGTGTTTAATCTTTGTTACCCTTTTTTGCAAGAATTTTAACATTGAAACTCATGATCATACTACTATCACACCGACACTGGCGCAGATAGTTTGGACTTGCTTATTTTAAGATTAGATCATATTGAAGTTGTCGGAGATGGCAGGAGAGATGAACAGTGTCGACAAATACAACTATTCATGTCCCATGCTTAGGGTCGAGAAGGTCACCAGTGACCCTGTAGAGGTGTTGGAGTGCAATACAATGTTGGCGGTGGCGCTGGGCGTGCTGGATGTGTGCTTCAACCCTGTCAGGTACCTGCGCATAGGCATCGACATGCTCCACCGGGTCGTTTACGAGCCTCGGGTATGTTAAGCCAAAGCTCTCTCTGTCGGGCTAAAGTTCTCAACTATTTTGTAGGTTTTCGAAAATAAACACTGATTGCCCAAAATACGACATCTATCACTAATAGGCTAAAGCTCTTGACACCAAAAGTTCAGACATTACTCATGGCAACACCTCAAAACTATTGCAAGTTACTACTAAAATTAAATAGCAACCTCAGTTACCTACTTTAAGTCAAGACACACAACTCAGTGCAACAGACAAACTCTCTTAACAAGATAAACATGAAAACTCAAGAGAGTTCAACAACCAACTAAACAAAAGCCCTTTAAAAAGAAAAGCATGAAAACTAAGAGCTAAACATGACAGTAGCTATGCAAAGACAAAGAACACACACAGCAAAGATAAGCATGAAAATCCTATGTTGTGTTCTAGGTTGAAGTGGAGTGTGTTTCTCTCCCACACAAAGAAAGCTGGATTCTAACTCGTTATGAACAGCAAGCAAAGGTAAAGAAAACTAAAAAGGAAACTAAAAGCAAGACGCTCCAAGCATAGCACATAACACATGAAGTGATTAAAATATAGTGGAACGAAAGACGAACTGATAATTGTTGATGGAGAAGGGGATGCACGGGGGCATCCCCAAGCTTAGACGCTTGAGTCTTCTTGAATATTTCTTGGGGGTGCACGGGGGCATCCCCAAGCTCGAGCGTTTGACCCTCCTGAATCTTTTTATCATCTTCCCTCGCACACTTGAAAACTCCCTTCATACATAACTCATCATAATCTGATTAACGAGGTTAGTACCCATAATAAAATAACTTTTCCCTGCTGTAAATAAGGATAATCTTGAAGCTCTACTGTTTCTGATGATTGCCAAAAGGTTTTTGCAAAGAAAAAGCAAGCTCAAGGTTTGCAAAACGAAGAAAAGGCAAAACATGACCGAATCTGTGAAAAACAGACCAGCAGGTAGTAAATAATTTTTTCGGGGTACTTCTGAAACTCAAATAAAAAAACTCAGAACAGATGCCCGAAAGCCAATTGTATAGAGCACGCTGTCGAAAAATTCAGACCAAAAATATGATCTTGTGATTTTATACGAATTTTTCTGTCCAAGGACAGAATCTGTTTCCTGGACAGCACGTCATAACTTTTGAACTTTTTTGCAATCAGAGGCTAAACTTGGCACAAAGCTGAAAAGAAAAGATACAATGATGATGCTACTGTAGTAACAAACATCAAGACACAACAAAAGCAAAATAAAATTTTATTCGTTGTGGGCTGCCTCCCAAAAGCGCTTTCTTTTATGCCTTTAAGCTAGGAATAATGCAAAACGAAAGGATCAAGTTTTATCAAGAGTAAAAGAATAGCTAGCCCGTATAACGGACTCAAAAGGCAACTTAATCTTCTTTCTAGGGAAGTGTTCCATTCCTTTCTTGAGAGGGAATTGGGATTTTATATTCCCCTCTTTCATGTCAATGATAGCACCAACGGTGCGAAGAAAAGGACGTCCCAAAATAATTGGACAAGAAGGTTCACATTCAATATCCATAATAGTAAAATCAACGGGAACATAATTGTCATTGACAATGATAATAACATCGTCGATCCTCCCCAAAGGTTTCTTTATGGAAGAATCAACAAGACGAACACCAAAAGAACAAGGATCAAAAGGTTTCAATTTAAGCATATCATACATTCTTTTGGGCATAATGGAGGTACTAGCTCCAACATCACATAAAGCATAGCAAGAGAAGTTATTCAACTTAATTTTAATCATAGGATCCCAACCATCTTCTAGCTTTCTAGGTATGGAGGCTTCTACCCTAAGCTTCTCCTCCCTAGCTTTGATGAGAGCATTAGTGATATGCTCCGTGAAGGCAAGATTAAGCGTGCTAGTGTGGGGATCTCTAGAAATCTTGTGAAGGAAATCAATAACTTCAGAAAGGGTGCAATTATCAAAATCAAGGTCACTACTATCAAGTAAAGTGGTAGTGGTGTCCTGTAGGCTCACTTGTTTGGTAGCTTCTATGGTCGTAGGAGTTTCTACGGTTGAGGTCATAGCATCACCATTAATAGGTCCAATGGGACCAGGAGTGCATTGGGTGCTAAGAGTTTGGATATCCTCAACAACTTGGATAGTAGCAACAGTGTGGTGGGTAGGAAGGCTCTTAATTCTATCTTCTTCCTCCTTTTCTCTAGCCCATTTCTCTTTAAGTTTAGCCATCATCCTAATGTTTTCATTAATTTGCACTTGAATAGCATTCATAGGAGTGGTCTTCCTCTCCTCAAGAGGAGAAGTTCTAATTTTAAGCAATTCTACCTCATGGGCTAAATTGTCTACATTCGAAGAGAGATTATCTAGTTTGGATAGTTTTTCTTCTACTTTCTTATTGAAGGCCTTTTGGGTAGTGATGAAGTCTTTAAGCGTAATCTCTAGTACAGAAGTGGAGTTCTTGGTGTTAGGATAAGCATTGTTGCTCCCATAGGAATTAGAGGGGAACGGTCAGGGGTTGCTACCAAAATTACTCCTATAAGCATTGTTATTGAAATTGTTTCTAGAGATAAAGTTCACATCTACTTGATCTTGAGCAATCAAAGAATTTAAAGGAACATCATGAGGATCAATAGAAGATTGCTTGGAAAGTAGAGACATGATCAAGTCAACTTTTTCATTTAGGGAGGAAATCTCCTCGACAGAGTTTACCATCCTACCTGTTGGAGCGCGTTCGGTGTGCCATTGGGAATAATTGGTCATCATCTCATCGAGAAGCTTCGTGGCAGCACCAAGTGTAGTTGACATAAAGGTTCCTCCCGCGGCCGAATCCAACAAGTTCCGCGAGGTAAAGTTCAAGCCTGCATAAAAAGTTTGGATAACCATCCAAGTAGTCAAACCATGAGTAGGGCAGTTCTTGACAAGAGATTTCACGCGTTCCCAAGCTTGTGCAACGTGTTCATTATCCAATTGTTTAAAATTCATTATGTCACTCCTTAGTTGGATAATTTTAGCAGGGGGATAGTACTTCCCAATAAAGGCATCCTTGCACTTGTCCCAAGAATCTATGCTATTCCTAGGCAAGGATTGAAACCAGATTTTAGATCCTCCTCTCAAGGAGAAAGGAAAAAGCTTAAGCTTAACAATATCACCATCTACTTCTCGGTACTTTTGCATATCACAGAGTTCAACAAAATTATTTAAGTGCAAAGCAACATCACCTCCAGCACCGGAGAATTGATCTTTCATAACTAGGTTCAGTAAAGCAGGTTTAATTTCATAAGAAGGTGCTGAAGTGGCAGGTGTAGTAATAGGCGTGCAGATAAAGTCATTGTTGTTATGACTGGTGAAGTCACACAACTTGGTGTTCTCGGTGGAACCCATAGCAGCAGCAAGCAAGATAACTACTTTTGTGATTTTTGATAGAAGACACTAATGCAAAAACTGAAAGGTAAACTAACAAGACTAAAAAGCAAAGATAAAAGATAGCGTGCAACTCCCCTATCTTGAAGAGTGGAGTCCCCGGCAACGGCGCCAGAAAACTTGCTTGATGGCTTCTCGCCCCTCGTTGGTTACCCCAAGTGGAAGGTTTGAGATGTAGCGCAGCGGCAAATTTCCCTTGGCAAAGATACCAAGGATCGAATCCCGTGAGACTCCGAGGGTCAACAAGAAGGTGTCAATAGTGCCAGAAACTTTTGCTTGACAGGACCTGCACACAGATACAAATAACTTTGCTCCCAACGAGTACAGAGAGGTTGTCAATCCCTCCGGCCTTGTCGTTTACAAAGGATCAAACGCAAGAGATAATAGTGATAGGTATGACTGCAACTAGGAAATAAGAACATGAAGTAAATAGCGGGTGTGATCAGTGATGGTAATATGGACCGGGGTCCCATGATGTTCACTAGTGATATCTCTCTCCCAAAAGACGATAAAACAACTAAGCGAGGTAAACAAATTACAGCTGGGCAATGGACAGGATTATGTGCACAAACCAATGCTAACTATGCTGTAAGAAAGGTAGATGCTCAAAAGCATGGGCGGTACGCCAAGGCAAGTAGACCGAAATCCATCTGCATCTACTACTAATCATCCACCTTGAGATATCTATCCAGAACATCTCGCTGGTATTAAGTTGCGAGTCCCACCCAAATTGTAAACTCAAAGCAATAGACAACTGCATTAAAAGAACTTTGCGTAAAGTAAACAATCCTTGCACCCACAAGTACAAGCACCGTTGTTTTCCCCCTTGTGGCGACAACACATCCCCTAGACTCATGTTTCTGTCACTCAAGCTAGTCATCGAGGGGCATGAACCCACAATCAAGCATAACGTTCCCTCTTGGAGTTACTACCTACTACTCGGCCAAAGCAATAACTAGCAACAGAGAACATGCAAGAATTACTCAAGAACATAAATATAAAAGAGGTGAATCAAATATATTACTCACACACAATCTGAACATAATCTCATAATCCATCGGATCCCAGCAAACTCATCATAGCAACAGCATAAAGATTACATATGTGCCTCGATCATGTAGGGCAGCTCACGAGGTCTAATCGATGAAGAACAAAGAGGGGAGGAGAACATCACATAGCTATTGGTCATGGACCCATGGTCCAAGGGGGACTACTCACAACTCATCCGGGAAGCGTCCATGGTGGTGGAGAAGCTCCCGGTGGTTGTTCTCCCCTCCGGCATGGTGCCAGGAAGAGTTCTCCTGGTGCTCCCGATCCTGGAAGCGCGGCGGCGGTGGAACAGAGATGAGATCGCGAAAAAGGGTTTCGTCCTCGAGGGTTTCGGGACACGTGCAATATATATGCCAAAGGGGGTCACCAGAGGCGGAGGTGGGGCCCCAGGCGCCCCCCTGGCGTGGCCAGGGGCGGGGCCACGCCGGGTGGCCGCCTGGGCCACCCCATTCTCCCCTCTGGCCCTGCCTTGGTTTTTCCGGAAGCTCCCGATACGCTGATTTTTCCTGTATTTGTCCAGGAATTTTCAGGGCACTTTTAATATGGGGGAAACCTGAAATAGAAAAACAGCAGAAAACATGAACTGGCACTGTGGTGCACTGAGTTAATAGGTTAGTCCAAATATGATCAAAAGTGTATGGAAGTGCATAAATATCATAACAATATCACACAGAAGAGGCATGGAGCAAGCAGAAATTATAGATACGTTTTGGGCGTATCAACATCCCCAAGCTTAATTCCTGCTCGTCCTCGAGTAGGTAAATGATAACAAGCATAATTTCTGTGGTGACATGCTATCAACCATATAAGAACTTTTAAGTAAAGCAATCAAGGCATGTTATTCAAATCAAGTCATAACAAGCAAGAGTCTATATTAGTATTGTAAAAAGTAACATAAGAACATAAGGGTGCAAGAGCTCTCGCTGTCCGTGACTCGAATGTCTCCAAATGGTGTTTGAGTGCAAGAAAGGGGATAGGGATATATGAGAGAGTAAAACATAGTTTTTGTATTGTTGAGAACTTAATCTACTAAAGTTTCACACTTGGTCTTCTTTGGAATCTTATCTTGACTCATCCCCAGACCGTCAGCCAGGTACAAGTCAAAATGATCCACTCCCTTTCGATATTTTGAGCACTCATGCAATGGATGAGCGTAAGCAAGAAAGTCGACACTTAGGATGGCAAAGAGAGAAAAATGATATAGGGGGAAGACAAAAAAGGTGTGAAAGGCTCACATCAATGAGGACAATCATCGGCGAGAGAAAGCCAAATGATAGATATGATGCGAGGAGTAGGGATTGCCATGCAACGGATGCACATATGAGCTAAGGTAAGCTCTCTAATGGAACTAGTGGGGGTGCATCCAACTTGCTTGCTCAAGAAGACCTAGAGCTCTTTTGAGGAGGCTCATCATTGGAATATACAAGCCAAGTTCTATAGTGTAAAGGTCCCCACATAGCTATATGCATAAATGATAATCTCTATGGAGTACAAAGTATAAGATGGAGTACGAGTGTGGATCTCTCAAAAGAAATAGTAGTGTGCCCCCTTCTCTCTTTTTATTTCTTTTCTATTTTTTTATTTTTTTGTGGCCTCAATGGCTCTTTCTATTTATCTCTCATTTGTCCTCTTTGGGATCTTTTGATTTTGTCCTCTTTGGGATCTTTTGATTTGTCCTCTTTGGGATCTTTTCCTCACTTTAGGGGCAACACTCTATGTATTACAAGAAGTATAGAAGATCTTTCACAGTTTACAAAAGTACTCAACATAAAGAAAATGAAACTATCATGATGTATGCAAATGTATGCCTCTGCCAGTGTAGCAGGATATGCAATGATACTAGCGCGTCATGTAGCAATGATTAGGGCAAGGCCCAACTAGCATGCGGCTCATTGATCAAGCAAAAAGCATGTATGACATGAAGATCAAGTCATGAGAGGATGGATGTTGCATGGCAATGTATCTCGGAAAGGCTATGGAAATGCCTTAATAGGTAGGTATGGTGGTTGTTTTGAGGAAGGATATAATGAGGTTTATGATGACAGAGCGTATCATGCCAATGATTTGGATGCACCGGCAAAGTATGCGCCAACTCTCGAGGTGAGAAAGGGCAATGCACGGTACCGAAGAGGCTAGAAAAATATGGATAGGTGGAAGTGTCAACTTTCGAATACTCACATTAGTCCGAAGAACTCATGCACTTATTATCGGTAACTCTCAATCTAATTAGGAGGTTCACAAAGAGACAAGTACCCCGAGGTGTGTATGGGGGTTTGGTTACCCTTGCGCATCCTCGACCCATGGTACGTGAGTGTACTCTAATATTCGATCCCTCCAAAGATTAGTGATCCATTTAGTAGCTAAAGTTCTCAACTATTTTGTAGGTTTTCAAAAATAAACACGGATTGCCCAAAATACGCCATCTATCACTAATAGGCTAAAGCTCTTGACACCGAAAGTTCAGACATTACTCATGGCAACACCTCAAAACTATTGCAAGTTACTACTAAAATTAAATAACAACCTCAATTACCTACTTTAAGTCAAGACACACAACTCAGTGCAACAGACAAACTCTCTTAACAAGATAAACATGAAAACTCAAGAGAGTTCAACAACCAACTAAACAAAAGCCCTTTAAAAAGAAAAGCATGAAAACTAAGAGCTAAACATGACAGCAACTATGGAAAGACAAAGAACACACACAACAAAGATAAGCATGAAAATCCTATGTTGTGTTCTAGGTTGAAGTGGAGTGTGTTTCTCTCCCACACAAAGAAAGCTGGGTTCTAACTCGTTATGAACAGCAAGCAAAGCTAAAGAAAACTAAAAAGGAAACTAAAAGCAAGACACTCCAAGCATAGCACATAACGCATGAAGTGATTAAAATATAGTGGAACGAAAGATGAACTGATAATTGTTGATGGAGAAGGGGATGCACGGGGGCATCCCCAAGCTTAGACGCTTGAGTCTTCTTGAATATTTCTTGGGGTTGCACGGGGGCATCCCCAAGCTTGAGCGTTTGACCCTCCTGAATCTTTTTATCATCTTCCCTCGCACACTTGAAAACTCCCTTCATACATAACTCATCATAATCTGATTAGCGAGGTTAGTACCCATAATAAAATAACTTTTCCCTGCTGCAAATAAGGATAATCTTGAAGATCTACTGTTTCTCAAGATTGCCAAAAGGTTTTTGCAAAGAAAAAGCAAGCTCAAGGTTTGCAAAACGAAGAAAAGGCAAAACAGGACAGAATCTGTGAAAAACAGACCAGCAGGTAGTAAATAATTTTTTCGGGGCACTTCTGCAACTCAAATCAAAAAACTCAGAACGGACGCCCGAAAGCCAATTGTATAGAGCACGCTTTCAAAAAAATTCAGACCAAAAAGATGATCTGGTGATTTTATGCGAATTTTTCTGTCCAAGGACAGAATCTGTTTCCTGCACAGCACGTCATAACTTTTGAACTTTCTTGCAATCAGAGGCTAAACTTGGCACAAAGCTGAAAAGAAAAGATACAATGATGATGCTAATGTAGTAACAAACATCAAGACACAAAAAAAGCAAAATAAAATTTTATTCGTTGTGGGCTGCCTCCCAAAAGGGCTTTCTTTTATGCCTTTAAGCTAGGCATAATGCAAAAAGAAAGGATCAAGTTTTATCAAGAGTAAAAGAATAGCTAGCCCGTACAACGGACTCAAAAGGCAACTTAATCTTATTTATAGGGAAGTGTTCCATTCCTTTCTTGAGAGGGAATTGGGATTTTATAATCCCCTCTTTCATGTCAATGATAGCACCAACGGTGCGAAGAAAAGGACGTCCCAAAATAATTGGAAAAGAAGGTTCACATTCAATATCCATAATAGTAAAATCAACGGGAACATAATTGTCATTGACAATGATAAGAACATCGTTGATCCTCCCCAAAGGTTTCTTTATGGAAGAATCAACAAGACGAACACCAAAAGAACAAGGATCAAAAGGTTTCAATTTAAGCATATCATACATTCTTTTGGGCATAACGGAGGTACTAGCTCCAACATCATATAAAGCATAGCAAGAGAAGTTATTCAACTTAATTTTAATCATAGGATCCCAACCATCTTCTAGCTTTCTAGGTATGGAGGCTTCTACCCTAAGCTTCACCTCCCTAGCTTTGATGAGAGCATTAGTGATATGCTCCGTGAAGGCAAGATTAAGCGTGCTAGTGTGGGGATCTCTAGACATCTTGTGAAGGAAATCAATAACTTCAGAAAGGGTGCAATTATCAAAATCAAGGTCACTACTATCAAGTAAAGTGGTAGTGGTGTCCTTTAGGCTCACTTGTTTGGTAGCTTCTATGGTCGTAGGAGTTTCTACGGTTGAGGTCATAGCATCACCATTAATAGGTCCAATGGGACCAGGAGTGCATTGGGTTCTAAGAGTTTGGATATCCTCAACAACTTGGATAGTAGCAACAGTGTGGTGGGTAGGAAGGCTCTTAATTCTATCTTCTTCCTCCTTTTCTCTAGACCATCTCTCTTTAAGTTTAGCCATCATCCTAATGTTTTCATTAATTTGCACTTGAATAGCATTCATAGGAGTGGTCTTCCTCTCCTCAAGAGGAGAAGTTCTAATTCTAAGCAATTCTACCTCATGGGCTAAATTGTCTACCTTCGAAGAGAGATTATCTAGTTTGGCTAGTTTTTCTTCTACATTCTTATTGAAGGCCTTTTGGGTAGTGATGAAGTCTTTAAGCATAATCTCTAGTTCAGAAGTGGAGTTCTTGGTGTTAGGATAAGCATTGTTGCTCCCATAGGAATTAGAGGGGAACGGTCTAGGGTTGCTACCAAAATTACTCCTACAAGCATTGTTATTGAAATTGTTTCTAGAGATAAAGTTCACATCTACTTGATCTTGAGCAATCAAAGAATTTAAAGGAACATCATGAGGATCAATAGAAGATTGCTTGGAAAGTAGAGACATGATTAAGTCACCTTTTTCATTTAGGGAGGAAATCTCCTCGACAGAGTTTACCTTCCTACCTGTTGGAGCGCGTTCGGTGTGCCATTGGGAATAATTGGTCATCATCTCATCGAGAAGCTTCGTGGCAGCACCAAGTGTAGTTGACATAAAGGTTCCTCCCGCGGCCGAATCCAACAAGTTCCGCGAGGTAAAGTTCAAGCCTGCATAAAAAGTTTAGATAACCATCCAAGTAGTCAAACCATGAGTAGGGCAGTTCTTGACAAGAGATTTCATGCTTTCCCAAGCTTGGGCAACGTGTTCATTATCCAATTGTTTAAAATTCATTATGTCACTCCTTAGTTGGATAATTTTAGAAGGGGGATAGTACTTCCCAATAAAGGCATCCTTGCACTTGTCCCAAGAATCTATGCTATTCCTAGGCAAGGATTGAAACCAGATTTTAGCTCCTCCTCTCAAGGAGAAAGGAAAAAGCTCAAGCTTAACAATATCACCATCTACTTCTCGGTACTTTTGCATATCACAGAGTTCAACAAAATTATTTAAGTGCAAAGCAGCATCATCTACAGCACCGGAGTATTGATCTTTCATAACTAGGTTCAGTAAAGCAGGTTTAATTTCATAACAAGGTGCTGAAGTGGCAGGTGTAGTAATAGGCGTGCAGATAAAGTCATTGTTGTTATGACTGGTGAAGTCACACAACTTGGTGTTCTCGGTGGAACCCATAGCAGCAGCAAGCAAGATAACTATTTTTGTGATTTTTGATAGAAGACACTAAAGCAAAAACTAAAAGGTAAACTAACAAGACTAAAAAGCAAAGATAAAAGATAGCGTGCAACTCCCCTATCTTGAAGAGTGGAGTCCCCGGCAACGGCGCCAGAAAACTTGCTTGATGGCTTCTCGCCCCCCGTTGGTTACCCCAAGTGGAAGGTTTGAGATGTAGCGTAGCGGCAAATTTCCCTTGGCAAAGATACCAAGGATCGAATCCCGTGAGACTCCGAGGGTCGACAAGAAGGTGTCAATAGCGCCAGAAACTTTTGCTTGACAGGACCTGCACACAGATACAAATAACTTTGCTCCCAACGAGTAGAGAGAGGTTGTCAATCCCTCCGGCCTTGTCGTTTACAAAGGATCAAACGCAAGAGATAATAGTGATAGGTATGACTGCAACTAGGAAATAAGAACAGGAAGTAAATAGCGGGTGTGATCAGTGATGGTAATATGGACCGGGGTCCCATGATGTTCACTAGTGATGTCTCTTTCCCAAAAGACGATAAAACAGCTAAGCGAGGTAAACAAATTACAGCTGGGCAATTGACAGGATTATGTGCGCAAACCAATGCTAACTATGCTGTAAGAAAGGTAGAGGCTCAAAAGCATGGGCGGTACGCCAAGGCAAGTAGACCGAAATCCATCTGCATCTACCACTAATCATCCACCTTGAGATATCTATCCAGAACATCTCGCTGGTATTAAGTTGCGAGTCCCACCCAAAGTGTAAACTCAAAGCAATAGACAACTGCATTAAAAGAACTTTGCGTAAAGTAAACAATCCTTGCACCCGCAAGTACAAGCACCGTTGTTTTCCCCCTTGTGGCAACAACACATCCCCTAGACTCATGTTTCTGTCACTCAAGCTAGTCATCGAGGGGCATGAACCCACAATCAAGCATAACGTTCCCTCTTGGAGTTACTACCTACTACTCGGCCAAAGCAATAACTAGCAACGGAGAACATGCAAGAATTACTCAAGAACATAAATATAAAAGAGGTGAATCAAATATATTACTCACACACTATCTGAACATAATCTCATAATCCATCGGATCCCAGCAAACTCAGCATAGCAACAGCATAAAGGTTACATATGTGCCTCGATCATGTAGGGCAGCTCACGAGGTCTAATCGATGAAGAACAAAGAGGGGAGGAGAACATCACATAGCTACTGGTCATGGACCCATGGTCCAAGGGGGACTACTCACAACTCATCCGGGAAGCATCCATGGTGGTGGAGATGCTCCCGGTGGTGGTTCTCCCCTCCGGCAGGGTGCCGGGAAGAGTTCTCCTGGTGCTCCCGATCTTGGAAGCGCGGCGGCGGCGGAACAGAGACGAGATCACGAAAAAGGGTTTCGTCCTCGAGGGTTTCGGGACGCGTGCAATATATATGCCAAAGGGGGTCACCAGAGCTGGAGGTGGGGCCCCAGGCGCCCCCCTGGCGCGGCCAGGGGTGGGGCCGCGCCGGGTGGCCGCCTGGGCCACCCCAGGCTCCCCTCTGGCCCTTCCTTGGTTTTTCCGGAAGCTCCCGATACGCTGATTTTTCCTGTATTTTTCCCGAAATTTTCAGGGCACTTTTAATATGGGGGAAACCTGAAATAGAAAAATAGCAGAAAACAGGAACTGGCACTGTGGTGCACTGAGTTAATAGGTTAGTCCAAATATGATCAAAAGTGTATGGAAGTGCATAAATATCATAGCAATATCACACAGAAGAGGCATGGAGCAAGCAGAAATTATAGATACGTTTTGGACGTATCAGAGTGCAATACAAAGTTGGCGGTGGCGCTGGTCGTGCTGGATGTGTGCTTCAACCCTGTCAGGGACCGGCGCATAGGCATCGACATGCTCCACCGGGTCGTTTACGGGCCTCGGGTATTGTCGTGGAATTAACACGACAGATGTCTGGTTTAACAGACTTGATGATGGAACCATCGCACGGGTTAGCTTGAAGGGGTTAAAAGCACACAAAGGACACAGTGGGTTTATACTAGTTCGGCCCCTTCGATGAAGGTAAAAGCCTACGTCTAGTTTGGTTTGGTATTGCTTGGGCGTCGATGAACAGGGAGCGGATTGCTTGCCTGTGTCTCGACGGGTTGTTTCTTGCCCCCTGAACCGTCGCCGGGTTGTCTCTTTATATAGAGGCGATGCCCGGTCCGGTTTACAGAGTCCCGAGGCCGGCTCATACTTGTGTCCGCCTCAGTCTCTGTTCTTTCTTTCTTAACTCTCAAGTTACATCATCGGTCGGTTTACAAATCGTAACTCTATACATGGGCCCTAAGATCTCATGGGCCGTAGCCTTTACTGAATACTACAACCATACAATTATAATAAGCCGGTTTACACTAGCCGGTTCATACCTGCTAGTAATATCCCTAACATTAGGCCCTAGAATGATTTGAACTTGTTCATATCAATCTTCTCAACCTTGCATGACCTTCCTTCTTGCGTCTTCTCATTTTTGTAAACCGGCCCTGACGTCATCCTCGAGAATCACTTAATCTGTCCGTGTCATCATTTCTGCATTTAACGCCGCGAGCTGTACTATAGCTTTGTTTAAAGGTTATCCCGAAAATCGAGGCGTCAGAGGATCTTTATCCGATCTTTTGCCTCCTCGAATCCCGCACCTGTCGCTTCGGATCTGACTTTCTTCTATAAATACCGCTGTCCCCATCTGTTATTCTCTTCCGCTCCTTTCTTCTTCCTCCGTCGCCCGAGTTCAAGACGCCATTGACGCCCGAGCTCGAACCGCCGCCGTCGACCGCCGAGCCCAAACCCTCGCCGGCCGCTGCATCAACCTGAGCTTGACTAGAAAGAACTCCTCCGCCGCTTCTCAGGTACTCCATCTTCTTCCTCTTTGTGGTCTTGTAACCTCTAGGGTTCTTGCTCGCGTCTCCGCCATTAGAGCTTTAATGAAAGCTTCACCTTGTTCATCTTAAATACCAGTTTCACAGAAGTTTTGACCTTTATATCTAGCTCTTTAGATCTTACTTTTGTTCTGCTAATATATGCTTTAGATCTCGTCACCTACACCCAACCTGTATGTTCATCTGCTCCGCATAAGATCCTTGTAGTTTCTTCCCGTATATCCTTGCATTATTTTTCTTTTTCTTATGTGCTCAGATCTGTTCCACCTTTAGCTGTTTGCAAAAACCTATTTCTTCTCCTTTGTAGATTTGTTAAGTATACTCCGGTTTATACTGTCATGCACTGTTCCTGTAAAAAATTTAAAGATGAACGCGACGGTTTAGCTGTTCCTCTTTTGTTGTCATGAACCGGTAGTAACACAGCTCCTTGTTATTGCCGGGTTAGCCATATCATTAGTCCCTTGTCTAAACCGTTGCGTGATCTTTGTATATATCTTCCGGTTTATGCCGCTGTACTTAAATAATCCGGTCTTTACTTTTACCCTTTCAGTACTTTGTCCTTCTGTTGCTATGGCCAAACAGTTTGTCTATTGCGACTGGGCTCCTTCCATTGTCACGGAAGAAGATTTAGCCAAAGCTGTGTCAATTGGCACTTTAGGCCCTCGATCTGTTTTAAAGTGGCGGGCTCCAAAAGGTGAATGCCCTCCTACTCCCAGAGAGGGGGAGGTTATTGTTTTCTTTGATCATATAGCTCGAGGCTTCACACCCCCCGGTTCAAAAATTTTCCGGGATGTACTTGCCGCCTTCCAACTCCATCCTCAGGACATAGGTCCAAACTCTATCTCCAATATCTGTGATTTCCAAGTGTTCTCAGAGGTATATCTGCAAGAAGAACCGTCTGTTGACCTGTTCCGGGATTTCTTTCACCTGAACCGGCGCACTGAATTCACCAGCGGACCGCATCAAGAACTGGGTGGGGTTAGCATCCAGAAAAGGAGAGATGCAGTCTTTCCCCACGCCGCTCTTCATACGCACCCAAAGGATTGGAATAAGTCCTGGTTTTACTGTATTGACACTTCTCCTGCCGGGGAGAACCCACTGTCGGGTTACCGCGAGCACCGTCTTCCGGAGGATCACCCTTTGCCACAGCAACTTACCTTTGCCGAACGGCCCCGGTTTGCTTCTCAGCTTACTAAATTGAAAGCTTTTATGGCCAACGGTCTAATTGGAACTGATTTTATGCGCTGTTGGCTCTCTTGGAGTATCCTTCCCTTGAGTCGGCGACCACATCTGATGTGCAAGTATTCTGGTAAACCGGACGACCCTCAACAGTTTACCAAGGATGAACTTTCTGAATCGGAGGTCATTGAATCGGCTAAGAAGATGCAACGTCTCCTTAGAGGATTGCGGCAAAATCGGGTTGGATCCGTATTACAAGAAGAACAAGCTGCCTGCCGTAAGCCTTGCTTTTTTGTATATATTTTATGATCCGTTTATATAAACCATCTTCTAACTGTCTTCTTTCTGTCCAAATAGGCCGATGATCCTTTTTGGAAAAGAAAACCTCAGGAGAAAACCGGCAAACAGGCACGCCGGAAGATCTTGGCTAACAAGAAGAGAAAAGCGGCCGGTGGCTCTAGTTCTCACGCTGAGGATGACGATCCGGATTCTGAGGTATGAATTAATCCGGCTTTAACTTACTCGCCTTTACTCATATCTGTATCTAATGATAACCTTTTCACAGGAGTTGGCTGAGGGAGATAAACCGGCAGAAGTTGAGGTAACTATCCTTTCTTCCGATTCAGAACCACTTCCACAAAAAAGTCGTCGGACAGTCCGGAAATATCAGTTTTCTCATCCTTATGCTCAGTTGGATCCTAATTTTCTTTTGAAGAAACAACAACACGAAGCTCTTCGCCGGACCACTCGCCATAGTGGTCTTGCAGTGGAATCATCCGGGATTTCTCTAACTCCAGCTCGGAGGCGCCGCTCTGAGGTTATACTCTCTCCAACCCTCCTTCATCCCAAGGCCGGGCTTATCCGCAAACCTCTTAAACCGTCTGACCCTGATTATCAGGAGACTCCATTATCTTCTTCCGGTGAATCGACTGCCACGCAACTTCCCCCACTGAAAACCGTCCCAGGGTAAGTCTTTTTAACTTATCCGGTTTATGATTTCATCTTGCTTCGTAATCTTAACTAATTTTCCAAACTTCTTCCAGCAAGCCAAAGCCTAGCAAAAAACCAAAAGCCAACAAACCCACTGGTGAGACTACTGTTGATGATCCGTCGGTTGATCCGGCAACAACCGTCCCCCCAGAAGGCGAGCCCACAATTCCTCTTGAGAATCCTGCTCCTACGGATCATATTTCAATGCCCGAGAACCCTACTGCTGATGATGTTCATGATCCGCCAAGTCCTGCCCGGGCCAATTCTCCTCAGACCAATCCGGCATCTCCCAGTCCGATTCATACTGCAGCTCCACCAACAGCACCTACTTTTCCAGAAGTTGAAGTGACTGGCACTGCTTTTACTGCTCCGGCTGAGCCCACTATTTTAGCCAAACATACGGCTAAAACCGAGAAGCTGTACCAAGAGAAGGGCAAATGGAGTACTAAGCTGTCCAGCTTCGCCGATATGAGTGCCCAGGAGCTTTATTCCGGGTATTTGAACTGGCTTCACACTGGTCGAGATTATGAAGCAGGATTAATTAACATGATGAAGGACAAGTATGAGGTAAACCTTTGCCTTTTGTTTTTCCGCTTTCATTGCACTTCTGACTATATCATAGTAGCCCCCAAGTTCCGGTTTAGCTGAGCGTTGAAGGTGAACCGGAACTTTTAACTTGAACAACTGATCTTACATTAGCCCCCAAGTATCAAGTAGATAACTTGGTTATGTATTTGATACTTGTAAGAATTTCTTCTGATACTTCAGTTATCCATTAGCCCCCAAGTGTCAAGTAGACAACTTGCTTGTGTGCTTGAGACTTTTGTCTATGAACTGCTGCTGTTTACTGTTTCAACTGCCATTAGCCCCCAAGTGTCAAGTAGACAACTTGCTTGTGTGCTTGAGACTTTTGTCTATGAATTGCTTCTTATCACTTGATTTTCCTTGCAGGCTGATTTAACCCAGAGGGCTGAAGAAGTTAGTGAACTCCGGAACAGACTCGCTGAAATGGAGGCTGCTGCTGGTAAGGCCAAGAAAGACTTGAAGGTGAGTTTAAAGACTGCTGAAGAACTGAAAAAATTCTTTGAAGAGGAGCGGACCGCCTTTGAGGTTCAGAAGAAAGATCTGGAAAAGAGGGTCAAAGATGCTGAGGAAGCGCTTAATCCGGTGATTGAAGAGTTAACCGGCTTAAAGCGGCAAATAGAGTTGATGACCTCTGCCGTCTTTGGTAAGTATTCAATCTGTATTCCTGCTTTATCTTTGTAATCTTCCATCTGTGCTGGTTTAACTGTTATACTCATATGCAGGGCGCCGTGTCACCCATCTTGGGGATGACTTGCGGAAGAAACTTAAAGCATGTTACACTTTGGTCGAGCAGCTGTATTCCAGCGCTCAAAGGATCAGAAGTGCCACATCATTCAGTAAACCGGCCCCTACGACCATCCGAGAAACCTTGCAAAAACTGTCTGTCTTGCCTGTCCGTCTGGAGGAATTCAAGAAATCTGCTGCTCGAGCCGGTGCCCTCATGGCGCTTACCAGGGCGAAAGCATGGGTTCCGGATTTTGATCCGGAGGAGGCTTTAAATGGGTATCCAAATACCAAGGAAGACGGTTCAGGGTTTACTGCAAAAGATCTCCATATCTTGACGAAGGAGATGCGCCCTCCCGCCAGCAAAATTGCGGCCGAATCAGACTTATCCAGGTATCATTCGGGGTATGATTTGCAGAACGAGCGGGTGGATCGGCCGGTTGACAATACCGTCAATCTAATCCCACCAGTGCGCCCTCATACCTTCGCTCCAGATATTGAACCGTCTGAACTCATCAACGAAGAGATGTATTTTCGTGCCTTAACGAAAATCGACTGGTGCGTCCCTGACTTCCAACCGCTTCGAGAAGAGGAGGAGACTCCGGATCAAGCCGATGCCCAGGCGTCGCAGCAGGAGGTAGCATAGCTCATAGTTTAATGTTTGCAATTGCAGTCTCATTTATCGAACAATCTTTAATCCGTCAGGCTTGCTATGCCTTGTAATAGGATAGCTGATAACATTGTCCGTTTTGATCCGGATATTCCAACTTCTTGTTTTATCATTGCCAGTTTGGTCTGATATGAATTGTCTTATATATCATCTGTTCCTGCATATGCAATATTTGAAAATATGTCCTAACGGTTTGACCGTTGGACCCATTAAATTGTTCTCACGATATATCAAATAAGTATATACTCATATCAGAAACAACTCTATACCTGAGACCAAGTATGCTCAATACTCTTAATCCGGTAGAATTTAAAATTTCTTGATGAAGACTTTCATGGATCCAATAACAAACCCGGGCTTGATGAAAGACGCCGGTTTATATCATTCCAAAACTTTGTCCAGAAGTTTGTAGCTTTTTGCCTGATGGATGATCCGGGTTATAATGAGCACCGTTTTATCTCATGCTGGTATTCATGATCCAGACTTTTAACTTTTGTAGATGTGTGGTCAATTTCTTGAATTGTCCCACTCCGGATTAAAGAATCATAACACATAAAGATCAGAAAACATAAATTTGCAAATAAAACCATGTAGTCGAGGCTTTTTACGAGCTGCCAGGCTCAAAGCAAGGTTCAGCCAATCACTGGATGCGGGTAATCCCGTCTTTCCAGAGGGCCGGTCAATGGATGCGGGTAATCCCGTCTTTCCATAGGAACCATAAGAAAAAAATTTAGCCAATCACCGGATGCGGGTAATCACGTCTTTCCAGAGGGCCGGTCGATGGATGCGGGTAATCCCGTCTTTCCATAGGAACCATAAGAAATTTTTTTAGCCAATCACTGGATGCGGGTAATCCCGTCTTTCCAGAGGGCCTCCATGGTTCCTTGAAACCATGGGTAAATATAAACCAATCACTGGATGGATTACCATCCAGAGGGTTTCCGTGAAGCGTCCTCTTTGAGCCAGATGTGACCTCATGCTCTTCAGGGAGTTTTATTGCTTCTGAGTATATATTCTGCAAAAATCATTTTTAAACCGGCAGATATGTTTGAAATGTAACATATGATAATACATATATGGTTGTCCTCACAAGATATTTGTATTGGAAAAAAGGCTGAGCCCCGGTTTACCGAGGGTGCCGGTTTATTCATTAATCATAATATATACATAGGATACAGTGGAGCTCATAGCTCAAGTATAGTAGGGCCGTAAGTGGGCAATGTTCCATGGCCTCTTCGTCTCCTCCTCCGATGTCCGTGAGTCCTTGTGTTCTCGAACGTCCAGCAGGTAATATGAACCGTTGTGCAGATTCTTGCTGACCACAAAGGGCCCTTCCCAAGGCGGGGATAATTTGTGCATATCTGTTTGATCTTGGATGAGCCGGAGTACTAAGTCGCCCTCCTGGAACGTCCTTGTCTTGATCCGGCGGCTGTGATATCTGCGTAAGTCTTGTTGATAAATTGCAGACCGTGCCGCTGCTATATCACGCTCTTCATCCAGCCGGTCCAAACTGTCTTGCCTTGCTTGTTCATTGGCCGCTTCAACATAAGCCGTCACCCTTGGAGAATCATGACGGATATCACTTGGAAGGACCGCTTCAGCACCATATACCATGAAGAAAGGTGTGTAACCTGTGGATCGGTTTGGTGTAGTGTTGATACTCCAAAGAACAGATGGTAACTCGTCAACCCAGCATCCTGGTGTTCTTTGCAAGGGAGCCATAAGCCGGTGCTTGATACCTCACAGAATCTCCTGATTTGCTCTTTCAGCTTGACCATTGGATTGGGTGTGAGCCACAGAAGATACATCTAAGCGAATATGTTCCCTTTGACAAAATTCTTCCATCTCACCTTGAGATAAATTGGTGCCATTATCTGTGATAATGCTGTGCGGAAAGCCAAATTGGAAAATTACCTTTTTAATGAATTTGACTGCCGTTGCCGCATCACAATTGCTCACAGGCTCTGCCTCAATCCACTTTGTAATCTTATCCACTGCTACTAGTAGATGAGTTTTCTGATCTTGGGATCGTTTGAAAGGTCCCACCATATCAAGCCCCCAAGTCGCGAACGGCCAGGTTATTGGTATCATCCGAAGCTCCTGTGCCGGAACAAGAGCGCGTCGTGAAAACTTCTGACAAGCATCACACTTCCGGACTAAATCCGCCGAATCCGCATGAGCTGTTAACCAATAGAACCCATGTCGAAAAGCCTTAGCCACCAAGGATTTTGAACCGGCATGATGACCACAATCCCCTTCATGGATTTCACGAAGGATGTCACAACCTTCCTCAGCTGATACACACCGTTGAAACGCTCCAGAAACACTGCGATGATGAAGTTCTCCGTTTGCAATCGTCATGGACTTGGAACGCCGGATTATCTGTCGTGCCTCTATCTCATCATCCGGTAGCTCTCCTCGGCTCAAATACGCCAAGTAAGGCCGCGTCCAATCCGGAATTATATGAAGCGCTGCAACTAACTGTGCCTCCGGATCAGGAACAGCTAGGTCTTCCTCCGATGGTACTTGAACCGAAGGACTGTGCAACTCATCCAAAAAAGTATTTGGCGGCACCGGTTTACGTTGGGAGCCTAGCCGCCTTAAAGCATCGGCCGCTTCGTTCCGTCGCCGGTCTATATGATCCACCTGATACCCTTTGAAATATCCTGCAACTGCTTCAACTTCCCGTCTGTAAGCTGCCATGAGGGGATCTCTTGAATCCCACTTGCCTGAAACTTATTGTGCCACCAGATCTGAATCGCCAAAACACTTGACCCGGCTCAAGTTCATCTCCTTCGCCATCCGTAAGCCATGAAGTAATGCTTCGTATTCTGCCGCATTATTAGTGCAAGGAAACAATAAACGGAGGACATAACAAAACTTATCACCTCGGGGGGAAGTTAAAACAACTCCAGCCCCCGAGCCTTCCAACTGTCTTGAACCGTCAAAATGAATCTTCCAGTACGTAAGATCCGGCTTCTCCTCCGGAATTTGTAATTCTGTCCAATCATTGATGAAATCCACCAATGCCTGAGATTTTATAGCGGTGCGTGGCACATACTTCAACTCATGTGGGCTGAGTTCAATGGCCCACTTTGCAACTCTACCTATAGCTTCCCTGTTCTGGATTATATCTCCCAATGGCGCTGAACTAACCACAGTTATCGGATGACCTTGGAAATAGTGCTTCAGCTTCCGGTTTGCCATGAACACTCCATATACCAGCTTTTGCCAATGTGGGTACCTCTGTTTGGACTCAATGAGTACTTCACTCACATAGTAAACCGGACGTTGAACCGGGTATTCCTTTCCTGCTTCCTTGCGCTCAACCACGATTGCAACGCTGACTGCCCGTGCATTGGCGGCGACGTATAACAGCAACGGTTCATTATCAACAGGGGCAGCTAATACCGGCGGCTTTGCCAGTTGCCACTTCAGATCCTCAAACCCTGCGTTAGCCTCATCACTCCATATAAACCGATCTGTTTTCTTCAGCATCTGGTAAAGCAGGATCGCCTTCTCTCCCAAATGGCTGATGAACCGGCTTAATGCTGTGATCCGGCCAGCGATACGCTGAACATCGTTGATGCAAACTGGTTTAGTCAAAGATGTAATTGCCTTGATCTTCTCCGGATTAGCTTCTATTCCTCTGTTTGAGACCAAGAATCCCAGTAGTTTACCTGCTGGAACACCAAAGGCACACTTCTCCGGATTAAGCATCATCTTATAGGCTCGAAGATTGTCAAAAGTCTCTTTAAGATCCTCTATCATCGTCTCCTCTTTCCTTGATTTAACCACAATGTCATCCACATAGGCATGAACATTCCTCCCTATCTGTCCTTTAAGGCAATTCTGAACGCAACGCTGATAAGTTGCTTGAGAACTCTTGAGCCCAAAAGGCATAGATACATAGCAAAAAGCACCAAAAGGGGTTATGAGAGCTGTCTTCTCTTGCTCTTTAACTGCCATCTTGATCTGGTGATATCCTGAATATGCATCCAAAAAGCTTAGCCGCTCACATCCCGCTGTAGCATCGATAATCTGATCAATGCGAGGGAGAGCAAAAGGATCAGTTGGACAAGCCTTGTTGAGGTTTGTGTAATCCACACACATTCTCCACTTTCCATTCTTCTTTAACACAAGCACCGGATTAGCCAACCACTCTGGGTGAAATACTTGAACTATGAACCCTGCGGCCAAAAGCCTGGCCACTTCTTCTCCTATAGCCTTGCGCCTCTCTTCATTGAAGCGGCACAAATATTGTTTAACCGGTTTATACTTCGGATCAATGTTAAGGCTGTGCTCAGCGAGTTCCCTCGATATAACTGGCATGTCAGAAGGCTTCCACGCAAAGATATCCCGGTTCTCCCGGATGAACTCGATGAGCGCGCTTTCCTATTTGGGATCAAGGTTAGCGCTGATAGTAAACTGCTTGGACGAATCACCTGGCACAAAATCAACTTGCTTGGTCTCCTCCGCCGATTTAAACTTCAATGCCGGATCATGCTCTGTAGTTGGCTTCTTTAGCGGAGTCATATCTGCCGGATCAACATTATCTTTGTAAAACTTCAACTCTTCTGTGGCACATACTGCCTCCGCGTAGGCTGCATCTCCTTCTTCACACTCTACTGCTATCTTCCGACTTCCATGAACTGTGATCGTGCCTTTGTGACCCGGCATTTTGAGTTGCAGATAAACATAACATGGCCTAGCCATAAACTTGGCATAAACCGTTCTCCCGAATAAAGCGTGATAGGGGCTCCGGATCTTGACAACTTCGAAAGTTATCATTTCTGACCTGGAATCATGCTCATCTCCAAAGGTAACTTCCAAGTCAATCTTTCCAACTGGATAAGCCGACTTACCTGGAACCACCCCGTGGAACACTGTGTTTGATTGTCTTAACTTCTTATCCGTTAGGCCCATACGACGGAAAGTCTCATAGTACAAGATGTTGATGCTGCTACCGCCGTCCATGAGAACTTTAGTGAACTTATAACCTCCCACCTGTGGCGCTACCACCAAGGCCAAGTGGCCCGGATTATCCACCCACATTGGATGATCCTCCCTACTCCATACAATGGGCTACTCCGACCAGCGCAGAAATTGCGGTGTTGCCGGTTCAACCGCGTTAACTGCCCGCTTTAAAACCTTCTGATCTCGTTTACACAGACTTGTGGTAAATACATGGTATTGCCCACTACTCAACTCCTTTGGATTACTCTGATATCCGGATTGTGGTTGCTGTTGCTGACGCAGCTGATTACCCTGATTATTGTGATTACCTTGGCCCTGCTGTTGACTGCCTTGGTTATTGTAACCACCCTGATTACGCGGCTGATTGCCCTGGTTATTATAACTTCCTTGACCATTTTGATAACCGGCCCGGTTTTGATAACCATTGTTATTGCCCCGATATCCTGATCCGGAGCTGTTCCCCTGATGACCCGGACCATAGAACCCTGGGCCTGAACCGCCATTTGGAGGCCTGTCATTAGGATTAAAGCGGCCCATCATTGCTTCCATAAAGGGCCTGCACTCTCTTATAGTGTGTTTTGTTGGTCGTCTGCTCGAGCCATGCTTCGGACAAGGCTGATCTAACTCTTGGTCCCAACTAACATCCCCTCCGCCGGTTTGTTGAGGTGGCTTGCCCCTATTACACTGAAAACCCTCCTGAACTTGAGTATTGGCCACGAAATCAGAGCCGCTTTCTGCCTTCCGCTTGCCTAATAAACTTGTATTAGCCGGATTAACCTGCGCCGGTTTACCAGGCCTGTTAACCTTTCCTGCCTTGTCTCCCTCAGCTTCTGGATACTTAGTACTGTCAGAGTCTCCGTACTTCACCAGAGCACTCATAAGAGTTCCCATACCATTGCACTCCCGTTTAAGCCATCCTAGTTTCAACTTTAGAGACTCAAACCGGCAATTATTTTCCAAGGTCACTATTGCCGTACTGGGATTGTTACCATTCGAGGAATGCAGGATCTCTCATACTCGCCGCACCCATGCACTTGTAGACTCCTGCTCTCCTTGCACGCATGCTGCTAAGTCTATTATTGACATCGGCTGCTTGCATGTATCCTTGAAATTCTTGATAAACTGGCGGCGTAACTCCCCCCATGATCCGATTGAATTAGGTGGTAAGCCCTTTAACCAGGTCCGGGCTGTTCCCTCAAGCATCATGGTGAAGTATTTCGCACAAGCCGCTTCATCCACATCCAACATCTCCATGGCCATCTCGTAACTCTCCACCCAAGCCTCAGGAGGTAAATCTGCAGTGTAATTAGGTACCTTACGGGGCCCTTTAAAATCCTTGGGCAACTTCACGCTCCATAAAGCGGGGATAAGACACTGCACTCCAAAGGAACTCGTTGTGACTCCTGTCTCTGATGTGGCTGTTTGAACCGGCGTCATCTGACGGATTTCCTGCCGGGTCACCGACCTAACCCAGTTTGCATCCTGAGCTTGTGCATCTGCGCCTGCCGGATTACCCTGTCTGCGCTGATGACGCCTGCGTTCACTGCTAGACACTTCTGGTTCCTCCCAATGCCTAGTGTAACTCCGGCTGGGACGCGGTGTTGAATGTAACATCTCCCTGCTATGAGAATATGCTTGCTGCTGTACTAGCGCCGTATTAAGCAGATCCTTGACCCTGCGTACCTCCAATGCCACCGGAGATGTTCCCTCAATGGGTAAAGCGGCCAAACGTGCAGCAGCAGCAACGATGTTATCCAAAGGATTCGAATAATGACCTGAAGGGGTAGGAACGTGAGGCGCAGACGTGATCCGCCGATCTTGCTCCGCAGTGGGCTGCTGAACCGGCTCATCCCTGGCTGGGGGTGCCCTCCGGTTTGAGGCCGGATCATTGCTGGTCCCAGCCCCAGGTGTCCTGAACAGATCCTTTGCTTCATAAACCGACGGTAGTCGAGATTGATACTTTCGACCCCTTATTCCATGTACAGAGGCCTGCTCCATCCTTAGATGAAAAGCTTGATCATTTAGTTCCGCCTGTCTTATTGCTATCATAGCCTTCTCCGCTTTCAAATCATCCCTTGCTTTATCAACCCGGCCTTTTAACTGAAGAAGCTCTGCATCATGCTGCGCCTTGTCTGCTGGAGCTACCTCTGCCACCGCTTTAGCTGTGAACTCCTCGACTAAGGTGGATAGAACGTCAGCAGGTGAGAGGGCTAGGCCACTCCCACCTACACCAGCTTCTGCTGTCGCCCCGTTCACCGTGGGCTGTGAGCCGGCCATAAAGACAGCCACCCGGTTTGGCGGGTCGAAGGGGTCCGGAATACTGTTCCCGTCGGACTCACCCTCAGACCGGCCATCCTGCAACTGATACAGAGATTCAGTCTCTCCGGATGAGGATCCTTCGTCGGAATAAACAACTGTTTCACCGCCGGATTCCGATTCGTCCTCGGTTTGGACCCCGTGAACTGCCCCAACGAAAACGCGCTTCATGGCGGGATGAATCCGGGTCGAACTCGCACGCTGAGCTGGCTCGATGATGTTGGGGAAGATGTCCAGCTCAGCTCCCGGTTCACCGATCTTGCCGATGAAGACATGGATGCCACCGAAGGGAACCCGGTACCCGTATTCGATTGAATCGGCCTCCGGTCCCCAACCTGCATCATCGATGTAGATCCGGCCACGGCGACTCTTGGTCATCCGGCCGACAACGTAGCCCTTGAGCCCTTCAAAGCTTCCCTTCAAGAACTCGTAACCATCGTGCGGAGGCCCCACGGTGGGCGCCAACTGTCGTGGAATTAACACGGCAGATGTCCGGTTTAACGGACTTGATGATGGAACCATCGCACGGGTTAGCTTGAAGGGGTTAATAGCACACAAAGGACACAGTGGGTTTATACTAGTTCGGCCCCTTCGATGAAGGTAAAAGCCTACGTCTAGTTTGGTTTGGTATTGCTTGGGCGTCGATGAACAGGGAGCGGATTGCTTGCCTGTGTCTCGACGGGTTGTTTCTTGCCCCCTGAACCATCGCCGGGTTGTCTCTTTATATAGAGGCGATGCCCGGTCCGGTTTACAGAGTCCCGAGGCCGGCTCATACTTGTGTCCGCCTCGGTCTCTGTTCTTTCTTTCTTAACTCTCAAGTTACATCATCGGTCAGTTTACAAATCATAACTCTATACATGGGCCCTAAGATCTCATGGGCCGTAGCCTTTACTGAATATTTCAACCATACAATTATAATAAGCCGGTTTACACTAGCCGGTTCATACCTGCTAGTAATATCCCTAACAGGTATGTTAAGCCAAAGCTCTCTCTGTCGGGCAAAGGAACAAGCTCCAGAATAGCATTGCAATCTAAAGATCAGAATCAATATCCATTATTTTCAACAAATTTCTTATGTGTTTAGTATGATGTTGTTGATAAGATTGGAGTTCAAGCGGCTAAGCTATGAAGGGTTTGACACCATGGTGTTGGAGGACCCGGAGATCGTCTTGGCGTCCTTGCTAAGGTATCCTTCGCTGCACTACTGTATTGTACATTTCCCCATATAAAGTATGCTAGACATTTCATAGAAAAATAGGGAATCATGTTACAATGTACAGTGATTTCAAGTTGAGATGAGCCTCGTTTGTGGTTTAGTTGGGGCTCAGAGTGACATTGCTATCTGAAATTTAGAATCAATTTCTATTTTTCTCGATAAATTTCATATGTGTTTACTACGAAGTTGTTGAGTAGATCGGAGTTCAAGCGGCTAAGCTATGAAGGGTTCTACACCATAGTACCAGAGAAGGACCCAGAGATCTTCTCAGTGGTACTGCTATTGTATCCTTTCACTAGTGTTTTGTATATTTGCCCATAGAAAGTGCACCACACATTTCTTATCTTAGATGGAAGCACAATATAAGTACAATGATTTCAAGTCAAGATGGGCCTCGTTTGCGGTTTAGCTGGGGCTTAGAGTGACACTACTATTTGAAGATCAAAATCAATTTCTACTTGTTTGACAGATTTGTTATGTACTTAGTGTCGTGGAATTGTCACGGCAGATGTGTCTCGATTGGTTGTCGCTTGTCCCTGAACCGTTGCCGTGTCGTCCCTTTATATAGGAGGAGACGCCCGGTCCGGTTTACAGAGTCCCGAGGCCGGTTCATAATCGTGTCCACCTCGGTCTCTATTCTCCCTACCTTATACCTCAAGTTACATGATATGACGGTTCATAAACCGTAAGCTTTACATATGGGCCCTAAGCCTCCACGGGCCGTAACCTCTAACTGATAACCTACTAGGCTTATGATAACACAACTACATTAATATAATCTGGATCTTCCTAGCCGGTTTATACCTGCAAGTAATATCCCTGACATTAGGCCCCAGATTGATTTGAACTTGTTCATGTCAGTCTTCTATGTCTCTGCATAAATTTCCTCTCTGTAGCTTCTCTGCTTTGTAAACCGGCTATGACGTCATCTCCGGAAATCATCTCAATCTGTCGTGACATCACCTCCGTATTTATTGCTCACCGCTGTTTGTTACCTTTGTTAAAGGCTATCCCGAAAATCGAGGCAACAATGGAATCTTTATCCAATTTCTGACCTCCTTGATTCCCGCACTTGTCGTTTCACCTCACCAGCTTTATAAATACCGCTGAGACCTGTTCTTTTTCTTCCTTCCGCACTTCTTCTTTCTCCGTTGCCCGAAGCTCCGCCGCCGTCTTTGAGCCCGTCGCCGTCGTCAATCCAGGCCGCTGCATCACCCTAACGTATCCAGCGCACTCCACCGCCGTCTTCCTCTTCCTCAGGTACTTTTTCTTACTATAAATATCAATCTAGGGTTCCTCCATGTCTTCCGCCATGAAACCTCGAAGCTTGCTGTTCATCCCTGTAGGTTACCCTTGCAGTAAACTCAAACCTTGGATATATTTCAAATATGTTCCTGCTCCGTGGTTCAACCTTAGGTTCGAACCTTAGATTCAAACCTTAGATCTATTTAGTCTGTAGAAACCCTTCGTGGTTCTTCCTGTGTAAGCAGAGCATATATTTCATCTTTTTCTTACGTTTCAGATCCATTTTTACTTTAGTCTTCTGTAGAAACCTGTTTCTTCGTCTTGGTAGATCTGTAAGTTACTCACCGGTTTAACCAATCATATACTCCTCTTGCAAAGAATTAGCCATGAGCCTGACGGTTTAGCCTCCTCTTTTTTTTTTATCATAAACCGGTAGCAGCTCAATTTCACATCTGCTTCCGGGTTGCCAATGCCATTAGTCCCTTGTCTAAACCGTCGATATAATTTGATGATACGCTCCGGTTTATGCTTCAGTACTTAGTAATCTGGATTTTGCATTGTACCTTTCAGCGTTTCCTTTTGCCCAGATGGCTGCCAAGCAGTTTGTTTGTTGCAACTGGGCTCCTTCCCGTATTACAGAAGAGGACTTAACTAAGGCCGCTTCAATTGGTCTTCTGGGCCCCCAAGCAGTTTTGAAATGGCGGGCCCCAGGAGATGAGTGTCCCCCTACTCCTAAAGAAGGAGAAATCATCGTTTTCTTTGATCACATGGCCCGGGGTTTTAGCCCTCCCGGTTCAAAATTCTTCCGGGACGTTCTGGCCGCTTTTCAGCTCCATCGTCAAGATATAGGTCCGAATTCTATATCAAACGTCTGCATTTTTCAAGTCTTCTCGGAAGTATACCTTCAAGAAGAACCATCAGTGGATTTGTTCCGAGACTTTTCCACTTAAACCGGCGGATAGAGTTTACTGCCGGACTGCATCAAGAGTTGGGCGGTGTTAGTATTCAGAAGAGAAGAGATGTGATCTTCCCTCACGCTGCTCTCAATACACACCCCAAGGATTAGAACCAATCATGGTTCTATTGCAAAGATACCTTGCCTGAAGGAGAAAACCCACTGCCGGGTTACCGTGAACATCGTCTACCTGAGGATCATCCCCTGCCGCAGCGCCTTAGTTCTTCAGAGCGGGCCCGGTTTGCCCCTCAGCTTGCCAAGCTTAGGGCCTTTATGGCCAATGGTTTAACTGGAGTAGATTTTGTTCATTGTTGGCTTGCCTGAAGCATCCTTCCACTGAGCCGGCGCTCCGGTCTGATGTATGAGTATACCGAAAAAACGGATGACCCTCAATGCCACATTGACATAATGCTTCCTGAGAAAGAAGTCACTGAATCCGCAAAGAAAATGCTCAACATCTCTCTGGAAGAGTGTAGCCAAACCGGATTGGCTCCATTCTATGAGAACAACAAACCGCCAGCAGTAAGTTTTTTCTGACCTCTTCTGTTTGTTCTAATCCGTCCATATCAATTGTCTTCTATTTATTTTTCATTCTTCCGCGCAGGCCAACGACCCCTTCTGGAAAAGAAAACATCAAGATAAGTCAGGCAAACAGCCTCGCTGGAAGACGTTTGTCGTCAAGAAGAAGAAGGCGGTCGCTGCCTCCGGTTCACATCCTGAGGAAGATGATCCGGATTCTGAGGTATGAATTGATCTCTCTTTATCCAAATTTATGTTAACAGTGTATTTCCACAGGAGTTGGCTGAAGGAAGTAAAGCGGCAGAAGTTGAGGTAATCTCTCTTTCTTTAGACTCTGAACCGCCGGCGCCCAAAATTCGTCGGGCGTCCCGGAAATACCCTTTTTCTCATCCTTATGCTCAACTGGACCCCAAATTTCTTTTGAAGAAGCAGCAACATGAAGCACGCCGGACTACGCGTCATAGTGGCCATGTAGTAGAATCCTTCGGAATATCTATTACTCCGGCTCGCAGGCGCGGCTCTGAGGTTTTACTTTTTCCAACTCTTCTCCATCCAAAGGCCGGACTTATACGTAAACCGCTTAAACTGTCTGATCCTAACTATCAGGAGACTCCTTTGTCATCTTCTGGTGAGTCGACAGCCACACAGGTCCCTGTATTGAAGACCGTGCCTGGGTAAGTCCCTTTCAACATCCGGTTTATATTTGTATTTGTTCCTTGATGATTCTCATTATTCCTTCAATTTTCTTCAGCAAGCCCAAGCCTAGCAAAAATGCGAAGGCCACCAAAGTGGCTGCCGAGACTGCTACCGCTGACCCGGCGGCTGATCCGGATGAAGTCAGCCCTCCAAAGAGCGATCCTGCAACTCAGTTTGATGATCCTGCTCCCATGGACCATGATGACATTGTTGCCCCGGAAGATACCAACGTGGAAAATGTAGTTGAACCGGAGAGTCCTGTCCGGGTTAGCCCTCCTCGGCTAACTCGGCTCCTGTTAGCCCGACCCCTACTGTTGCCCCTTCCGAGCCAAACACTGCCTCTTCTCCGGATGTTCAGATAACCGAGACAGTTTTTACTGCTCCTGCTAAGCCTGTCATCCTGGCCAAGCAAACTGCTAAAGAAGAGAAGCTCCAACAAGAAAAGGGCAAGTGGAGCACGGACTTGTCTAGCTATGTCGAATTGAGTGCCCAGGAACTTTATTCCGGGTTTTTGAACCGGCTTCATACCAGCCGCGATTATGAATTGGGCTTGGTTAATATGATGAAGGATAAGTACGAGGTAACTTCCTTCACTTGTCTTTGTTTTGTATTCTTTGTACTTCTGTCTCTATGCCATAGTAGCCCCCAAGTTCCGGTTTAGCTTCGTTGTAGGTGAACTGGTACTTCCAATGTATGAAAAATGAACTTACATTAGCCCCCAAGTGCCAGGGCATAACTTGTTTTATGTGCCTGGGACTTGTCTGAATTTCTCTTTTAATACTTCAACTGCCCATTAGCCCCCAAGTGTCAAGTGGATAACTTGTTTATATGCTTGAGACTTGTCTGAATTTCTCTTTTAATACTTCAACTACCCATTAGCGCCCAAGTGTCAAGTGGATAACTTGTTTATATGCTTGAGACTTGTCTGAATTTCTCTTTTACTCCACTTGATTTCCTTGTAGGATGACTTGACCCGGAGGGCTGCAGCAGTAACTGAGCTCCGGAATAGACTTGCTGCCACTGAAACTGCTTCTGCCAAAGCCAAGGATGTGCTGGCGCAGAACTTCACCAATACTGAAAAATTGAAAAAATATTTTGAAGCGGAGCGGACAGCCTGGGAGGTGCAGAGGAATGCTCTTGAGAAAAGAGCAAAGGATGCTGAAGAGGCCCTTAATCCGGTGACGCAAGAGCCGACCGGCTTTAGACAGCAAATAGAACTTATGACCTCTGCCATCTTTGGTGAGCACTTAATTTGCATATGTTTTCATCTCTGCAATCTTTATTCTGCTCTGGTTTAACTGTAATAATCATATGCAGGGCGACGCATAACCCATGTTGGGGATGATATTCCGAAGAAACTCAAGGCCTCTTATACTCTGGTTGAGCAGCTGTATTCCGGCACTCAAAGGATTATAAGTGCGATGTCCCATCACAAAGCGGCCCCCACTACTATCCAAGGTACTTTAGAGAAGCTATCTATACTGCCTGTACGCTTGGAAGAAGTGAAGAAATCTGCTGCACGGGCCGGCTCTCTTGTAGCACTGACTAGAGCCAAAGCATGGGTTCCGGATTTTGATCCGAGGAAGCTATGAACGGGTACCCCAGTAACAAGGAAGATGGATCTGCCTTCTCGGACAAGGACCTCCGTGCTTTAACCAAGGAGATGCGTCCTCTTGCCAGCAAGCTTGCCGATGAAGCGGATCTGACAAGGTATCATCTGGCATATGACTTAGAACATGAACGGGTGGACCGGCCGGTTTATGATACCGAGAAGCTGATCCCGCCAGTGCGTGCCCATACTTTTGCTCCAGATATTGATCCGTCCGATCTTATTACTGAGGAAATGTACTTTCGTGCGCTATCCAAGATCGACGGGCGTGTTCCTGACTTCCAGCCGCTTCAAGAAGACGAAGAAGTTCCGGAACAAGCCGATCCTCAGCCTTCACAGCAGGAAGAAGAATCATAAACTGCTTATTTTAACTCTTAGCTGCTGAAATCTGTTGCAAAAAAACTTTAATCCGTTCAGGCCTGTCAGTGCCTTGTAATAGGATAGTTCGAAACATTGCCTGCCTTGATCCGGATGTTACAGCTTGACTTGGCGTCTGCCAATTTTTATCCCTTATCTGCTATGTTATCTGTATCTGCATAAACAATGCTAAAATATGTCCTGGCGGTTTACCACCGGACCAATCATATTGCTCCCATGGGCATATATATTGAAAGAGTATCTATTTTATATCCAAAAATATTTCATACCTTTGATTAAGTGTGCTTGACCTCCTTAATACGGTAGACATCATTGAATGTATAGATTGTAATGAGGCTCTTGGCCCAACTTGGCATTTGCCCAATGATTGTTCCGGGCTATGATAAACACCTGTTTAAATCATGCTGGTGTTCTATGGCCCAGACTTTTGTAGATACATGGTCAACTTTGAAATTGCCCAGTTCCGGATCAAAAACCACAGAAAAACTTTGAAAAATCACAAAACATAAAACACTGTTGCAAATAAGACCATGTAGTCGAGACTTTTTGTGAGCTGCCAGGCTCCATATTTGCCAATCAATGGATGCGACCCAAGGGGCTATGATTCATGTTGCCAATCAATGGGTGCAATCCAAGGAGCAATGATTTCTTTTGCCAATCAATGGATGTAATCCAAGGAGCAAGAACTTTTCTTTTGCCAATCAATGGATGTAATCCAAGGAGCAAGAACTTTTCTTTTGCCAATCAATGGATGTAATCCAAGGAGCAAGAACTTTTCTTTTGCCAACCAATGGATGTAATCCAAGGAGCAAGAACTTTTTATTTTGGCAATCAATGGATGCAATCCAAGGAGCAAGAACTTTTTCTTTTGCCAATCAATGGATATAATCCAAGGAGCAAGAACATATTTTTCCAATCAATGGATGTAATCCAAAGGGCGATGATGTGAAGATGATCATATAAACCGGACCAGAAGGGATTAAGCGAGGATTCGAATGTGATCCGTAGCCCCCTAGTGACCGTGGAGGTAGGGTTCCTATGAAAGAGTTGCGCTTGAAAGGCAAGTGCCGGTTGGTCCCTTATAGAATTGTCCTGCGTAGCAAAATAGACTGATCAAAGCATCTGAGTTAACTCTCATAAGACACTTATTTGGAAGAAAAAAGGATGATCCCCCGGTTTACCAGGGGTGCCGGTTTATTTCTTAATCATAATATATACAGGATACAGGAAGCGGAGCTCATGGCTCAAGTGTAGTAAGGCCGCAGAAGGGCAATGTTCCACGGCCTCTTCGTCTCTTCCTCTGCTGTCCGTGAGTCTTTGCGTTCTCGAACGTCCACCAGGTAGTATGAACCGTTGTGTAGGTTCTTGCTGACCACAAAGGGCCCTTCCCAGGGTGGGGATAACTTGTGCATATCTGACAGGTCCTGGATGAGCCGGAGTACTAAGTCCCCCTCCTGGAACGTCCTGGTCTTAACCCGGCAGCTGTGATATCTGCGCAGGTCCTGCTGATAAATTGCAGATCGTGCTGCTGCTATGTCAAGTTCTTCGTCCAGCCGGTCTAAACCGTCCTGTTTTGCTTGCTCATTGGCCGCTTCAACATAATCTGCTACCCGTGGTGAATCGTGCAGGATATCACTTGGAAGAACCGCTTCAGCACCATACACCATGAAGAAGGTCGTGCTGGATGTGTGCTTCAACCCTATTAGGGACCGGCGCATAGGCATCGACATGCTGCACCGGGTCGTTTACGGGCCTCGGGTATGTTAAGCCAAAGCTCTCTTTATCGGGCAAAGGAACAAGCTCCATAATAGCATTGCAATCTAAAGATCAGAATCAACATATATTATTTTCAACAAATTTCTTATGTGTTTAGTATGATGTTGTTGATAAGATTGGAGTTCAAGCGGATAAGCTATGAAGGGTTCGACACCATGGTGTTGGAGGACCCGGAGATCGTCTTGGTGTCCCTGCTAAGGTATCCTTCGCTGCAACACTGTACTGAACATTTCCCCATATAAAATATGCTATACATTTCATAGAAAAATAGGGAAGCATGTTACAAAGTACAGCGATTTCAAGTTGAGATGAGCCTCGTTTGTGGTTTAGTTGGGGCTCAGAGTGACATTGCTATCTGAAGTTTAGAATCAATTTCTATTTTTCTCGATAAATTTCATATGTGTTTACTACGAAGTTGTTGAGTAGATCGGAGTTCAAGCGGCTAAGCTATGAAGGGTTCTACACCATAGTACCAGAGAAGGACCTAGAGATCTTCTCAGTGGTACTGCTACGGTATCCTTTCACTAGTGTTTTGCACATTTTCCCATAGAAAGTGCACCACACATTTCTTATCTTAGATGGAAGCATAGTATAAGTACAGTGATTTCAAGTCAAGATGGGCCTCGTTTGTAGTTTAGCTGGGGTTTGAGTGACACTACTATCTGAAGATCAAAATCAATTTCTACTTGTTTGACAGATTTGTTATGTACTTAGTATCATATTGTTGAGATGATTGGAGTTCAAGTGGCTGGGCTATGAAGGGTTCTACACCATGGTGTTGGAGAAGGACGAGGTGTGTGTTCTTTGGGTTTGTATTCTCTTGATGCTCCTTTTTGAACAAAAAAATTCACCCTTTGTCGGAATAATGAATTTTATCATGTTAGACTACTTGCTCAATTTAATTATGGTGTCTAATCTTTGTTACCCTTTTTTGCAAGAATTTTAACATTGAAACTCATGATCATACTACTATCACACTGACACTGGCGCAGACATAATGGACTTGCTTATTTTAAGATTAGATCATATTGAAGTTGTCTGAGATGGCGGGAGAGATGAAAAGTGTCGACAAATACAACTATTCATGTCCCATGCTTAGGGTCGAGAAGGACACCAGCGACCCTGTAGAGGTGTTGGAGTGCAATACAAAGTTGGCGGTGGCGCTGGGCGTGCTGGATGTGTGCTTCAACCCCGTCAGGGACCGGCGCATAGGCATCGACATGCTCCACCGGGTCATTTACGGGGCTCGGGTATGTTAAGCCAAAGCTCTCTCTGTCGGGCAAAGGAACAAGCTCCAGAATAGCACTGCAATCTAAAGATCAGAATCAATATCTATTATTTTCAACAAATTTCTTATGTGTTTAGTATGATGTTGTTGATAAGATTGGAGTTCATGCGGCTAAGCTCTGAAGGGTTCGACACCATGGTGTTGGAGGACCCGGAGATCGTCTTGGCATCCCTGCTAAGGTATCCTTCCCTGCAATACTGTATTGTACATTTCCTCATATAAAGTCTGCTATAAATTTCGTAGAAAAATAGGGAAGCATGTTACAAAGTACAGTGATTTCAAGTTGATATGAGCCTCGTTTGTGGTTCAGTTGGGGCTCAGAGTGACATTGCTATCTGAAGTTTAGAATCAATTTCTATTTTTCTCGATAAATTTCATATGTGTTTACTACGAAGTTGTTGAGTAGATCGGAATTCAAGCGGCTAAGCTATGAAGGGTTCTACACCATAGTACCAGAGAAGGACCCAAAGATCTTCTCAGTGGTACTGCTATGGTATCCTTTCACTAGTGTTTTGTACATTTGCGAAATATAAAGCAAACATTTCTTATCTTAGATGGAAGGACAGTATAAGTACAGTGATTTCAAGTCAAGATGGGCCTCGTTTGCGGTTTAGCTGGGGCTTAGAGTGACAGTACTATCTGAAGATCAAAAGCAATTTCCACTTGTTTGACATATTTGTTCTGTACTTAGTATCATATTGTTGAGATGATTGGAGTTCAAGTGGTTGAGCTATGAAGGGTTTTACACCATGGTGTTGGAGAAGGACGAGGTGTGTGTTCTTTGGGTTTGTATTCTCTCGATGCTCCTTTTTGAACAAAAAAATTCACCCTTTGTCGGAATAATGAATTTTATCATCTTAGACTACTTTCTCAATTTAATTATGGTGTTTAATCTTTGTTACCCTTTTTGCAAGAATTTTAACATTGAAACTCATGATCATACTACTATCACACTGACACTGGCGCAGACAGTTTGGACTTGCTTATTTTAAGATTAGATCATATTGAAGTTGTCTGAGATGGCGGGAGAGATGAACAGTGTCGACAAATACAACTATTCATGTCCCATGCTTAGGGTCGAGAAGGACACCAGCGACCCTGTAGAGGTGTTGGAGTGCAATAATAAAGTTGGCGGTGGTGCTGGGCGTGCTGGATGTGTGCCTCAACCCTGTCAGGGACCGGCGCATAGGCATCGACATGCTCCACCGGGTCGTTTACGGGCCTCTGGTATGTTAAGCCAAAGCTCTCTCTATCGGGCAAAGGAACAAGCTCCAGAATAGCACTGCAATCTAAAGATCAGAATCAATATCTATTATTTTTAACAAATTTCTTATGTGTTTAGTATGATGTTGTTGTTAAGACTGGAGTTAAAGCGGCTAAGATATGAAGGGTTCGACACCATGGTGTTGGAGGACCCAGAGATCGTCTTGGTGTCCCTGCTAAGGTATCCTTCGCTGCAATATTGTATTGTACATTTCCCCATATAAAGTCTGTTATACATTTCATAGAAAAATAGGGAAGCATGTTACAAAGTACAGTGATTTCAAGTTGAGATGAGCCTCGTTTGTGGTTTAGTTGGGGCTCTGAGTGACATTGCTATCTGAAGTTTAGAATCAATTTCTATTTTTTTCAATAAATTTCATATGTGTTTACTACGAAGTTGTTGAGTAGATCGGAGTTCAAGCGGCTAAGCTATGAAGGGTTCTACACCATAGTACCATAGAAGGACCCAGAGATCTTCTCAGTGGTACTGCTATGGTATCCTTTCACTAGTGTTTTGTACATTTGCCCATAGAAAGTGCACCACACATTTGTTATCTTAGATGGAAGCACAGTATAAGTACAGTGATTTCAAGTCAAGATGGGCCTCGTTTGCGGTTTAGCTGGGGCTTTGAGTGACACTACTATCTGAAGACCAAAATCAATTTCTACTTGTTTGACAGATTTGTTATGTACTTAGTATCGTATTGTTGAGATGATTGGAGTTCAAGTGGCTGAGCTATGATGGGTTCTACACCATGGTGTTGGAGAAGGATGAAGTGTGTGTTCTTTGGGTTTGTATTCTCTTGATGCTCCTTTTTGAACAAAAAAATTCACCCTTTGTCGGAATAATGAATTTTATCATGTTAGACTACTTGCTCAATTTAATTATGGTGTTTAATCTTTGTTACCCTTTTTTTGCAAGAATTTTAACATTGAAACTCATGATCCTACTACTATCACACTGACACTGGCGCAGACAGTTTGGACTTGCTTATTTTCAGACTAGATCATATTGAAGTTGTCGGAGATGGCGGGAGAGATGAACAGTGTCGACAAATACAACTATTCATGTCCCATGCTTAGGGTCGAGAAGGACACCAGCGACCCTGTAGAGGTGTTGGAGTGCAATACAAAGTAGTCGGTGGCGTTTGGCGTGCTGGATGTGTGCTTCAACCCTGTCAGGGACCGGCGCATAGGCATCGACATGCTCCACTGGGTCGTTTACGGGCCTCGGGTATGTTAATCCAAAGCTCTCTCTATCGGGCAAAGGAACAAGCTCCAGAATAGCACTGCAATCTGAAGATCAGAATCAATATCTATTATTTTCAACAAATTTCTTATGTGTTTAGTATGATGTTGTTGATAAGATTGGAGTTCAAGCGGCTAAGCTATGAAGGGTTCGACACCATGGAGTTGGAGGACCCGGAGATCGGCACGATGTCGCTGGTAAGGTATCCTTCGCTGCACTAGTCTATTGTACATTTTCCCCATATAAAGTCTGCTATACATTTCATAGAAAAATAGGGAAGCATGTTACAAAGTACAGTGATTTCAAGTTGAGATGAGCCTCGTTTGTGGTTTAGTTGGGGTTCAGAGTGACATTGCTATCTGAAGTTTAGAATCTATTTTTATTTTTCTCGATAAATTTCATATGTGTTTACTACGAAGTTGTTGAGTAGATCGGAGTTCAACCGGCTAAGTTATGAATGGTTCTACACCATAGTACCAGAGAAGGACCCAGAGATCTTCTCAGTGGTACTGCTATGGTATCCTTTCACTAGTGTTTTGTACATTTCCCATAGAAAGTGCACCACACATTTCTTATATTTGATGGAAGCAAAATATAAGTACAGTGATTTCAAGTCAAGATGGGCCTCGTTTGCGGTTTAGCTGGGGCTTAGAGGGACACTACTATTTGAAGATCAAAATCAATTTCTACTTGTTTGACAGATTTGTTATGTACTTAGTATCATATTGTTGAGATGATTGGAGTTCAAGTGGCTAAGCTATGAAGGGTTCTACACCATGGTGTTGGAGAAGGACGAGGTGTGTGTTCTTTAGGTTTGTATTCTCTTGATGCTCCTTTTTGAACAAAAAAATTCACACTTTGTCGGAATAATGAATTTTATCATGTTAGACTACTTGATCAATTTAATTATTGTGTTTAATCTTTTTTACCCTTTTTTGCAAGAATTTTAACATTGAAACTCATGATCCTACTACTATCGCACTGACACTGGCGCAGACAGTTTGGACTTGCTTATTTTAAGACTAGATCATATTGAAGTTGTCGGAGATGGCGGGATAGATGAGCAGTGTCAACAAATACAACTATTCATGTCCCATGCTTAGGGTCGAGAAGGACAACAGCGACCCTGTAGAGGTGTTGGAGTGCAATACAAAGTTGTCAATGGCGTTTGGCGTGCTGGATGTGTGCTTCAACCCTGTCAGGGACCGGCGCATAGGCATCGACATGCTCCACCGGGTCGATTGCGGGCCTCGGGTATGTTAAGCCAAAGCTCTCTCTATCGGGCAAAGGAACAAGCTCCAGAATAGCACTGCAATCTGAAGATAAGAATCAATATCTATTATTTTCAACAAATTTCTTATGTGTTTAGTATGATGTTGTTGATAAGATTGGAGTTCAAGCGGCTAAGCTATGAAGGGTTCGACACAATGGTGTTGGAGGACCCGGAGATCGTCCTGTCGTCCCTGCTAAGGTATCCTTCGCTGCACTACTGTATTGTACATTGCCCCATATAAAGTCCGCTATACATTTCATAGAAAAATAGGGAAGCATGTTACAAAGTACAGTGATTTCAAGTTGAGATGAGCCTCGTTTGTGGTTTAGTTGGGGCTCAGAGTGACATTGCTATCTGAAGTTTAGAATCAATTTCTATTTTTCTCGAAAATTTCATATGTGTTTACTACGAAGTTGTGGTGTAGATCGGATTCAAGCGGCTAAGCTATGAAGGGTTCTACACCATAGTGCCATAGAAGGACCCAGAGATCTTCTCAGTGGTACTGCTATGGTATCCTTTCACTAGTGTTTTGTACATTTGCCCATGGAAAGTGCACCACACATTTCTTATCTTAGAAGGAAGCACAGTATAAGTACAGTGATTTCAAGTCAACATGGGCCTCGTTTGCGGGTTAGCTGGGGCTTAGAGTGACACTACTATCTGAAGATCAAAATCAATTTCTACTTGTTTGATAGATTTGTTATGTACTTAGTATCATATTGTTGAGATGATTGGAGTTCAACTGGCTGAGCTATGAAGGGTTCTACACCATCATGTTGGAGAAGGACGAGGTGTGTGCTATTTGGGTTTGTATTCTCTTGATGCTCCTTTTTGAACAAAAGAAATTCAACCTTTGTCGGAATAATGAATTTTATCATGTTAGACTACTTGCTCAATTTAATTATGGTGTTTAATCTTTGTTACCCTTTTTTTGCAAGAATTTTAACATTGAAACTCATGATCATACTACTATCACACTTTCACTGGCACAGACAGTTTGGACTTGCTTATTTTAAGATTAGATCATATTGAAGTTGTCGGAGATGACGGGAGAGATGAACAGTGTCGACAAATACAACTATTCATGTCCCATGCTTAGGGTCGAGAAGGACACCAGCGACCCTGTAGAGGTGTTGGAGTGCAATACAAAGTTGGCGGTGGCGCTGGGCATGCTGGATGTGTGCTTCAACCCTGTCAGGGACCGGCGCATAGGCATCGACATGCTCCACCGGGTCGTTTACGGGCCTCGGGTATGTTAAGCCAAAGCTCTCTCCGTCGGGCAAAGGGACAAGCTCCAGAATAGCATTGCAATCAAAAGATCAGAATCAATATCTATTATTTTCAACAAATTTCTTATTTGTTTAGTATGATGTTGTTGATAAGATTGGAGTTCAAGCGGCTAAGCTATTAAGGGTTCGACACCATGGTGTTGGAGGACCCGGAGATCATCTTGGCATCCCTGCTAAGGTATCCTTCGCAGCACTACTGTATTGTACATTGCCCCATATAAAGTCTGCTATACATTTCATAGAAAAATAGGGAAGCATGTTACAAAGTACAGTGATTTCAAGTTGAGATGAGCCTCGTTTGTGGTTTAGTTGGGGCTCAGAGTGACATTGCTATCTGAAGTTTAGAATCAATTTCTATTTTTCTCGAAAATTTCATATGTGTTTACTACGAAGCTGTTGTGTAGATCGGAGTTCAAGCGGCTAAGCTATGAAGGGTTCTACACCATAGTACCATAGAAGGACCCAGAGATCTTCTCAGTGGTACTGCTACGGTATCCTTTCACTAGTGATTTGTACATTTGCCCATGGAAAGTGCACCACACATTTCTTATCTTAGATGGAAGCACAGTATAAGTACAGTGATTTCAAGTCAAGATGGGCCTCGTTTGCGGTTTAGCTGGGGCTTAGAGGGACACTACTATCTGAAGATCAAAATCAATTTCTACTTGTTTGACAGATTTGTTATGTACTTAGTATCATATTGTTGAGATGATTGGAGTTCAAGTGGCTGAGCTATGAAGGGTTCTACACCATGGTGTTGGAGAAGGACGAGGTGTGTGTTCTTTGGGTTTGTATTCTCTTGATGCTCCTTTTTGAACAAAAAAATTCACCCTTTGTCGGAATAATGAATTTTATCATGTTAGACTACTTGCTCAATTTAATTATGGTGTTTAATCTTTGTTACCCTTTTTTGCAAGAATGTTAACATTGAAACTCATGAGCATACTACTATCACACTGACAGTGGCACAGACAGTTTGGACTTGCTTATTTTAAGATTAGATCATATTGAAGTTGTCGGACATGACGGGAGAGATGAACAGTGTCGACAAATACAACTATTCATGTCCCATGCTTCGGGTCGAGAAGGACACCAGCGACCCTGTAGAGGTGTTGGAGTGCAATACAAAGTTGGCGGTGGCGCTGGGCGTGCTGGATGTGTGCTTCAACCCTATCAGGGACCGGCGCATAGGCATCGACATGCTCCACCGGGTCGTTTACGGGCCTCGGGTATGTTAAGCCAAACCTCTCTCTGTCGGGCAAAGGAACAAGCTCCAGAATAGCACTACAATCTAAATATCAGAATCAATATGTATAATTTTCAACAAATTTCTTATGTGTTTAGTATGATGTTGTTGATAAGATTGGAGTTCAAGCGGCTAAGCTATGAAGGGTTCGACACCATGGTGTTGGAGGACCCAGAGATCGTCTTGGCGTCCCTGCTAAGGTATCCTTCGCTGCACTACTGTATTGTACATGTCCCCATATAAAGTCTGCTATACATTTCATAGAAAACAATAGGGAAGCATGTTACAAAGTACAGTGATTTCAAGTTAAGATGAGCCTCGTTTGTGGTTTAGTTGGGGCTCAGAGTGACATTGCTATCTGAAGTTTAGAATCAATTTCTATTTTTCTCGATAAATTTCATATGTGTTTACTAAGAAGTAGTTGAGCAGATCGGAGTCCAAGCGGCTAAGCTATGAAGGGTTCTACACCATAGTACCAGAGAAGGACCCAGAGATCTTCTCAGTGGTACTGCTATGGTATCCTTTCACTAGTGTTTTGTACATTTGCCCATAGAAAGTGCACCACGCATTTCTTATCTTAGATGGAAGCACAGTATAAGTACAGTGATTTCAAGTCAAGATGGGCCTCGTTTGCGGTTTAGCTGGGGCTTAGAGGGACACTACTATTTGAAGATCAAAATCAATTTCTACTTGTTTGACAGATTTGTTATGTACTTAGTATCATATTGTTGAGATGATTGGAGTTCAAGTGGCTGAGCTATGAAGGGTTCTACACCATGGTGTTGGAGAAGGACGAGGTGTGTGTTCTTTGGGTTTGTATTCTCTTGATGCTCCTTTTTGAACAAAAAAAATCACCCTTTGTCGGAATAATGAATTTTATCATGTTAGACTACTTGCTCAATTTAATTATGGTGTTTAATCTTTGTTACCCTTTTTTGCAAGAATGTTAACATTGAAACTCATGAGCATACTACTATCACACTGACACTGGCACAGACAGTTTGGACTTGCTTATTTTAAGATTAGATCATATTGAAGTTGTCGGACATGACGGGAGAGATGAACAGTGTCGACAAATACAACTATTCATGTCATATGCTTAGGGTCAAGAAGGACACCAGCGACCCTGTAGAGGTGTTGGAGTGCAATACAAAGTTGGCGGTGGCGCTGGGAGTGCTGGATGTGTGCTTCAACCCTGTCAGGGACCGGCGCATAGGCATCGACATGCTCCACCGGGTCGTTTATGGGCCTCGGGTATGTTAAGCCAAAGCTCTCTCTGTCGGGCAAAGGAACAAGCTCCAGAATAGCACTGCAATCTAAAGATCAGAATCAATATGTATTATTTTCAACAAATTTCTTATGTGTTTAGTATGATGTTGTTGATAAGATTGGAGTTCAAGCGGCTAAGCTATGAAGGGTTCGACACCATGGTGTTGGAGGACCCGGAGATCGTCTTGGCGTCCCTGCTAAGGTATCCTTCGCTGCACTACTGTATTTTACATTTCCCCTTATAAAGTCTGCTATACATTTCATAGTAAAAATAGGGAAGCATGTTACAAAGTACAGTGATTTCAAGTTGAGATGAGCCTCATTTGTGGTTTAGTTGGGGCTCAGAGTGACATTGCTATCTGAAGTTTAGAATCAATTTCTATTTTTCTCGATAAATTTCATATGTGTTTACTACGATGTAGTTGAGCAGATCGGAGTCCCAGCGGCTAAGCTATGAAGGGTTCTACACCATAGTACCAGAGAAGGACCCAGAGATCTTCTCAGTGGTACTGCTACGGTATCCTTTCACTAGTGTTTTGTACATTTGCCCATAGAAAGTGCACCACGCATTTCTTATCTTAGATGGAAGCACAGTATAAGTACAGTGATTTCAAGTCAAGATGGGCCTCGTTTGCGGTTTAGCTGGGGCTTAGAGGGACACTACTATTTGAAGATCAAAATCAATTTCTACTTGTTTGACAGATTTGTTATGTACTTAGTATCATATTGTTGAGATGATTGGAGTTCAAGTGGCTGAGCTATGAAGGGTTCTACACCATGGTGTTGGAGAAGGACGAGGTGTGTGTTCTTTGGGTTTGTATTCTCTTGATGCTCCTTTTTGAACAAAAAAAATTCAACCTTTGTCGGAATAATGAATTTTATCATGTTAGACTACTTGCTCAATTTAATTATGGTGTTTAATCTTTGTTACCCTTTTTTTGCAAGAATTTTAACATTGAAACTCATGATCATACTACTATCACACTTTCACTGGCACAGACAGTTTGGACTTGCTTATTTTAAGATTAGATCATATTGAAGTTGTCGGAGATGACGGGAGAGATGAACAGTGTCGACAAATACAACTATTCATGTCCCATGCTTAGGGTCGAGAAGGACACCAGCGACCCTGTAGAGGTGTTGGAGTGCAATACAAAGCTGGCGGTGGCGCTGGGCATGCTGGATGTGTGCTTCAACCCTGTCAGGGACCGGCGCATAGGCATCGACATGCTCCACCGGGTCGTTTACGGGCCTCGGGTATGTTAAGCCAAAGCTCTCTCCGTCGGGCAAAGGGACAAGCTCCAGAATAGCATTGCAATCAAAAGATCAGAATCAATATCTATTATTTTCAACAAATTTCTTATTTGTTTAGTATGATGTTGTTGATAAGATTGGAGTTCAAGCGGCTAAGCTATTAAGGGTTCGACACCATGGTGTTCGAGGACCCGGAGATCATCTTGGCATCCCTGCTAAGGTATCCTTCGCAGCACTACTGTATTGTACATTGCCCCATATAAAGTCTGCTATACATTTCATAGAAAAATAGGGAAGCATGTTACAAAGTACAGTGATTTCAAGTTGAGATGAGCCTCGTTTGTGGTTTAGTTGGGGCTCAGAGTGACATTGCTATCTGAAGTTTAGAATCAATTTCTATTTTTCTCGAAAATTTCATATGTGTTTACTACGAAGCTGTTGTGTAGATCGGAGTTCAAGCGGCTAAGCTATGAAGGGTTCTACACCATAGTACCATAGAAGGACCCAGAGATCTTCTCAGTGGTACTGCTACGGTATCCTTTCACTAGTGATTTGTACATTTGCCCATGGAAAGTGCACCACACATTTCTTATCTTAGATGGAAGCACAGTATAAGTACAGTGATTTCAAGTCAAGATGGGCCTCGTTTGCGGTTTAGCTGGGGCTTAGAGTGACACTACTATCTGAAGATCAAAATCAATTTCTACTTGTTTGACAGATTTGTTATGTACTTAGTATCATATTGTTGAGATGATTGGAGTTCAAGTGGCTGAGCTATGAAGGGTTCTACACCATGGTGTTGGAGAAGGACGAGGTGTGTGTTCTTTGGGTTTGTATTCTCTTGATGCTCCTTTTTGAACAAAAAAATTCACCCTTTGTCGGAATAAGGAATTTTATCATGTTAGACTACTTGCTCAATTTAATTATGGTGTTTAATCTTTGTTACCCTTTTTTGCAAGAATGTTAACATTGAAACTCATGAGCATACTACTATCACACTGACAGTGGCACAGACAGTTTGGACTTGCTTATTTTAAGATTAGATCATATTGAAGTTGTCGGACATGACGGGAGAGATGAACAGTGTCGACAAATACAACTATTCATGTCCCATGCTTAGGGTCGAGAAGGACACCAGCGACCCTGTAGAGGTGTTGGAGTGCAATACAAAGTGGGCGGTGGCGCTGGGCGTGCTGGATGTGTGCTTCAACCCTATCAGGGACCGGCGCATAGGCATCGACATGCTCCACCGGGTCGTTTACGGGCCTCGGGTATGTTAAGACAAACCTCTCTCTGTTGGGCAAAGGAACAAGCTCCAGAATAGCACTGCAATCTAAAGATCAGAATCAATATGTATTATTTTCAACAAATTTTTTATGTGTTTAGTATGATGTTGCTGATAAGATTGGAGTTCAAGCGGCTAAGCTATGAAGGGTTCGACACCATGGTGTTGGAGGACCCGGAGATCGTCTTGGCGTCCCTGCTAAGGTATCCTTCGCTGCACTACTGTATTTTACATTTCCCCATATAAAGTCTGCTATACATTTCATAGAAAAAATAGGGAAGCATGTTACAAAGTACAGTGATTTCAAGTTGAGATGAGCCTCGTTTGTGGTTTAGTTGGGGCTCAGAGTGACATTGCTATCTGAAGTTTAGAATTAATTTCTATTTTTCTCGATAAATTTCATATGTGTTTACTACGAAGTTGTTGAGCAGATCGGAGTTCAAGCGGCTAAGCTTTGAAGGTTCTACACCATAGTACCAGAGAAGGACCCAGAGATCTTCTCAGTGGTACTGCTACGGTATCCTTTCACTAGTGTTTTGTACATTTGCCCATAGAAAGTGCACCACGCATTTCTTATCTTAGATGGAAGCACATTATAAGTACAGTTATTTCAAGTCAAGATGGGCCTCGTTTGCGGTTTAGCTGGGGCTTAGAGGGACACTACTATCTGAAGATCAAAATCAATTTCTACTTGTTTGACAGATTTGTTATGTACTTAGTATCATATTGTTGAGATGATTGGAGTTCAAGTGGCTGAGCTATGAAGGGTTCTACACCATGGTGTTGGAGAAGGACGAGGTGTGTGTTCTTTGGGTTTGTATTCTCTTGATGCTCCTTTTTGAACAAAAAAAATCACCCTTTGTCGGAATAATGAATTTTATCATGTTAGACTACTTGCTCAATTTAATTATGGTGTTTAATCTTTGTTACCCTTTTTTGCAAGAATGTTAACATTGAAACTCATGAGCATACTACTATCACACTGACACTGGCACAGACAGTTTGGACTTGCTTATTTTAAGATTAGATCATATTGAAGTTGTCGGACATGACGGGAGAGATGAACAGTGTCGACAAATACAACTATTCATGTCCTATGCTTAGGGTCAAGAAGGACACCAGCGACCCTGTAGAGGTGTTGGAGTGCAATACAAAGTTGGCGGTGGCGCTGGGCGTGCTGGATGATTGCCTCAACCCTGTCAGGGACCGGTGCATAGGCATCGACATGCTCCACCGGGTCGTTTACTGGCCTCGGGTATGTTAAGCCAAAGCTCTCTCTATCGGGCAAAGGAACAAGCTCCAGAATAGCACTGCAATCAAAATATCAGAATCAATATCTATTATTTTCAACAAATTTCTTATGTGTTTTGTATGATGTTGTTGATAAGATTGGAGTTCAAGCGGCTAAGCTATGAAGGGTTCAACACCATGGTGTTGGAAGACCCGGAGATCGTCTTGGCGTCCCTGCTAGGGTATCCTTCGCTGCACCACTATATTGTACATTTCCCCATATAAAGTCTGCTATACATTTCATAGAAAAATAGGGAAGCATGTTAAAAAGTACAGTGATTTCAAGTTGAGATGAGCCTCGTTTGTGGTTTAGTTGGGGCTCAGAGTGACATTGCTATCTGAAGTTTAGAATCAATTTCTATTTTTCTCGATAAATTTCATATGTGTTTACTACGAAGTTGTTGTGTAGATCAGAGTTCAAGCGGCTAAGCTATGAAGGGTTCTACACCATAGTACCATAGAAGGACCCAGAGATCTTCTCAGTGGTACTGCTATGTTATCCTTTCACTAGTGTTTTGTACATTTGCCCATGGAAAGTGCACCACACATTTCTTATCTTAGATTGAAGCAAATTATAAGTACAGTGATTTCAAGTCAAGATGGGCCTCGTTTGCGGTTTAGCTAGGGCTTAGAGTGACACTACTATATTAAGATCAAAATCAATTTCTACTTGTTTGACAGATTTGTTATGTACTTAGTATCATATTGTTGAGATGATTGGAGTTCAAGTGGCTGAGCTATGAAGGGTTCTACACCATGGTGTTGGAGAAGGACGAGGTGTGTGTTCTTTGGGTTTGTATTCTCTTGATGCTCCTTTTTGAACAAAAAATTCACCCTTTGTCGGAATAATGAATTTTGTCATGTTAGACTACTTGCTCAATTTAATTATTGTGTTTAATCTTTGTTACCCTTTTTTGCAAGAATTTTAACATTGAAACTCATGATCATACTACTATCACACTTTCACTGGCACAGACAGTTTGGACTTGCTTATTTTAAAATTAGATCATATTGAAGTTGTCGGAGATGACCGGAGAGATGAGCAGTGTCGACAAATACAACTATTCATGTCCCATGCTTAGGGTCAAGAAGGACACCAGCGACCCTGTAGAGGTGTTGGAGTGCAATACAAAGTTGGCGGTGGCGCTAGGCGTGCTGCATATGTGCTTCAACCCTGTCAGGGACCGGCGCATAGGCATCGACATGCTCCACCGGGTCGTTTATGGGCCTCGGGTATGTTAAGCCAAATCTCTCTCTGTCGGGTAAAGGAACAAGCTCCAGAATAGCACTGCAATCTAAAGATCAGAATCAATATCTATTATTTTCAACAAATTTCTTATGTGTTTAGTATGATGTTGTTGATAAGATTGGAGTTCAATCGGCTAAGCTATGAAGGTGTCGGGGGAAACTGTCCGCCACGAACACCTATGGGACCGGAGCCCCTTGTCTGTGCGGTACGAGGGCGGAGGGAGCACAAAGAGCAGATCGTAGCGGACACGCGGGCAGTTTTACCCAGGTTCGGGCCGCGATAGACGCGTAAAACCCTACTCCTGCTTAGTTGTGTATTGAGTTTGAGTGCTCGGGAGCTTGAAGAAGCAGCTACACCAAGCGTGAGAGTGATCTAGGTTCCGAACCCCCTCCACGTTGTGCATGGGCCTCCTTTTATAGTGTAAGGGGTCACCGACAGGTGTCAACGTAGGAGAAAGGGGTAAAAACGTAAAAGAGGTGGTAGTTGTAACAGTGCGGGAACAGTGGAGCTACAGTGCGGAACAGTGGTCTATACCTACTTTGACAGTGGGGGACAAGGGCATTTAATGCCCGTCGCCGTCGACCCCAAAAGCTCCCGCCTTAGCGTCTCCGTCTGCCACGGCGATGACTCCACCACCGTGGAGTGCCACCGTGTACCCCAGACTGCACAGCCATCCGCCACGCGTCCCTGGATAGGCCCCAGGGCGACGCGTGGGCCGATGAGCTGGAGCGCGGGCACACAGCGCGGTCTTCCCGGCAAGCACCTTGCCGGGGCCTTGATCTTGCCGGGCCCGGGAGCTTGCCGCTCCCCGGGCCCTCGCCGGGGCGCATAAAGCGCCGAGGCGTGTCTTCTAGTCCTCCTGGCAAGCTCCTCTTGCCAGGGCCTTGTGTTAGTGGGGAAGTCTTGAGCCTGGTACGGCCTTCCCGGCAAGCTCCTCTTGCCGGGGTCTCGGTCTTCTTTCTTGTATACTTTGTTTTTGAATGGTTTGATAAGGAGCAGGAAGGTCTCCGGCGAGCACGCGGTAAACCCTGCCGCGGGAAGCTGCAACTGCCCGTGCACAAGATGGGGTACTGAGGTACCCCTACCTTAGTACACCGACAGGAGCCCCCGGGCCTGGGCCACACACGGTGCCGAGCGCTGTTGGGCCAGGCCCAAAACAGTGCACGGGCGCCCGCGGCCCGCGACGCGCCGTATCCACTTCCGTATCCGCCGCACCCCACCGTAACGGCACGCGTCGATCGCGGCGTCGTGGGATGGGACGTGCCCAAGATCTCTTGATGGAAAGGGCGAAACGCCCCCCACTCCCCCATAAAAGCAGAGGAAGCGGGCGCGGTTCCCCTCCTTGCGCTTTCATTGCATCGTCTTCCTCCTCCAAAGATTCTTCTTGCGCTCCGCCTCCACACTTCCGCCGCCGCCGTCTGCATCTCCGGCGTCGTCGGACCTTTCGCCCCTCCTTCCTCCCGCCGCGTCCGCCATGGCCCCGAAGACCGACAAGGCGAAGGCGGAGAAGGCCAAGAGGGAGAAGTCGGAGCAAGCGGCGAAGCTCGCCGCGTACCGGAAGAAGCACCTCGTCTTCCCGCCGAAGCTCGGCGTGCGGGAGCTCTGGAACAAGTATTACTTGTTCTGGGCCAAGGACACCAAGGCGCACCCCCGCACACGAGCCTATCCGGCCGCCGCCAAGGACGAATATCCCGGCGGGTACTACTTCTTCGCAGCCTTTTTTCATTGTGGTCTCTGTCCTCCTTTCTCAAACTTCTTCTGCGACATTATGAACACATACGGCCTCCATCTGCTTGACTTCACCCCCAACGCCATCCTCACCATGGCGGTTTTCGCACACATGTGCGAAAACTTCATAGGAGTACACCCAAACGTAGCGCTTTTTAGGCACTTCTTCACTCCTAGAGCAGAGGCCGACGCCCCCCTCTCCGGAGGAATTTCTTGGGTTTTCCGTCTGAATAAGAAGGGATCCTACTTGCCGGGGGAGCTCCGCGGCAAGTGGGAGGAGTGGCGCGCGGAGTGGTGCTGGATCGTTGAAGATGCGCCGCAGTCCTTCACCGCGCCGCGCACAACTCCCATCGTGCGCGGCAGGGATTGGAGCGAGCTGGACTCGGACGATATCAAGCTCGACATCGCCCTTGTCCGGATTCTTCGTCTTCGGATGGCCAAGCTGTCAGTTGCAGAGGTGGGCGCAGATTTCCTCCGCCGGCGCATCGCCCCTCTCCAAGACCGGAAGAGGCCGGCCTGGGAGTACGGCGGCCCGGCAGACATAATGAGGCTGCGCCCCGGGCTCAACTTCAACTTCACCACGCTGGAGCTGAAGGGGATGGTCCGGGAACTCTTCAAGTACGACCCGGCACACCCCGAGTGGTTCAGGCCTCCCCGGGAAGTGGTGCCGCTCTGCAACAACATCGTCAGGGATCGCATCCTCGCCATGATGCCCATGTGTGACTCGCACGGCGTGGACCGCACGTGGATCGCTCCCAAGCCTATCGACGTCCTCAACTTCTACGACAACCTCGCAGAGGTGGCGAAGAACAAGAACGACCTCAAGGAGCACACGCGGGACACCACCGACCAGGAGATCGCCTACATAGCTTCTCGGGCTGAAGAGGCCGCCGCAGCCGCGGCGGCAGGAATTTTTGGATACACGCCTGAAGAGGCGGAAGTTGCGGACGCGTCCACCCAGGCGGAGGAGGCGGAGATCCGCAGGTTGCTGCAGCTCCCTCCCGACGCGCTCGCCGGGGTCCCCTCGCTGAGGCACTCCGGGATCCACGGGATCGTGGCCGAGGCCGCGGCAATGGAGGGTACCGCCGGAGGGAGCAGAGGCGCCGCGAGGGGAGGAGGCGCCAAGGGAAAGGGGGCCGCAGCGCAGGACGCTGGGCCCAGTGAGCCGGCCGGGGAAGAGGAGGAGGAGGAGGAGGCCGAGGACTCCGGCGGATCCACGGAGCTCTACGCCGATGACCTCTCCTCGTCGGAGAGCTCTCCGCCCCCGGCAAGCCCAAGGCAGTCTCCGCCGAAGCGTCTCCGCAAGACGGCGACGGGGGAGAGGGCGCAGGCGGCCCGGCAACAACCAGCTCGCCGGGCAGCTCCCCGGGGGAGCCAAGCCGCGCCAAGGCCGACCGGCGCACCAGCCACAGCAGAGGCGGCCCGCGCGCGGACCATGACGGAGGCGCCTCGCAGGCCGGCGCCGAGCCGGCAGGGATCTTCTCGGAGCGGAGCAGCGGCTCCGCCCGCTCCTCGGGCGCCGGCTACCACAGGGGCTGGGTCTTCGCAGCCCCCAGCCCCGGTGAGCACCAAGCGCGCGAGGGAGTCTTCGTCTTCCGCTCCTCGCGCCGACGCGCCCACGGTGGAGTACGATTTCTCCGCCCTGAGCGAGGACGACGAGGAGGACCAGGAGTAAGGATCCAGGACCTTACATCTTCTCGATTTTTGTCTTGGTTTTTTTGTTGATGCTGACTCTGTTTATTGTTTTGGTTTCAGGACCTTGACTCAACGCGCGGCGAAGAAGGCCAAGGCGCCTGTGGTCGAGGCCGCGGAAGACTCAGGCGCCGCGGCAACAGGAGGTGTGCCGGAGCCGAGCCTTCCGGACCCGAGCGCTGCTCCGAGGAGCAGCCCGCAGCGCAGCCCGCAGCGCAGCCCCCAGCGTAAGTCTGGGGTTTATTCTTTCGCTTGTCGGGGTACGCCTGAGGAATTGGTCTTGTCTTCATATCTTGATGTTTCTTGTCTTGTTCTGTGCAGAGGTGGAGCCACAGCGGGAAGAGCGCCCGGAGACCGTCGTCGAGGAGCCGCAGGCCCCGCCGTCCCCGCCAAGGCAGAACTCTCCGGCAAGGGAGAGTGCTCCGCCAAGGGCGGGTACTCCGCCAAGGCAGAGTACCCCGCCAAGGGCGAGCAGCCCGGCGAGGGTGACTACTCCGACAAGGCCGAGCTCCCCGGCGAGGGAGCCCGCCGCTGAGGACGTCCGCCAAGGTATGCCTTGTGATTTGCTTTCTTGGCTTTGCCTCTTTTTGGATATTTGCTTGAATCTTGAACTTCTTTTTCTTCTTCTTCTTTTTAGATCTTCCTCCTCCTGAGCCCATGGAGACGGAGGTTATCAACCTCGAGGAGGAGGGCGCGCAGGGCGGCGGCGGCGACGTCCCTGTCGTCGAGGAGATGGCCGAGGCCGCCGAGCCGGCCGCGCAGGAGACTGCTCCGGCTGCGGACGCAGCGGCCGGGGAGGGGGACGGCGACCGCACCGCCGGCCCGGAGGCGGCGGGAGCATCGGATGCTGCACCGGCCACCGGTCCCTCCGCCAGCAAGGAGCAGGGGTACTATCTTGAGGCCCCCAATGGCGTCTTCATCCAGATGCCTTGGGGGTCTTCTTCGCGAGCTCCTGCGGAGGGCGAGGCGTTTGGCGGAGAAATCCTCGCCTCCGCAGGCCTGAAGATCGTCGAGGCGCCCGGCGGGAGCGAGGGGCCCGAGGAGGAGAAGCTGCTCCACCAGCTCCTGGCCCTTTACCGGGCCAGGCAGGCGAAGCTCGCCTCCCGGGAGGCCCTTGCTGCCAAGGCCGCCGCAGAAATGGAAAAGCGCGCGGCGGAGCTCAGCGCCGCCAACCAGGCGGCCCTCCGCGAGGTGACGGAGGAGCGCGAGCGTCTCGCCGGCGAGTACCAGGAGTGGGTACTCGAGAAGGCTGAAGCTGAGGAACAGCAGCGGCTCGCCGGGGTGGAGATGTCCCGGCGAGAGGGAGAGCTCGCGCAGCGGAAGGTCGAGCTGGACTCTCATGAGGAGGACCTTGCCGCTCGCGAGGCTGCCCTTGGCGGGGAGCTGAAGGAGGCGAAAGCAGCCGCGGTTGCCGCGGAAGACGCCAAGAAGGAGCTCGCCGCCAAGGTTGTGCAGCTGGAGAAGGCGTTGAAGGTGAGCGCTGAGAAGGTTGCCGCGCTCATCATTGAGCGCGAGAAGGACGCCCACACAAACTCTGAGCTCCAGGTGAGCCTCTCCAAGAGGGGCGACGAGTTGAAGGCCGCCAAGGACTCCATCGAGGACTTGGAGCTGAAGGTCACCACTCTGAAGGATTCGCTCGACGCTGCCCGGGCTCAGGAGAACAAGCTGAAGGAGGAGCTCCGCAAGGAGCGGACCTTGGTGGACAGCGTCAACAAAGCATCCGAGCTCTTCCGCCAAACCATTGAGGTATGGATCGAAGACTTGGTTTCTTCTGCGTCCAACATTGACCAGGAGCTGCTGGCGCTGAAGGTCGAACATCTCATCTACTCGCCGGATCCGGATCTCCCGCACAGCGCCAAGCTCAGCCTCTTCTTCAGAGGGATCACGCCGGCCCTTGCAGGTCTCCGGAACCGAATCCCCGCGCAGCTGGCCGAGGAGTCGCGCCTGCTCTGCGCGGGAACTCTGGAGCGGGTGCTGACGAAGATCGTGTACCGCAACCCGGGGATCAATCTCACCAACGTTCTTCGCAGCTTGCCGGCTGATGCAGACACGGAGGCCCTGAAGTAGCAGGTCGCCCACATCATCGCCAAGGTGGCTAGGCTCGGCAGGAAGGAGGGCGACCGCGTAGATTAGGGCTCCGTTATCTTTATCTTTTCTTTTTGCTGCTGCACATTATGTCATGAACTTATTAGTCCATTGCGACAAGTTATCCTTTGTAAGATATTTATCTCATTTTGATCAATCAGTGCAATGTTATCTTCCTTGTCTTAATCCTTGACTTTGTATGTTTTTCACCCTACGCTCCCGGGGAGCTTGCCGGCAAGGGGCCTTTGCCGCGAGCGCTGAGTGCTGGACTCTGAGCAGCCTGCTGGCCAAGGTCTTCGCCGGCAAGCAACCTTGCCGCAGCTAGTCGCAACGCACTTAGCTTGCTGAGCGTACTCGGAAACGAAGCAAGGGCGCGACACTTGTCGCAGCTCACTTAAATCGTTGAGCGAACTCGAAAACAAGATAAGGGTGCGGCAAGCTACGGGTAGGTTCCTCCGCGCACAGGTTTTCCATACAAAGTGTGATTGTTCAAGGAAGACAACTAAAATTTTAAAATTTGAACTGGTCAAACTCTAGCAACTTATCTTTCATATGCTGCTTGCTTATATTGCTTGCTTTCCGGTAAGACTTCTCTTTCTTGAACAGCACTTGATTCCTCCTCCACCTCCTTCCCCCCGGCAAACTTGTGCGCGAGGAACGTTCCTTCTGCTTAAGAGGAAGGAAAAGGGAGAGGGAAGCAAGTATATGGCCTTTCGGCGTGCTAATGCTTACCGTATACTTGAGTGTTGCACCAAATGCCAAACAAGACATGCAAATAGCAAAGAAAAGCATGCAAAAGGCAATCGGTGCGAAAAACACAAAGACTTTACTGATGCATGGGGTCTGCGCCCGGCTTTGTACAAAGGGTTACATGCAACAGCGGCAAAGCTTGTACAAAAGGTGGTTGCCGGAGCGGATCACGGCAACCGCGCCTTAGGGGTGAAACTTGCGAAGATGCTCTATGTTCCAGGAGTTGCTCACCGGTAAGCCTTCTTCGGTCTCGAGGCGGACAGCGCCGGGCCTCGTAACTTGTCTCACCCGATAAGGGCCTTCCCACTTCGGCGTCAACTTGTTGGAATTCTTGGCGGACTGAACACGCCGAAGAACAAGGTCGCCTTCCTCGAGACTCCTGGCCTTGACCTTGCGGCTATGGTAGCGGCGCAAAGCTTGCTGGTATCGAGCAGCTCGTACAGCAGCCTGGAGACGTCCCTCCTCGAGGAGCAATGCGTCATCTTGCCGCAGTTGCTCTTGCTCGAGCTCATCATAAGCGAGTACTCGAGGAGATCCGTATACGAGTTCCGTGGGGAGAACTTCCTCTGCTCCATAGACTAGAGCAAAGGGTGTCTGTCCGGTGGCTCGACTTGGTGTCGTCCTGATTGACCAAAGAGCCGCCGGTAGCTCCTCTATCCAATTTCTTCCACACTTGCGCAGCCTGTCAAAGGTCCTCGTCTTGAGTCCGCGCAGCACTTCAGCATTTGCCCTCTCCGCTTGGCCGTTGCTCCTCGGGTGAGCAACAGAAGCGAAACAGACCTTGGCGCCAAGGTCTTGGACGTACTGCATGAAGGTGCGACTGGTGAATTGTGTACCGTTGTCGGTGATGATCCTGTTAGGGATCCCGAAACGGCAAACAATCGACTTGAAGAACCTGACTGCTAACTGTGCTGTCACCTTCCTCACCGGGTCCACTTCTGGCCACTTTGTCAACTTGTCGATTGCAACGTACAAGTACTCAAAGCCCCCGACAGCACGAGGGAAAGGGCCGAGGATATCGAGCCCCCAGACCGAGAAGGGCCATGATAAAGGGATTGTTTGGAGAGCTTGAGCTGGCTGATGAATCTGCTTCGCATGGAACTGGCACGCTTCACACTTGGTTACTAGTGCAGTTGCATCTTGGAGGGCTTCTTGCCAAAAGAACCCTTGCCGGAATGCTTTCCCGGCAAGCGCTCTTGCGCCAATGTGGTGGCCGCATATGCCTCCGTGTATTTCCGCCAACAGCTTCTGTCCATCTTCCCTGGAGATGCACTTCAACCTGACACCATTGAGTCTTCTTCTGTACAGCTCGTTATCCACGAACTGGTACATACTTGACTGCCTGGTTATCTTCTCTATCTCTTGAGGGTCGTCGGGAAGTTCTCCGGTTTGCAGAAAACGGACTATCTGCTGTGCCCATGCCGGAGCTCGAGGCTCAACGGCAAGGACTAAAGGCTCGAGGGCCGCTGCGGGAACCTCAGCTTCTACGGCGAGGACCTCTGGTTCTGCCGGAGCTGACGGTCCCCCGGCAAGCTCGCCGAGGCGAGGCTTGTCGGGAACGCTTGCTTCAACTGTACAAGCCCGAGGACTTGCAGGAGCAAACTGTTCCTCAGCGTTCTGGTTGTTGATCTTGGGGACCTTGGCGGCGGTTTCAGGAAGATCCGCCGGCAAGTAGTCGCCGGAGACCAACTTTCTCTTCTTGGACTGCCCAATTGATGGTGTAACGGATGGTTGAGTCAGCTTGAGCAAGAAGGTCCCTGGTTCCACAGGTAACTTCATCGCGGCGCACTTTGAAAGGCCATCTGCAATTTCATTTTGAGCTCTCGGGACGTGCTCCATCTGCAGACCTTCAAAGTGCTCTTCAAGCTTTCTCACTTCATCGACATAAGCTTCCATCAAAGGGCTCTGGTAGCTCTTGTTAACTTGCCGGACCACCAACTGAGAATCGCCCCGCACAATCAGCTTTCTGATCCCAAGTTCGGCCGCAATCCTGAGGCCGGCGAGCAAGCCTTCATATTCTGCGGTGTTGTTTGTCGCTTGCTCCCTGGGAAAGTGCATCTGGATAACATATTTGAGGTGCTCTCCGGTGGGCGCGATGAGAACCACGCCAGCACCGGCGCCTTGCAGCGAGAAGGCACCGTCAAAATACATTACCCATTCACTTGTAGCTTCTTGTACGGGTGTGCTTGTTTCTTGAACTTCTTCATCGGGCGTTGGAGTCCACTCAGCTATGAATTCTGCCAAAGCTCGGCTCTGTATAGTTGAAGTACTTTCAAACTTGAGTCCAAAGCTTGACAGCTCCAGTGCCCACTCAACAATCCTGCCTGTTGCTTCTGGGTTGTGCAATATCCTCTTCAGCGGAAAGCGAGTGACCACTGTTATCTCATGGGCTTGGAAGTAATGGCGTAGCTTTCTCGAGGCCATGAGGAGGCCGAAAAGCAACTTTTGCACACCAGAGTACCTTGATCTAGCCCCCTGGAGAAGGGAACTTACAAAATACACTGGGCGCTGTACCATCTTCTTCCGCACCTCATTCTGTTCCTGCGCAGAGTCTTCCTTGTCGGGGCCAGAGCTTGCCGGAGCAGCCCCCTGCTTGTCGCTGGATTCGCTTGCCGGTGGTGCTGACTCCTCGTCGGACTCCCTCTCCGCTACTAACGCAGCACTAACCACCTGGTTGGTTGCCGCTAAGTATAGCAACAACTTTTCCTGTGGTCTAGGTGCGACAAGTATAGGAGTGGAGGACAGGTACCGTTTCAAATCCTGCAACGCCGCCTCCGCTTCCGGAGTCCACTTCATGGGACCTGCCTTCTTCAAGATTTTGAAGAAAGGTAGGGCGCGTTCTGCAGATTTTGAAATGAACCTACTGAGGGCAGCCACACAACCTGCAAGCCTCCTGACATCCTTGACGCGCTTTGGGGCCTCTATCTGCTCAATGGCTTTAATCTTGTCGGGGTTGGCTTCAATCCCCCTCTGTGATACAAAGAACCCGAGAAGCTTGCCGGAAGGGACTCCAAAGACGCACTTCTCGGGGTTCAACTTGAGCTGTATTCTGCGCAGGTTCTGAAATGTTTCTTCCAAGTCTTGAATCAGGGTTTCTTTGCTCTTGCTCTTCACCACGATGTCATCCATGTAAGCTTCTACATTTCTGTGGATCTGTGGCTCAAAAGCAGTGTACACTACCCTTGCAAAGGTTGAGCCTGCATTCTTCAATCCAAATGGCATGCGAATAAAGCAATAAGTGCCACATGGAGTGATAAATGCAGTCTTCTCTTCATCTTCCTTGGCCATGAAAATCTGATGATAGCCTGAGTATGCATCAAGAAAACAGAGTAGCTCACATCCGGCAGTGGAGTCAACGATCTGGTCAATGCGCGGCAAAGGGAACGGATCCTTGGGACATGCTTTATTCACATCGGTGAAGTCTATACACAGTCTCCACTTCCCGTTGGCCTTGCGCACGACGACTGGGTTTGCCAACCACGTCGGATGGATCACACCTCTAACTAGGCCTGCTGCTTCTAGCTTCTTGATTTCTTCGTTGATGAACTCTTGGCGCTCCACGGCTTGCTTCCTCACTTTCTGTTTGATAGGTCGCGCATGAGGACAGACAGCAAGCTTGTGCTCAATCACCTTCCTGGGAACACCGGGGATGTCAGATGGTTGCCAGGCAAACACATCGACATTCGCCCGCAGGAAGGCAACGAGCGCGCTTTCCTATTTGCTGTCAAGGGTGGCACTGATGGTGAAGGTACCACGAGTGCCGTCCTCCTTTGCGGACACTTTCTTGGTTGCCGGAGGAGCAGCCATTCCTTTCTTACTCTTGCCGGTGGAGCTCGATGGAACGTCCTCGACGGCAGCGCAGCACTCCGAGGAGGTGCGGTTGCCGGAGTGGGTCCCAGAGCACTTGCCGGACTTGGTCTTCGTCTTCTTCCCCCCGGGAGCTTCAGCGGCAAGAGTATCCTTCTCGACCGCAGCTGCCGCATCCCGGTAAATCTTGTCGGCGCAGACAAGCGCATCCTTCTTGTCGCCGTGGACAGTGATGACGCTTATCGGCCCCGGCATCTTCAGCACGTTGTAGGCATAGTGGGAAGCTGCCATGAACTTGGCGAGGGCAGGACGGCCGAGTATTCCATTGTAGGGCAATGGAATATCGGCGACGTCGAAAGTGATGCGCTCAGTCCTAAAGTTGAGCTCCCCGCCAAAGGTCACCGGCAAAGTGATCTTCCCCTTAGGCTTGCTCCTTCCCGGGTTGATTCCTTGGAATGAACCGGTCTCTTCGAGCTCGCCATCTGGAATCTGGAGTTTCTTGATCACAGCAGAGGAGATCAAGTTCAGCCCGGCCCCGCCGTCAACCAACATTTTGGTGACCTTGAGGTTGCGGATGGTGGGAGAAACCAGCATCGGCAAGCACCCGACCGCAGTAGTGCGGTCAGGGTGATCCTCAAGATCAAAAATGATGGGCGTGCTAGACCATTTGAGGAGCCTGCGCGACTCCACGGGCGGCTCCGCTGCGTTTACCTCACGCACCCACTGCTTTAGTTGGCGGTGGGAGGTGTGCAGGGAGGCGCCACCGTCGACGCACAGGACCTCCGTGGCCTTCTGGAACTCCTGCTCGCTGTTCTCCTCGTCCTCCATGTCTTCGTCATCATCTTCTTCGTCGTTGTCGCGGCCCCGGGGAGGTCGATCTCCTTGCCGCTGCTTAGCCTTGCCGCGGCGTCCTCCCCGGCCGTTGAACGGCCGCTTCTTGCTGGGCTCTTCCCCGCCACCTTGGGCCTTCTCCTTGTCGCGCCTCTCGTACTCAGCTTTCTGCTGCTCGACGAGGTACTCGACGCGCTTGCAGTTGGAGAGATCGTGACCCTTGGTGCGGTGGATCTTACAGTATTGCTTGTCGGAGCTACCCGGCTTGTCGGCCGCCGCCGCAGGGGCAGGCTCCTTGCCGGAGCCGCCAGCCTGTGCTTGCTTGGCGGGGGCCTCCTTGCCGGACTTCTCGACGGCAAGCACCTCCTTCTTGCCCTTCCTTCTGTTATTCCGCCGCCGGCTCTTCTTCGCCGGGGCGGCGTCGTCGCTGTCGCTTCCTCCCGCGCCAGTATCCTCCCCGGGGAGTCTCCTCCCCTCTTCTGCGCGTGCACACTTGTCAGCAAGAGCATAGAGCTCGCTGACATCCCGAATCTTCGTCATCGCCATTTCCTCACGCATGCGGCGGTTACGCACGTTCTGATGGAACGCGCTGATAACCGCGGCAGGGTGGACATCAGGGATGTTGTGCTGTACACGGCAGAAGCGTTGGATGTACTTGCGCAGGGTCTCGCCTTCCTTCTGGGCCAAGATGTGGAGATCGCTCTCCTGGCCGTGGGGTTTGTGGCCGCCGGTGAAGGCGCCAACAAACTGGTGGCAAAGGTCGGCCCAAGAAGAGATGGAACCTTCCGGCAAGTGCATAAGCCACGAACGGACGTTCGGCTTTAGCACGAGCGGAAAGTAATTCGCCAAGATCTTCTCGTCACGCCCCCCGGCAGCTTGCACTGCGATGGTGTAGACGCTGAGGAATTCCGAGGGGTGCGTCTTGCCGTCGTACTTCTCCGGTACGTCGGGCTTAAAATTCTTCATGCTGGGCCACTGGACGCGCCGCAGCTCGCGGGTGAACGCAGGGCAGCCTGCCGCGTACGGCAAGTCACCTGGCTCACCGGGCGCGTGCGCGTCGACAGTGTTCCCAGCTCTCTTGTCCGATTGTCGCCGAGCTTCTCGGCGGCGCTCGATTGTGGTCCGAGCGTCTTCTTCTCGCCGGTCGTCGAGGATCTGGCGCTGGTCCCGACGAGCCCGCGGGTCCGACGAGGCCGTGGAGCCGTCGTCGGCGTTGTTCCGGCGGGGCGGCGTCTTCTGCTTCTGCGGCGGGGAATGCACGCTTGTCGCACCCCCGGCAGTCTTGTTGCCGTCAGCCTTCGTCTTCTCAGCTTGCCGCGGCCGTGAGGTCGACGGCTGCTGTGGAGAATCGTTGTTGGCGAAGTCTATCAGGCTCCGTATGGTGGCCCTCCATTCTTCGGCCTTGTCGGCCGCTGGAGGGAAGTCAAGGAGCAGTTGCGCCCTTGCGAGCGCTTCTGTCGGAGTGGAGGGGAACGCGGGCGAGCGGTGCGAGGAGCGGGATACGCTCGGACTTCTAACAACGTTAGAAGGAGCGGGGTCCCGCGCTGGCGCCTTCGCTTTGCTTGTGCCCGGACGGGGGTCCGGGGCGTCCCGCGAGCCTCCGGTTTGGCCTTGCCCCAGCAAGCGGATACCACCTCCCGTGGTATGGCGCTGCTGGGTCGTCGTGTGCTGAGATGGACGCGGCGCGTCCACGGAGACCGATGTTCGGTCGTCCGTCCTGTTCTTGGATCTAGTGGCGCCGTGAGTGTCCTCGCCGGCGGTCACTCTTCCGACGGCGTCTCCCCCGCCCACCGTTGGCTCTGGTGGCGGCGGAAGAGACGCAGATGGGCCTCCGATCTCCGAAGCCTTCTTCTTCGGGGCCATGGAGTTGTCGCTGATGAAGTTGATGAATTCGGAGAGGTTGATGAAGAATGCGCCCGCGCGAACGCCGGATCAGGTTCGCACAACCTCGACGCCCCCTACTTGGCGCGCCAAAGATGTCGGGGGAAACTGTCCGCCACGAACACCTATGGGACCGGAGCCCCTTGTCTGTGCGGTACGAGGGCGGAGGGAGCACAAAGAGCAGATCGTAGCGGACACGCGGGCAGTTTTACCCAGGTTCGGGCCGCGATAGACGCGTAAAACCCTACTCCTGCTTAGTTGTGTATTGAGTTTGAGTGCTCGGGAGCTTGAAGAAGCAGCTACACCAAGCGTGAGAGTGATCTAGGTTCCGAACCCCCTCCACGTTGTGCATGGGCCTCCTTTTATAGTGTAAGGGGTCACCGACAGGTGTCAACGTAGGAGAAAGGGGTAAAAACGTAAAAGAGGTGGTAGTTGTAACAGTGCGGGAACAGTGGAGCTACAGTGCGGAACAGTGGTCTATACCTACTTTGACAGTGGGGGACAAGGGCATTTAATGCCCGTCGCCGTCGACCCCAAAAGCTCCCGCCTTAGCGTCTCCGTCTGCCACGGCGATGACTCCACCACCGTGGAGTGCCACCGTGTACCCCAGGCTGCACAGCCATCCGCCACGCGTCCCTGGATAGGCCCCAGGGCGACGCGTGGGCCGATGAGCTGGAGCGCGGGCACACAGCGCGGTCTTCCCGGCAAGCACCTTGCTGGGGCCTTGATCTTGCCGGGCCCGGGAGCTTGCCGCTCCCCGGGCCCTCGCCGGGGCGCATAAAGCGCCGAGGCGTGTCTTCTAGTCCTCCTGGCAAGCTCCTCTTGCCAGGGCCTTGTGTTAGTGGGGAAGTCTTGAGCCTGGTACGGCCTTCCCGGCAAGCTCCTCTTGCCGGGGTCTCGGTCTTCTTTCTTGTATACTTTGTTTTTGAATGGTTTGATAAGGAGCAGGAAGGTCTCCGGCGAGCACGCGGTAAACCCTGCCGCGGGAAGCTGCAAATGCCCGTGCACAAGATGGGGTACTGAGGTACCCCTACCTTAGTACACCGACAGAAGGGTTCGACACCATGGTGTTGGAGGACCCAAAGATCGTCTGGTGTCCCTGCTAAGGTATCCTTTGCTGCAATATTGTATTGTACATTTCCCCATAAAGTCTGCTATACATTTCATAGAAAAATAGGGAAGCATGTTACAAAGTACTGTGATTTCAAGTTGTGATGTGCCTCGTTTGTGGTTTATTCGGGGCTTAGAGTGACATTTCTATCTGAAGTTTAGAATCAATTTCTATTTTTCTCGATAAATTTCATATGTGTTTACTACGAAGTTGTTGAGTAGATCGGAGTTCAAGCGGCTAAGCTATGAAGGGTTCTACACCATAGTACCATAGAAGGACCCAGAGATCTTCTCAGTGGTACTGCTATGGTATCCTTTTACTAGTGTTTTGTAGATTTGCCCATAGAAAGTGCACCACACATTTCTTATCTTAGATGGAAGCAATGTATAAGTACAGTGATTTCAAGTCAAGATGGGCCTCGTTTGCGGTTTAGCTAGGGCTTAGAGTGACACTACTATATTAAGATCAAAATCAATTTCTACTTGTTTGACAGATTTGTTATGTACTTAGTATCATATTGTTGAGATGATTGGAGTTCAAGTGGCTGAGCTATGAAGGGTTCTACACCATAGTGTTGGAGAAGGACGAGGTGTGTGTTCTTTGGGTTTGTATTCTCTTGATGCTCCTTTTTGAACAAAAAAATTCACCCTTTGTCGGAATAATGAATTTTATCATGTTAGACTACTTGCTCAATTTAATTATGGTGTTTAATCTTTGTTACCCTTTTTTGCAATAATTTTAACATTGAAACTCATGATCCTACTACTATCACACTAACACTGGCGCATACAGTTTGGACTTGCTTATGTTAATATTAGATCATATTAAAGTTGTCGGAGATGGTGGGAGAGATGAACTGTGTCGCCAAATACAACGATTCATGTCCCATGCTTAGGGTCGAGAAGGACACGAGCGACCCTGTAGAGGTGTTGGAGTGCAATACAAAGTTGGCGGTGGCGCTGGGCGTGCTGGATGAGTGCCTCAACCCTGTCAGGGACCGGTGCATAGGCATCGACATGCTCCACCGGGTCGTTTACTGGCCTCGGGTATGTTAAGCCAAAGCTCTCTCTGTCGGGCAAAGGAACAAGCTCCAGAATAGCACTGCAATCTAAAGATCAGAATCAATATCTATTATTTTCAACAAATTTCTTATGTGTTTAGTATGATGTTGTTGATAAGATTGGAGTTCAAGCGGCTAAGCTATGAAGTGTTCGGCACCATGGTGTTGGAGGACCCGGAGATCGTCTTGGCGTCCCTGCTAAGGTATCCTTCCCTGTAATACTGTATTGTACATTTCCCGATATAAAGTCTACTATAAATTTCATAGAAAAATAGGGAAGCATGTTACAAAGTACAGTGATTTCAAGTTGAGATGACCCTCGTTTGTGGTTTAGTTGGGGCTCAGAGTGACATTGCTATCTGAAGTTTAGAATCAATTTCTATTTTTCTCGATAAATTTCATATGTGTTTACTATGAAGTTGTTGGAGTTCAAGCAGCTAAGCTATGAAGGGTTCTACACCATAGTACTAGAGAAAGACCCAGAGATCTTCTCAGTGGTACTGCTATGGTATCCTTTCACTAGTGTTTTGTACATTTGCCCATAGAAAGTGCACCACACATTTCTTATCTTAGATGGAAGCACAGTATAAGTACAGTGATTTCAAGTCAAGATGGGCCTCGTTTGCGGTTTAGCTGGGGCTTAGAGTGACACTACTATCTGAAGATCAAAATCAATTTCCACTTGTTTGACAGATTTGTTCTGTACTTAGTATCATATTGTTGACATGATTGGAGCTCAAGTGGCTGAGCTATGAAGGGTTCTACACCATGGTGTTGGAGAAGGACGAGGTGTGTATTCTTTGGGTTTGTATTCTCTTGATGCTCCTTTTTGAACAAAAAAAGTCACCCTTTGTCGGAATAATGAATTTTATCATGTTAGACTACTTGCTCAATTTAATTATGGTGTTTAATCTTTGTTACCCTTTTTTGCAAGAATTTTAACATTGAAACTCATGATCATACTACTATCACACTAACACTGGTGCAGACAGTTTGGACTTTCTTATTTTAAGATTAGATCGTATTGAAGTTGTCGGAGATGGCGGGAGAGATGAACAGTGTCGACAAATACAACTATTCATGTCCCATGCTTAGGGTCGAGAAGGACACCAGCGACCCTGTAGAGGTGTTGGAGTGCAATACAAAGTTGGCGGTGGCGCTGGGCGTGCCGGATGTGTGCTTCAACCCTGTCAGGGACCGGCGCATAGGCATCGACATGCTCCACCGGGTCGTTTACGGGCCTCCGGTATGTTAAGCCAAAGCTCTCTCTGTCGGGCAAAGGAACAAGCTCCAGAATAGCACTGCAATCTAAAGATCAGAATCAATATCTATTATTTTCAACAAATTTCTTATGTGTTTAGTATGATTTTGTTGATAAGATTGGAGTTCAAGCGGCTAAGCTATGAAGGGTTCGACACCATGGTGTTGGAGGACCCAGAGATCGTCTTGGTGTCCCTGCTAAGGTATCTGTCAGGGATATTACTAGCAGGTATAAACCGGCTAGGAAGGTCTGGATTACACTTACATAGTTGTATTATCATAAGCCCAATAGAATATGGACCGGAAGTTACGGCCCATAGAGGCTTAGGGCTCATATGTAAAGCTTACGGTTTTTGAACCGGCATACCATGTAAGTTGAGGTGTAAGATAGAAAGAGTAGAGACCGAGGCGGACACGATTATCAACCGGCCTCGGGACTCTGTAAACCGGACCGGGCGTTGCCTCCTATATAAATGGACGACCCGGCGATGGTTCAAGGACAAGCAACAACCCGTCGAGACACAGGCAAGCAATCCGCTCCCTGTTCATCGACGCCCAAGCAATACCAAACCAAACTAGACGTAGGCTTTTACCTTCATCGAAGGGGCCGAACTAGTATAAACCCTCTGTGTTCTTTGTGTGCTTTAACCTCTTCGAGCTAACCTGCGCGATGGCTCCACACCTAAGTCCTCTAAACCAGACATCTGCCGTGCCAATTCCACGACAGTTGGCGCCCACCGTGGGGCCAGGTGCACGGTGGTGTTGAGTTCTTGAAGGGATCTCTCACAGGGATGGAGAAGTTCAAAATTTCCGGATGAAAAAACTGCCGGTTGGAAAGGATCTGCATCAGCTTCGAGTTCATCGTTACATATTCATTGTTTGGAAGGTTTAAGGGAAATTAAAGGTTGCGATCTAATGGCTGCCACAAGTTGCCAAGAAAAGAGGTCACAAGTTGTCAACATCATCAACGCGTTTAGTTTCCATCAGAAGATCACTAAAACTAGTACGATCGGAGTTGCCGTCACTATTAAACCATCAACTGCAGAAGAAAAGTAAAGGAAAAGGAAAGAGCCAGACGTGAATTTTCTAAAAGACGTCTACGACCCGGAAAACGGGTACGGCAGCAACCCGGACTCCTCGGTTGTCCTTGCCAGGGCCGGTTCAATCCGGCGGCGGATTCGAGACAGCCCCTCGCTCAGCTTCGCGACTGAGCCGCCGATCTCCAGCCATGGCTTCCGTCCCTGTGGCCAGCACCGAGACGTCTCCAGCTGCGCTTCCGCCGTCGCTCCTACACGGCCGGTTTAAGCCACGACCACAGCCGTCATCCATAAGTCACCGTTTGTCTCGCGGGCCGCCATCTCCATCGCACCTGGTCTTCGTCGCCCCGCTCCTCCTCAGCCGCGGTCGCCAGACTGCCCGGCCTCGTGTCTATTTCAAGTCGCCGCTAACGTGGATCCAAGCCACCTCGGTTCGCCTTCATCACGGATTTGACCCACCGGACTGCACCTCCGCCTCGGGCGCCGAGAGCCGCCCCGAATCGTTTGTGGGCTGCCTTCACCCGGCCGAGCTGCCTCCGCGGATGTGCTTCAGCTACAGCATGCCAAGCCTGAAGCTAATGTCACGTTGAGCCGTCGCTCAAGCGCTGCTCCAATAACGGCCGAGACCTCAGGATGCTGGCCGCCTCGCGAGGACACCGATCGACCCCCGCGCGCTCGTCGTCTCCGGAGCACCGGCCGACTCGCGCATCTTCGATCGCAGCGCACAGGGCCGTTGCCGCCGCCTGGCCCCCGCCATCCTGAGCTGCCTTCAAGTCGCTTCCACGGCGCGAGCGCCGGCCGAGCCGGCCATCCACCTCCCGGCCGTTTCCAATGCCTCTACAAGTCACAGTTGCCGGCTCTGTCAGTCGCCTCGAGCCGCCGTACATTGACCCGCGACCTGCCTCTTGTTCAGCCTCGAGTTGCCGCCTCGGCTCACGAACGAATCCGAGCCACCCTCGCCGGTCTACCGATGCACCCGTGAGCACTGCCTGTGAGCCAGGCCGCCCAGGCAAAGCCGTCTCGGCCTCACCCGCCTTAATCATCATCACAGCTGACAGTACGGCGTTGACCCGCCGGCGCCTCACCTCCCTGCCGAGAGCCGCACGTCCCCGTCGTTGGGCTCGCTTCGCCGCAGGATTCCTCACCTAGCAGCCGCATAGAGCATATGCTAGAGAGCCGCCCCGCATCGAGTGTCCGTTGGGAAGCTGCCCCTGACTGAACTCGCCCGTACGCTGGAGCACCCTCACCACGTCAGACTCGTTTTGCATGGAGCTGTAGAATGAGTGGCTATGGAGCATCGAAAAAAAAAGAGCAGTTCGCTGGATTTAGTACTCCCTCCGTTCCATAATGTAGTGCCTATAGATTTTTTGAAAAGTGAAACCTCACAAACTTTGACCAAGTTTGTGGACAAAAAAATTTACATCTAGAGTGCGAAACATATATCACTAGATTCATCATAAGATGTAGTTTCACATTATATATTTTTGCTATTGTACATATAAATATTTTTCTCTACAAACTTGGTCAAACTTTGCAAAGTTTGACTTCTCAAAAAATTTATAGGCACTACATTATGGAATGGAGGGAGTATAAAACAAAGGTTGGGACTACTTCAATTGGGCACAGGCGGCCGGCGAACAGATCGACAGATCCCACACGCAACAGAAAATTCGCGAGTGCCTCGAAACACACTTGACGCTCGGGGGCTGGCGTTTTCGACATCAACAACGACTACAACTGCATCGACTCCTCTCGCCGTGTCAACTCCAATGCCTTCATCACATCGACTCCGCCACACGACCGCGCTGCCTCAACACTCGGGGGCTGGCGCTTCAACAACACAGAACAAGTTCATCATTGCACCCGATCAGCCGACTTTGGTGCATTTGTCGACTTCACTTCGCTTAGCCCACTCGGCAAGGTGGACTCGGGGGCAGAACATTGCAGCTGCCACTATGTCGACTTCATCTACTGCATCGCCTTCATCGAGTGCCACACCGCGCAAAACTCCGACGCGTTGATTACGTCAGCTGCGTCGAGTCCGTCCGCCGCGTCAAGTCCGTCATCCGCATCAAGATCGTCTGCTCCATCGACTCCGCTTCACCACGTCGACTGCTCATCACCGACTGCTGGGCTTCGACTGCTCATCTTCGACTCCCTACGCCACGTCGATTCTACAGCTAAGTTTCTTTACACTCTTATATGCTATGATTTCAAAACCTATATGCATTCTCGATCAATCGCCAAAGCCAACTATGCAGTCACACACAACCCTCTCGGGGCTACAAAACCATCTTTTGGATCATGCTCAGTTTTATATGATGTTTATTCACGTTCGTCGAAGTAGTGAGGCTCGGTACCAAAAGGCCGACCTTGTCTCCAGGTTCAACAAGTTTGGCATCGCGTCCCTGTTACCCGGCAAGAGTATGCTGCCGAAGGTCTGCCTACTCATGAAAAGACACGCATAAACCTTATATGCTGCTACATTATCCACTTAACAAAAGTGCAACATCTACAAATCACGCACCTCACAATTGTTCTGTATATCGTGCAAGTACACCTTAATGCAGTTGCACCTTTTCTCCTTCTCAGCAGATGCATGGGGGCTAGGCGCCCTCATGACATGGCGGCGCCAACCTCCTCGTCCACGACCGGTCTCTACAACAACTCACGCCTACGGTGCAAGACCCGAGTTGAGCACTTCCTCGGATGATAGTTACTCGACAACAAAAAAGTATTGAGCCTATGCTCGACTGCAAGCAGTCAACTATAGCCTCGGGGGCTACTCCTATCTGGAGCGCTGACGCGCACCCGACGAACACTACTCGCGCATCTGACAAGGAAGACGGGGTTAGCTTGACAAACAACTTGAGCCTATGCTCGACTCTATGAGTCATGCATAGCCTCGGGGGCTACTCCCATCGGGAGCACTCACGCGCAACCGACGACCGCTGCTCGCACATCCTACAAGAAGACGAACTCGACTGCAATTTCGATGCTTCATCCAAATACTCCCATCAGGAGCATACTCGCGGCAACTTCGACTGCTCATCAGCAAATGATGCATCGATCATGTTACTTGTACAAGACCATTCACCCGACGAAGGCTCGAGTGCTCACTCGACGAAACCTCGAGTCCATACTTACAAAGTACATCTTACAGATATCATGCAGCTCATAAAAGTGACACGCACTACAGCAGTTAACACAGATTGGAGTCCCTGCACGACTCTTCGAGTCCCCCAGACACCCAGGGGCTAATGTCAGGGATATACCCCGCGGTATGAACCGGCCGGAAATATGACCCGGCCGGACTTGGCGGTTTACTTGAGAGACGGTTTACACTTGATGATTCACTGGCGATCCATCCTAAGCAGACGGTTTACAAGCAACCTGCCTAAATAATACCACTCACTGGTAACCCGGTTGGCGGATCACGGATGACAAGCCCAAGGCCCAGAAGGCCGGTTCATGTTATGGTGGGCCGGTTTATGAAGAAAGCACAAGAAATATTCTCCTACGAAGGAAGCAAGACTAGGACTCCTTGTAATAGATTAATCCTAATCCTACTAGGACTAGTCATGTAACCCGCCCCTTCAACATATATAAGGGGGGCAGGGCTCCCCAAAGAGGGACAAGTTCTCACAAGTTTCTAGGGCTAGACACAAAGAGTCGGTTTACCGGCGACACCACGAGGATCATAATGAGACCTAGCCTCAAACAGCACATAGGACTATTACCGGATGATGTTTCCCGGGGTCCGAAGCTGTCTAAATCCTTATCTTGCGTGCTCAACCCCTCTCAAGCTACTACATAGATGCGCTGGCCTCACGACTAAGTCCTTACCCTAGGACATCTGCCGTGCTAATTCCACGATAGTTGGCGCCCACCGTGGGGCTCGAACCCACGACCACAAGGTTAAGAGCCTTGCGCTCTACCAACTGAGCTAGACGGACAGGACTCGCCGGTTCAACTACTTTTTCCATATTAGCATCTTTCGGGGCAACAATGTCATCGTGATCCATGGGAATAGGATCGTCAAACTGAGCTGCAGGATCGTTCTCTGGAGGGATGATTTCGTCCGGATCAGCTGCCGGTTCAGCGGTAGCAATCTCAACAGCCGCTTTGGTGGCTTTCGCCTTCTTGCTAGGCTTGGGCTTGCTGAACAAAATTGAAGGAACAATGAGAATCATCAAGGAACAAATACAAATATAAACCGGATATTGAAAAGGACTTACCCAGGAACGGTCTTCAGCACAGGGACCTGGGTGGCGGTCGACTCGCAAGAAGAGGACAAAGGAGTCTCCTGATAGTTAGGATCAGACGGTTTAAGCGGTTTACGTATAAGCCCGGCCTTTGGATGAAGAAGAGTTGGAAAAAGTAAAACCTCAGAGCGGCGCTTGCGAGCCGGAGTAAGAGATATTTCGGAGGATTCTACTACGTGGCCACTATGGCGCGTAGTCCAGCGCGCTTCATGCTGCTGCTTCTTCAAAAGAAATTTGGGGTCCAATTGAGCGTAAGGATGAGAAAAAAGGTATTTCCGGGACGCCCGACGGATTTTGGGCGCCGGCGGTTCTGAGTCTGAAGAAAGAGAGATTACCTCAACTTCCGCCGCTTTACTTCCTTCAGCCAAATCATGTGGAAAGACACTGCTAACATAAATTTGGATAAAGGGAGATTAAAACACATCAGGATCAATTCATACCACGGAATCCGGATCATTTTCCTCAGGATGTGAACCGGAGGCAGCGACCGCCTTTTTCTTCTTGACAACATACATCTTCCGGCGTGGCTGCTTTCCTGACTTATCTTGAGGTTTTCTCTTCCAGAAGGGGTCGTTGGCCTGTGCAGAAGATGAAAAATAAATAGAAGACAATTGATATGGACGGATCAGAAAAAGCAGAAGAGGTCAGAAAGAACTTACTGCTGGCAGTTTGTTGTTTTCATATAATGGAGTCAAGCCGGTCAGGCTGCACTCTTCCAGGGAGATGTTGAGCATTTTCTTTGCGGATTCAGTGACTTCCTTCTCAGGAAGTATTATGTCAATGTGGCGTTGAGGGTCATCCGTTTTTCCGGTATACTGGCACATCAGGCTGGAGCGCCGGCGCAGTGGAGGGATGCTCCAGGCGAGCCAACAGCGAACAAAGTCTACTCCGGTTAAACCATTGGCCATAAAGGCCCTAAGCTTAGAAAGCTGAGGGGCAAACCGAGCCCGCTCTGGAGCACTAAGGCGCTGCGATAGGGGATTATCTTCAGGTAGACGATGTGCACGGTAACCCGGCAGTGGGTTTTCTCCTTCAGGCGAGGTATCTTTGCAATAGAACCATGATTGGTTCCATTCCTTGAGGTGTGTATGGAGAGCAGCGTGAGGGAAGGTCACATCTCTTCTCTTTTGAATGCTAACACCACCCAACTCTTGATGTGGTCCGGCAGTAAACTCTGTCCGTCGGTTTAAATGGAAAAAGTCTCGGAACAGATCTATTGATGGTTCTTCTTGAAGGTATGCTTCCGAGAAGACTTGAAAATTGCAGACATTTGATATAGAGTTCGGACCTATATCTTGAGGATGAAGCTGAAAAGCGGCTAGCACATTCCGAAAGAATTTTGAACCGGGAAGGCTAAAACCCTGGGCCATGTGATCAAAGAAAACAATGATCTCTCCTTCCTTAGGGGTAGGGGGGCATTCATCTCCTGGGGGCCGCCAGTGCAGAACATTTTTAGGACCCAGAAGACCAATTGAAGCGGCCTTTGTTAAATCCTCTTCGGTAATGCGGGAAGGGGTCCAGTTGCAAGCAACGAACTGTTTGGCAGTCATCTTGACTAAAGGAAACGCTGGAAGATACAGTGCAAAATCCGGATTACTAAGTACTGAAGCATAAACCGGAGCATAACATCAAATTATATCGACGGTTTAGACAAGGGACTAATGGCATTGACAACTCGGAAGCAGATGAGAAGTGAGCAGCTACCGGTTTATGATAACAGGAAAAAGGGAGGCTAAACCGTCGGGCTTACGACTAATTCTTTACAAGAAGAGCATATAATTGGTTAAACCGGTGAGTGACTTACAGATCTACAAGGAGAAGAAACAGGTTTCTACAGAAAGATAAAGTAAAAATGGATCTGAGACGTAAGAAAAGGATAAAATATATGCAAGTCTTATACAGGAAGAAGCATGAAGGGTTTCTACAGATCAAATGAATCTAAGATTTGAATCAAAGGTTTGAACCGCGGAGCAGGAGCGCACTCAAAACAAATCTAAGGTTTGAATCTACGGCAAGCGTAACCCACAGGGATGAACAGCAAAGCTTCAAGGTGTCATGGCGGAAGCTATGGAGGAACCCTAGATTAAGATCTACAATAAGAAAGAAGGAGTACCTGAGGAAGAAGAAGACGGCGTCGGAGTGCTCTGGACACGGTTCAGGGTGATGCAGCGGCCTGGCTTGACGACGGCGGTGGGTTCGAAGAACGGCGGTGGAGCTTCGGGCGACGGAGGAAGACAAAGGCAGAAGGAAGAAAAGAAACAGGCCGACACGGTATTTATAAGCTGATGAGGTGAAACGGCAAGCGCGGGAATCAAGGAGGTCAGAGATTGGATAAAGATTCCGTTGTCGCCTCGATCTTCGGTATAGCATTTAACAAAGGTAACAAACAGAGGTGAGCAATAAATGCGGGGGTGATGTCACGACAAATTGAGATGATTTCTGGAGATGACGTCATAGCCGGTTTACAAAGCAGAGAAGTTACAGAGAAGAAATTTATGCAAAGACTTAGAAGACTGACATGAACAAGTTCAAATCAATCTGGGGCCTAATGTCAGGGATATTACTAGCAGGTATAAACCGGCTAGGAAGGTCCGGATTACACTTACATAGTTGTATTATCATAAGCCCAGCAGAATATGGACCGGAGGTTATGGCCCATAGAGGCTTAGGGCTCATATGTAAAGCTTACGGTTTATGAACCGTCATACCATGTAACTTGAGGTGTAAGATAGAAAGAGGAGAGACCGAGGCGGACACGATTATGAACCGGCCTCGGGACTCTGTAAACCAGACCGGGCATTGCCTCCTATATGAAGGGACGACCCGGCGACGGTTCAAGGACAAGCAAAAACCCGTCGAGACACAGGCAAGCAATCCGCTCCCTGTTCTTCGACGCCCAAGCAATACCAAACCAAACTAGACGTAGGATTTTACCTTCATCGAAGTGGCCGAACTAGTATAAACCCTCTATGTTCTTTGTGTGCTTTAACCTCTTCAAGCTAACCCGCGCGATGGCTCCACACCTAAGTCCTCTAAACCGGACATCTGCCGTGCCAATTCCACGACAGTATCATTTGCTGCAATATTGTATTGTACATTTCCCCATATAAAGTCTGCTATACATTTCATAGAAAAATAGGGAAGCATGTTACAAAGTAAAGTGATTTCAAGTTGAGATGAGCCTCGTTTGTGGTTTATTTGGGGCTGAGAGTGACATTGTTATCTAAAGTTTAGAATCAATTTCTATTTTTCTCGATAAATTTCATATGAGTTTACTACGAAGTTGTTGAGTAGATCGGAGTTAAAGCGGCTAAGCTATGAAGGGTTCTACACCATAGTACCATAGAAGGACCCAGAGATCTTCTCAGTGGTACTGCTATGGTATCCTTTCACTAGTGTTTTGTACATTTGCCCATAGAAAGTGCACCACACATTTCTTATCTTAGATGGAAGCATAGTATAAGTACAGTAATTTCAAGTCAAGATGGGCCTCGTTTGCGGTTTAGCTGGGGCTTAGAGTGACACTACTATCTGAAGATCAAAATCAATTTCTACTTGTTTGACAGATTTGTTATGTACTTAGTATCATATTGTTGAGATGATTGGAGTTCAATTGGCTGAGCTATGAAGGGTTCTACACCATGGTGTTGGAGAAGGACGAGGTGTGTGTTCTTTGGGTTTGTATTCTCTTGATGCTCCTTTTTGAACAAAAATATTCACCCTTTGTCGGAATAATGAATTTTATCATGTTAGACTACTTGCTCAATTTAATTATGGTGTTTAATCTTTGTTACCCTTTTTTGCAAGAATTTTAACATTGAAACTCATGATCCTAATACTATCACACTGACACTGGCGCAGACAGTTTGGACTTGCTTATTTTAAGACTAGATCATATTGAAGTTGTCGGAGATGGCGGGAGAGATGAACAGTGTCGACAAATACAACTATTCATGTCCCATGCTTAGGGTCGAGGAGGACACCAGCGACCCTGTAGAGGTGTTGGAGTGCAATACAAAGTTGTCGGTGGCGTTTGGCGTGCTCGATGTGTGCTTCAACCCTGTCAGGGACCGGCGCATAGGCATCGACATGCTCCACCGGGTCGTTTACGGGCCTCGGGTATGTTAAGCCAAAGCTCTCTCTACCGGGCAAAGGAACAAGCTCCAGAATAGCACTGCAATCTGAAGATCAAAATCAATATCTATTATTTTCAACAAATTTCTTATGTGTTTAGTATGATGTTGTTGATAAGATTGGAGTTCAAGCGGCTAAGCTATTAAGGGTTCGACACCATGGTGTTGGAGGACCCGGAGATCGTCTTGGCGTCCCTGCTAAGGTATCCTTCGCTGCACTACTGTATTGTACATTTCCCCATATAAAGTCTGCTATACATTTCATAGAAAAATAGGGAAGCATGTTACAAAGTACAGTGATTTGAAGTTGAGATGAGCCTCGTTTGTTGTTTAGTTGGGGCTCAGAGTGACATTGCTATCTGAAGTTGAGAATCAATTTCTATTTTTCTCGATAAATTTCATATGTGTTTACTACAAAGTTGTTGAGTAGATCGGAGTTCAAGCGGCTAAGCTATGAACGGTACTACACCATAGTACCAGAGAAGGACCCAGAGATCTTCTCAGTGGTACTGCTATGGTATCCTTTCACTAGTGTTTTGTACATTTGCCCATATAAACTGCACCACACATTTCTTATCTTAGATGGAAGCACAGTATAAGTACAGTGATTTCAAGTCAAGATGGGCCTCGTTTGCGGTTTAGCTGGGGCTTAGAGTGACACTAATATCTGAAGATCAAAATCAATTTCTACTTGTTTGACAGATTTGTTATGTACTTAGTATCATATTGTTGAGATGATTGGAGTTCAAGTGGCTGAGCTATGAAGGGTTCTACACCATGGTGTTGGAGAAGGACGAGGTGTGTGTTCTTTGGGTTTGTATTCTCTTGATGCTCCTTTTTGAACAAAAAAATTCACCCTTTGTCGGAATAATGAATTTTATCATGTTAGACTACTTGCTCAATTTAATTATGGTGTTTAATCTTTGTTACCCTTTTTTGCAAGAATTTTAACATTGAAACTCATGATCCTAATACTATCACACTGACACTGGCGCAGACAGTTTGGACTTGCTTATTTTAAGACTAGATCATATTGAAGTTGTCGGAGATGGCGGGAGAGATGAACAGTGTCGACAAATACAACTATTCATGTCCCATGCTTAGGGTCGAGGAGGACACCAGCGACCCTGTAGAGGTGTTGGAGTGCAATACAAAGTTGTCGGTGGCGTTTGGCTTGCTCGATGTGTGCTTCAACCCTGTCAGGGACCGGCGCATAGGCATCGACATGCTCCACCGGGTCGTTTACGGGCCTCGGGTATGTTAAGCCAAAGCTCTCTCTACCGGGCAAAGGAACAAGCTCCAGAATAGCACTGCAATCTGAAGATCAAAATCAATATCTATTATTTTCAACAAATTTCTTATGTGTTTAGTATGATGTTGTTGATAAGATTTGAGTTCAAGCGGCTAAGCTATTAAGGGTTCGACACCATGGTGTTGGAGGACCCGGAGATCGTCTTGGCGTCCCTGCTAAGGTATCCTTCGCTGCACTACTGTATTGTACATTTCCCCATATAAAGTCTGCTATACATTTCATAGAAAAATAGGGAAGCATGTTACAAAGTACAGTGATTTGAAGTTGAGATGAGCCTCGTTTGTTGTTTAGTTGGGGCTCAGAGTGACATTGCTATCTGAAGTTGAGAATCAATTTCTATTTTTCTCGATGAATTTCATATGTGTTTACTACAAAGTTGTTGAGTAGATCGGAGTTCAAGCGGCTAAGCTATGAAGGGTACTACACCATAGTACCAGAGAAGGACCCAGAGATCTTCTCAGTGGTACTGCTATGGTATCCTTTCACTAGTGTTTTGTACATTTGCCCATATAAACTGCACCACACATTTCTTATCTTAGATAGAAGCACAGTATAAGTACAGTGATTTCAAGTCAAGATGGGCCTCGTTTGCGGTTTAGCTGGGGCTTAGAGTGACACTAATATCTGAAGATCAAAATCAATTTCTACTTGTTTGACAGATTTGTTATGTACTTAGTATCATATTGTTGAGATGATTGGAGTTCAAGTGGCTGAGCTATGAAGGGTTCTACACCATGGTGTTGGAAAAGGACGAGGTGTGTGTTCTTTGGGTTTGTATTCTCTTGATGCTCCTTTTTGAACAAAAAAATTCACCCTTTGTCGGAATAATGAATTTTATCATGTTAGTCTACTTGCTCAATTTAATTATGGTGTTTAATCTTTGTTACCCTTTTTTGCAAGAATTTTAACATTGAAACTCATGATCCTACTACTATCACACTGACACTGGCGCAGACAGTTTGGACTTGCTTATTTTAAGACTAGATCATATTGAAGTTGTCGGAGATGGCGGGAGAGATGAACAGTGTCGACAAATACAACTATTCATGTCCCATGCTTAGGGTCGAGGAGGACACCAGCGACCCTGTAGAGGTGTTGGAGTGCAATACAAAGTTGTCGGTGGCATTTGGCGTGCTCGATGTGTGCTTCAACCCTGTCAGGGACCGATGCATAGGCATCGACATGCTCCACCGGGTCGATTACGGGCCTCGGGTATGTTAAGCCAAAGCTCTCTCTATCGGGCAAAGGAACAAGCACCAGAATAGCATTGCAATCAGAAGATCAGAATCAATATCTATTATTTTCAACAAATTTCTTATGTGTTTAGTATGATGTTGTTGATAAGATTGGAGTTCAAGCGGCTAAGCTATGAAGGGTTCGACACCATGGTGTTGGAGGACCCGGAGATCGTCTTGGCGTCCCTGCTAAGGTATCCTTCGCTGCACTATTGTATTGTACATTTCCCCATATAAAGTTTGCTATACATTTCATAGAAAAATAGGGAAGCATGTTACAAAGTACAGTGATTTGAAGTTGAGATGAGCCTCGTTTGTGGTTTAGTTGGGGCTCAGAGTGACATTGCTATCTGAAGTTTAGAATCAATTTCTATTTTTCTCGATAAATTTCATATGTGTTTACTACGAAGTTGTTGAGTAGATCGGAGTTCAAGCGGCTAAGCTATGAAGGGTTCTACACCATAGTACCAGAGAAGGACCCAGAGATCTCCTCAGTGGTACTGCTATGGTATCCTTTCACCAGTGTTTTGTACATTTGCGCATATAAAGTGCACCACACATTTCTTATCTTAGATGGAAGCACAGTATAAGTACAGTGATTTCAAGTCAAGATGGGCCTCGTTTGCGGTTTAGCTGGGGCTTAGAGTGACACTACTATCTGAAGATCAAAATCAATTTCCACTTGTTTTACATATTTGTTATATACTTAGTATCATATTGTTGAGATGATTGGAGTTCAAGTGGCTGAGCTATGAAGGGTTCTACACCATGGTGTTGGAGAAGGACGAGGTGTGTGTTCTTTGGGTTTGTATTCTCTTGATGCTCCTTTTTGAACAAAATAATTCACCCTTTGTCGGAATAATGAATTTTATCATGTTAGACTACTTGCTCAATTTAATTATGGTGTTTAATCATTGTTACCCTTTTTTGCAAGAATTTCAACATTGAAACTCATGATCATACTACTATCACACTTTCACTGGCACAGACAGTTTGGACTTGCTTATTTTAAGATTAGATCATATTGAAGTTGTCGGAGATGACCGGAGAGATGAGCAGTGTCGACAAATACAACTATTCATGTCCCATGCTTAGGGTCAAGAAGGACACCAGCGACCCTGTAGAGGTGTTGGAGTGCAATACAAAGTTGGCGGTGGTGCTGGGTGTGTTGGATGTGTGCTTCAACCCTGTCAGGGACCGGCGCATAGGCATCGACATGCTTCGCCGGGTCGTTTACGGGCCTCGGGTATGTTAAGCCAAAGCTCTCTCTGTCGGGCAAAGGAACAAGATCCAGAATAGCACTGCAATCTAAAGGTCAGAATCAATATCTATTATTTTCAACAAATTTCTTATGTGTTTAGTATGATGTTGTTGATAAGATTGGAGTTCAAGCGGCTAAGCTATGAAGGGTTCGACACCATGGTGTTGGAGGACCCGGAGATCGTCTTGGCGTCCTTGCTAAGGTATCTTCGCTGCACTACTGTATTGTACATTTCCCCATATAAAGTCTGATATACATTTCATAAAAAAATAGGGAAGCATGTTACAAAGTACATTGATTTCAAGTTGAGATGAGCCTCGTTTGTGGTTTAGTTGGGGCTCAAAGTGACATTGCTATCTGAAGTTTAGAATCAATTTCTATTTTTCTCGATAAATTTCATATGTGTTACTACGAAGTTGTTGAGTAGATCGGAGTTCAAGCGACTAAGCTATGAAGGGTTCTACACCATAGTACCAGAGAAGGACCCAGAGATCTTCTCAGTTGTACTGCTATGGTATCCTTTCACTAGTGTTTTGTACATTTGCCCATAGAAAGTGCACCACACATTTCTTATCTTAGATGGAAGCACAGTGATTTCAAGTCAAGATGGGCCTCGTTTGCGGTTTAGCTGGGGCTTAGAGAGACACTACTATCTGAAGATCAAAATCAATTTCTACTTGTTTGACAGATTTGTTATGTACTTAGTATCATATTGTTGAGATGATTGGAGTTCAAGTGGCTGAGCTATGAAGGGTTCTACACCATGGTGTTGGAGAAGGACGAGGTGTGTGTTCTTTGGGTTTGTATTCTCTTGATGCTCATTTTTGAACAAAAATATTCACCCTTTGTCGGAATAATGAATTTTATCATGTTAGACTACTTGCTCAATTTAATTATGGTGTTTAATCTTTGTTACCCTTTTTTGCAAGAATTTTAACATTGAAAGTCATGATCATACTACTATCACACTGAGACTGGCGCAGACAGTTTGGACTTGCTTATTTTAAGACTAGATCATATTGAAGTTGTCTGAGATGGCGGGAGAGATGAACAGTGTCGACAAATACAACTATTCATGTCCCATGCTTAGGGTCGAGGAGGACACCAGCGACCCTGTAGAGGTGTTGGAGTGCAATACAAAGTTGTCGGTGGCGTTTGGCGTGCTCGATGTGTGCTTCAACCCTGTCAGGGACCGGCGCATAGGCATCGACATGCTCCACCGGGTCGTTTACGGGCCTCGGGTATGTTAAGGCAAAGCTCTCTCTACCGGGCAAAGGAACAAGCTCCAGAATAGCACTGCAATCTGAAGATCAGAATCAATATCTATTATTTTCAACAAATTTCTTATGTGTTTAGTATGATGTTGTTGATAAGATTGGAGTTCAAGCCGCTAAGCTATGAAGGGTTCGACACCATGGTGTTGGAGGACCCGGAGATCGTCTTGGCGTCCCTGCTAAGGTATCCTTCGCTACACTACTGTATTGTACATTTCCCAATATAAAGTCTGCTGTACATTTCATAGAAAAATAGTGAAGCATGTTTACAGTGATTTCAATTTGAGATGAGCCTCGTTTGTGGTTTAGTTGGGGCTTAGAGTGACATTGTTATCTGAAGTTTAGAATCAATTTGTATTTTTCTCGATAAATTTCATATGTGTTTACTACGAAGTTGTTGAGTAGATCGGAGTTCAAGCGGCTAAGCTATGAAGGGTTCTACCCCATAGTACCATAGAAGGACCCAGAGATCTTCTCAGTGGTACTGCTATGGTATCCTTTCACTAGTGTTTTGTACATTTGCCCATAGAAAGTGCACCACACATTTCTTATCCTAGATGGAAGCACAATATAAGTACAGTGATTTCAAGTCAAGATGGGCCTCGTTTGCGGTTTAGCTGGGGCTTAGAGTGACACTACTATCTGAAGATCAAAATCAATTTCTACTTGTTTGACAGATTTGTTATGTACTTAGTATCATATTGTTGAGATGATTGGAGTTCAAGTGGCTGAGCTATGAAGGGTTCTACACCATGGTGTTGGAGAAGGACGAGGCGTGTGTTCTTTGGGTTTGTATTCTCTTGATGCTCCTTTTTGAACAAAAATATTCACCCTTTGTCGGAATAATGAATTTTATCATGTTAGACTACTTGCTCAATTTAATTATGGTGTTTAATCTTTGTTACACTTTTTGCAAGAATTTTAACATTGAAACTCATGATCCTGCTACTATCACACTGACACTGGCGCAGACAGTTTGGACTTGCTTATTTTAAGTCTAGATCATTTTGAATTTGTCGGAGATGGCGGGAGAGATGAACAGTGTAGACAAATACAACTATTCATGTCCCATGCTTAGGGTCGAGAAGGACAACAGCGACCCCGTGGAGGTGTTGGAGTGCAATACAAAGTTGTCGGTGGCGTTGGGCGTGCTGGATGTGTGCTTCAACCCTGTCAGGGACCGGCGCATAGGCATCGACATGTTCCACCGGGTCGTTTACGGGCCTCGGGTATGTTAAGCCAAAGCTCTCTCTCTCGGGCAAAGGAACAAGCTCCAGAATAGCACTGCAATCTAATGATCAGAATCAATATCTATTATTTTCAACAAATTTCTTATGTGTTTAGTATGATGTTCTTGATAAGATTGGAGTTCAAACGGCTAAGCTATGAAGGGTTCGACACCATGGTGTTGGAGGACCCGGAGACCGTCTTGCGTCCCTGCTAAGGTATCCTTCCCTGCACTACTGTATTATACATTTCCCCATATAAAGTCTGCTATACATTTCATAGAAAATTAGGGAAGCATGTTACAAAGTACAGTGATTTGAAGTTGAGATGAGCCTCGTTTGTGGTTTAGTTGGGGCTCAGAGTGACATTGCTATCTGAAGTTTAGAATCAATTTCTATTTTTCTCGATAAATTTCATATGTGTTTACTACGAAGTTGTTGAGTAGATCGGAGTTCAAGCGGATAAGCTATGAAGGGTTCTACACCATAGTGCCAAAGAAGTACCCTGAGATGTTCTCAGTGGTATTGCTATGGTATCCTTTCACTAGTGTTTTGTACATTTGCCCATAGAAAGTGCACCACACGTTTCTTATCTTAGATGGAAGAACAGTATAAGTACAGTTATTTCAAGTCAAGATGGGCCTCGTTTGCGGTTTAGTTGGGGCTTAGAGTGACACTACTATTTAAAGATCAAAATCAATTTCTACTTGTTTGACAGATTTGTTTTGTACTTAGTATCATATTGTTGAGATGATTGGAGTTCAAGTGGCTGAGCTATGAAGGGTTCTACACCATGGTGTTGGAGAAGGACGAGGCGTGTGTTCTTTGGGTTTGTATTCTCTTGATGCTCCTTTTTGAACAAAAAAATTCACCCTTTGTCGGAATAATGAATTTTATCATGTTAGACTACTTGCTCAATTTAATTATGGTGTTTAATCTTTGCTACCCTTTTTGCAAGAATTTTAACATTGAAACTCATGATCATACTACTATCACACTGACACTGGCGCAGACAGTTTGGACTTGCTTATGTTAAGATTAGATCATATTGAAGTTGTCAGAGATGGCGGGAGAGATGAACAGCGTCGCCAAATACAACTATTCATGTCCCATGCTTAGGGTCGAGAAGGACAACAGCGACCCTGTAGAGGTGTTGGAGTGCAATACAAAGTTGGCGGTGGCGCTGGGCGTGCTGGATGTGTGCTTCAACCCTGTCAGGTTCCGGCGCATAGGCATCGACATGCTCCACCGGGTCATTTACGGGCTTCAGGTATGTTAAGCCAATGCTCTCTCTGTCGGGCAAAGGAACAAGCTCCAGAATAGCACTGCAATCTAAAGATCAGATTCAATATCTGTTATTTTCAACAAATTTCTTATGTGTTGAGTATGATGTTGTTGATAAGATTGGAGTTCAAGCGGCTAAGCTATGAAGGGTTCGACACCATGGTGTTGGAGGACCAAGAGATCGTCTTGGTGTCCCTGCTAAGGTATCCTTCGCTGCAATATTGTATTGTACATTTCCCCATATAAAGTCTGCTCTACATTTCATAGAAAAATAGGGAAGCGTGTTACATAGTACAGTGATTTCAAGTTGAGATGAGCCTCGTTTGTGGTTTAGTTGGGGCTCAGAGTGACATTGCTATCTGAAGTTTAGAATCAATTTCTATTTATCTCGATAAATTTCATATGTGTTTACTACGAAGTTGTTGAGTAGATCGGAGTTCAAGCGGCCAAGCTATGAAGGGTTCTACACCATAGTACCATAGAAGGACCCAAAGATCTTCTCAGTGGTACTGCTATGGTATCCTTTCACTAGTGTTTTGTACATTTGCCCATAGAAAGTGCATCACACATTTCTTATCTTAGATGGAAGCACAGTATAAGTACAGTGATTTCAAGTCAAGATGAGCCTCGTTTGCGGTTTAGCTGGGGCTTAGAGGGACACTACTATTTGAAGATCAAAATCAATTTCTACTTGTTTGACAGATTTGTTATATACTTAGTATCATATTGTTGAGATGATTGGAGTTCAAGTGGCTGAGCTATGAAGGGTTCTACACCATGGTGTTGGAGAAGGATGAGGTGTCTGTTCTTTAGGTTTGTATTCTCTTGATGCTCCTTTTTGAACAAAAAAATTCACCCTTTGTCGGAATAATGAATTTTATCATGTTAGACTACTTGCTCAATTTAATTATTGTGTTTAATCTTTGTTGCCCTTTTTGCAAGAATTTTAACATTGAAACTCATGATCATACTATTATCACACTGACACTGGCGCAGACAGTTTGGACTTGCCTATGTTAAGATTAGATCATATTGAAGTTGTCGAAGATGGCGGGAGAGATGAACAGTGTCGCCAAATACAACTATTCATGTCCCATGCTTAGGGTCGAGAAGGACACCAGCGATCCTGTAGAGGTGTTGGAGTGCAATACAAAGTTGGCGGTGGCGCTGGGCGTGCTGGATGAGTCCTTCAACCCTGTCAGGGACCGGTGCATAGGCATCGACATGCTCCACCGGGTCATTTACGGGCCTCGGGTATGTTAAGCCAAAGCTCTCTCTATCGGGCAAAGGAACAAGCTCCAGAATAGCACTGCAATCAAAATATCAGAATCAATATATATTATTTTCAACAAATTCCTTATGTGTTTAGTATGATGTTGTTGATAAGATTGGAGTTCAAGCGGCTAAGCTATGAAGGGTTCGACACCATGGTGTTGGAGTACCCAGGGATCGTCTTGGTGTCCCTGCTATGGTATCCTTCGCTGCAATATTGTATTGTACATTTCCCCATATAAAGTCTGCTATACATTTCATAGAAAAATGGGGAAGCATGTTACAAAGTACAGTGATTTCAAGTTGAGATGAGCCTCGTTTGTGGGTTAGTTGGGGCTCAGAGTGACATTGCTATCTGAAGTTTAGAATCAATTTCTATTTTTCTCGATAAATTTCATATGTGTTTACTACAAAGTTGTTGAGTAGATCGGAGTTCAAGCGGCTAAGCTATGAAGGGTTCTACACCATAGTACCATAGAAGGACCCAGAGATCTTCTCAGTGGTACTGCTATGGTATCCTTTCACTAGTGTTTTGTACATTTTCCCATAGAAAGTGCACCACACATTTCTTATCTTAGATGAAGCACGGTATAAGTACAGTGATTTCAAGTCAAGATGGGCCTCGTTTGCGGTTTAGCTGGGGCTTAGTGTCGGGGATATACCCCGCGGTATGAACCGGCCGGAATTATGACCCGTCCGAACTTGGTGGTTTATTTAAGACCCGATTTACACTTGGCAATTTATTGGTAACCCGGCAGGTGGATCATGGATGACAGGGCCCAAGGCCCAGAAGGCCGGTTCATGTATGGTGGGCCGGTTTATGAAGAAAGCACAAGGGATATTTTCCTACAAAGGAAGCAAGACTAGGACTCCTTGTAATAAAGCAATCCTAATCCTACTAGGACTCTACATGTAACCCGCCCCTTCAACATATATAAGGAGGGGCAGGGCTCCCCAAAGAGAGAGGAGAAGTTTAGACAAGTTTCTAGGGTTAGACACAAAGAGCCGGTTTACCGGCGACACCTCGAGGATCATAATGAGACCTAGCCTCAAACAGCACGTAAGGTTATTACCGGATGATGTTTCCCGGGGCCCGAAGCTGTCTAAATCCGTGTCTTGCATCGTTTCTCTCGATTCCGCTCAACCCCTCTCAAGCTACCACATAGATGCGCGGCCACACGACTAAGTCCGTTAAACCGGACATCTGACGTGTTATTTCCACGATAGTTGGCGCCCACCATGGGGCCTGCGCACGGTGGTGTTGAGTTCTTGGAGGGATCTTTATTAGGGTCGAGAAATTCGCAATTTTCCAGATGAAGATTTTACGGTCCATGAGATTGAAGTCGAAGAAGAAAATTTAGGGTTGCGCCGTGCCGCCGCCTTGGCAAGTCGAAACCGAGAGGAGATCTATTTTTACTACTGCTACTGCACATTGTCGGGATGGACAAAAATTCTAATACGTCCAGGCACCAGCCGTTCCGCCGAGTTGTCGTCTGCTGCTCCCGAGGAAGTCATATATGACTATTGTTCACGGGTTAGAAGACCAAGACTGTTGGACAAGCAGAAGCAACACTGCTGCAGCGCACACAACAAAATACGTCAGGGTCGTCGAAACGTCCGTGTGGAGAGTGGAGACCGGGCTAGTCAGCTAGCCCGTACTAAATTATCCAGTACTAGTATTTCATCATACTCGTCAGGTGAAGCTACAGAGTTTGACCCCGTGTGTGCAAAAAGCTATCAAGTTTATGAATTGGAGAAGGACTACGACCCGGAAGATACAGAGATAGATTCGTCGAGAACTACCACGACTCGGAGGAGGAAAATCTGCCTTGACTGTTTCGGGTCCGTTCTAGGATGCTCTAACCCCATCAAACTGCCGTCAGATGCCAAACCATCGTTGCCTGAAGGCCGAGCCGTCGCTTCGTTCCTGCCGCCATGGTCTCTGGCACTTCAAACCGCCGGCGTGCCACTTGCTGCCATCGTCGAGTCACTTCCGCGAATGGCCCTGTGTACCCAACTGTATGCGTTCTATTGCTGAATCGTCCCCGAGTCGTCGGAGCACCTTCGCTCCAAGCCACCGTCTTCGCCACGCATCGCCTCGAGCTGCAGCTGAGCCGCCGCCGCCTCGAGCCGCTGTCTCGCCTCGCTGCTCGCTCGTCGGCTCCGCCCTGCCCTGGCTGCTGCGCCCACGCGCCCTTCTCTGAGTCGCCCGCTTGCTGGACGTGCACCCGTCGAGCATGTGTTGCTTGGTGCAGATGGATGCCGCTGCCAGTATCAATGGTTGAAACTGGAGCAGTTTGTAATCGATAAGGCTGGGTTCAATTAGAAAGAAGGAGAGCAGCTCCAGCTGATTTGCAAAGACAATAGGGCATATGCACGATGGATAGTCAAACCAGCTACAGACCCAGCAATGGAGTTATTCAAGAGGAGTACAGTACAGGTCCCTCTTATCTAACGAGGATATAATGTCAAAGGACCATCAGCACTACTACGCTAGCGTCTGCATTCATCTGCCAAAAAATATTAGTACATTGTTTCATTGGCAATCATCCACGGGTGCTAGATACGGATCATCTGTCGTTCACAAAAACATCAGGTAATATCCATCTAAATTTATCTTACTAACACTTATTATTTTTTGTCGAAGAACAATTACTCTGCCCTGTAATATTTTTACACAGGACAATTTTTTTATGCCATTATACCGTCAATACGGAGTACATGCACTAGCATTCGTCCATGCCACGGTGCTCGACGCACATGCGTGCAAGCCGCCGTTCCCGCGGTCCAGTCTGCAACAACTCGTCAGGGCCGCGCGAATCGCCCAAAAGCGCGCACGGGCCGCCGTCCCCCGCAATCCGGTATACATCAACATACGGCCGACTCGTCAGTCCGCACCCGCCCGCGCGTTGGTCTCCAACACCGCGGTCGACTCCCTCGCCACTGGACGTGCACACGCCACTGTTTCCGCGGTCCGGTCTACATTAACACGCCGGTGCCGCACACGTTCTCATAAACCAGCCCAGCAGATACGCGTGCGGTCGTTTTACTGTCCGCGCCTGCGATTAACTCGCCCGCACGTACCGGCTTACAATGCCGCTGCCGACTCATCTATTGACTGGGCGAATCAGGTGATATCTATCCTATTTTTAATACATATTAATTCGTCCGAACAAAAATTCCTCGCCCTGCCATATTTTATACGCAGGAAAATTATTCATCACAAAGTGGTGATAAGTCATGGAGAGGGAGGCACACCAAACATTATTCGACACAAGTGATCGTCGTTATTCCACGGATTCAAGCGCCGGTTTATAACGCCTTGGTCGTCTTTCACGATCGCGCCGGTTTACAATGCCGTGGCCATCTTTCGCGACCACACCGGTTTATAATGCCACGACCATCTCTCACGACTGCGCCGACTCACAACGAGGAAGACAACTAGCCCGTCGGCGCCGGCCGACCCATCTGCTATTCGAGCAAATCAGGTGTTATCCTTCTTATATATTTTATCATTTTATTTCCCTTGAGCACCATTACACTACCCTATTGGTGTTTTCTATATACAGGTAAAAATTGTTGTTATACTGCGGATATAAAACACGCACTGGCAACGTTCTACAATGGTGTTTTCATCTGTGTCGCATTACTTGATGAAACGGACGGCCGGTTCACGCATCCGCACTGGTTTACAACAGGAGGACAACTTGCTCGTCTCCGCCGGTTTACAACCCCACAGCCGGTTTAACTGTTTGAGCCGCCTCTGATGCTGCGGTCGTCTTACTGTCCGCCCTGCGATCCGGTCTATTCGACATACCGGTTAGGCTAAACAGACACCGATGAGGATCATAAGGTCCAAATTCACTCAGGTGATATCCATCCAAAGTTTATTTCTCTTGATGTATATCATTTTCATCAAGAAAACAAGATGCTTTGAACAAACTATTTTATGCAGAAGGGACCAAGCTAGGGGGCTACGGATCACATATGAATCCTCGGCAAAATCTTTTCTGGTCCGGTCTACATAATGTTCTTGTCCTTAGGGATCCACCTTTGATGGCAGATGTAATATTCCTGTCCCTTGGTGGGCCAAATCCCTTTGATGGCAAAAGAAAAGTTCATGTTCTTAGGGATCCACCTTTGATGGCAGATGTAATATTCCTATCCCTTGGTGGGCCAAATCCCTTTGATGGCAAAAGAAATAAACCTGTTTTTGTCCCTAGGGAACCTTCCTTTGATGGCAGATGTAATATTCCTGTCCCTTGGTTGATCATTCCCTTTGATGGCAAAAGAAAATCTGTTCTTGTCCCTAGGGTACTTCCTTTGATGGCAGATGTAATATTCCTGTCCCTTGGAAGCCGTATACCCTTTGATGGCAAAAGAAAATCTGTTCTTGTCCCTAGGGTACTTCCTTTGATGGCAGATGTAATATTCCTGTCCCTTGGAAGCCGTATACCCTTTGATGGCAAAAGAAAATTTCTTGTCCCTAGGAGTACATCCTTTGATGGCAGATGCAATATTTCCTGTCCCTTGGAGCACATCCTTTGATGGCAAAAGAGTACATCCTTTGATGGCAAAGTTCTTGTCCCTAGGAGTACTGTTAGTCATAGCCCTTTGGGTCGTACCCTTTGATTGGCACATAGGGAGCCTGACAGCTCGCAAAAAGCCTCGACTACATGGTTTTATTTGCAACGATGTTTTGCGTTTTGTGATTTTTTTCAAAGTTTTTCGTGGGTAACCAAGTTTTTTTCCGGGATTGGGCAACTACAAGGTTGACCATATATTTACAAAGTTAAAGTCTGGGTCATGAACACCAGCGAGAGTTAAACCGGCGTTCATCGTAACCCGGATTGGCCTTCATGATGAGCCGACAAAGAGCCAAAAAAAACAGATTGGCAGTACATGATCAGTTATAATGACCGGTGTTCATTAAACCGGCCTGGCTTTCGACTATAAATCGCCAGTATGAGATAAAATAATGACCGGTGTTTATTAACATTGCCTAGTTGTGATCAAATATCACTGGAACCGGTTTTCAAACCGGATTATATTATTCAAATCTTTAATAGCCAACATGGCTGGATTTTTATATTATGATTGAGGTTATCAAAGCCGCTTTAAGCGCAATGGATATTATTTCATCGATGGAAGTGATTTATTCTACAAAGGAATAGTCCCGAGTTGCTGCAGGCTTACAACCCGGCACTTGGGGGCTACATTATTCAAATTGAGTTTACATCAAATACACAAGTCTCATGTTGCTGCAAGCATGCACCATGACACTTGGGGGCTAATGCAAAGTCATTTTTTTGCTCACTTTATTGAAGACCCGACTCATCACATTATAATGAGCCGGCCCTTGGGGGCTACCAATCGCTCCTGTCAACAATTCAAGGTACACAAGTGTTAATCTATTATATTGAAGGGTCCACTACTCAGTTGGTGAAGCACAAAACTCTTAACCTTGTGGACGTGTGTTCAAACCCCACGATGGAAGTTACATTATATAATGTTATTTTCAATAATTATATCTACAAAGTCCCGGCTCATTATTGCATAATAACCCGGCACTTGGGGGCTACACGTTGCACTTCAAGTTTAAAGATCATATTTTCAAAGTCCCTGCTCATTATTGCATAATGACCCGGCACTTGGGGGCTACATGATATGGAATATTCAGTTTCATGGTGATTGGGATGAACAATCCGGATTTCTTCAAGATTGCAATTTTTATATTGAAACAAGTCTTAAGATATCACTATGTTCTCCTCTTAAGACTTGGGGGCTACAGGTAATATGCATATAAAGGAGGAACATCTTCAAATTCTCAGTTTTGGGTAAGTCAGGAAGATTAATTGTGTGACCCGGCATTGGCAACAATCATAATCCGGCATTTACAAACAGTCATGACCCGGAGTTATCAGTCTTTATAACCCGGCAATTTTGGCAATCATAAACCGGCAAGTTTACATCTTCAAGCTGGCTGGATATCAATTGAATATTTAAAGACCAATATTTTTATCAAGTCAGAGCATTGAAGGCCGAGTCAAATGGATTCTTTATTTGCAATATCTTTTCTACAAACAAGTTGATTATGAAGCTGGTCTATTGACCTGGATTTTCTAGAAGAAGGAAAGGACAAGGACTTAAGGATGGTCAGATGCCGGTTTACAAGAAATTCTTCACCCGGAGCACAACCTGTCAGATTCGCTCTTGTGTTTATTTTGCAGCATAAGTTTACCATGGATAAATCCAAGCTAAACTTGGGGGCTAATGTCGGGGATATACCCCGCGGTATGAACCGGCCGGAATTATGACCCGGCCGGACTTGGTGGTTTATTTGAGACCCGGTTTACACTTGACAATTTATTGGTAAACCGGCAGGTGGATCATGGATGACAGGGCCCAAGGCCCAGAAGGCCGGTTCATGTATGGTGGGCCGGTTTATGAAGAATGTACAAGGGATATTTTCCTACAAAGGAAGCAAGACTAGGACTCCTTGTAATAAAGCAATCCTAATCCTACTAGGACTCTACATGTAACCCGCCCCTTCAACATATATAAGGAGGGGCAGGGCTCCCCAAAGAGGGAGGAGAAGTTTAGACAAGTTTCTAGGGTTAGACACAAAGAGCCGGTTTACCGGCGACACCTCGAGGATCATAATGAGACCTAGCCTCAAACAGCACGTAAGGTTATTACCGGATGATGTTTCCCGGGGCCCGAAGCTGTCTAAATCCGTGTCTTGCATCGTTTCTCTCGATTCCGCTCAACCCCTCTCAAGCTACCACATAGATGCGCGGCCACACGACTAAGTCCGTTAAACCCGACATCTGACGTGTTATTTCCACGACACTTAGAGTGACACCACTTTCTGAAGATCAAAATCAATTTCTACTTGATTGACAGATTTGTTAAGTACTTAGTATCATATTGTTGAGATGATTGGAGTTCAAGTGGCTGAGCTATGAAGGGATCTACACCATGGTGTTGGAGAAGGACGAGGTGTGTGTTCTGTGGGTTTGTATTCTCTTGATGCTCCTTTTTGAACAAAAAAATTCACCCTTTGTCGGAATAATGAATTTTATCATGTTAGACTACTCGCTCAATTTAATTATGGTGTTTAATCTTTGTTACCCTTTTTTGCAAGAATTTTAACATTCAAACTCATGATCATACTACTATCACACTGACATTTGCGCAAACAGTTTGGACTTGCTTATTTTAAGATTAGATCATATTGAAGTTGTCGGAGATGGCGGGGGAGATGAACAGTGTCTACAAATACAACTATTCATGTCCCATGCTTAGGGTCGAGAAGGACACCAGCGACCCTTTAGAGGTGTTGGAGTGCAATACAAAGTTGGCGGTGGCGCTGGGCGTGCTGGACGTGTGCTTCAACCCTGTCAGGGACCGGCGCATAGGCATCGACATGCTCCACCGGGTCGTTTACGGGCCTCGGGTATGTTAAGCCAATGCTCTCTCTGTCGGGCGAAGGAACAAGCTCCAGAATAGCACTGCAATCTAAAGATCAGAATCAATATCTATTATTTTCAACAAATTTCTTACGTGTTTAGTATGATGTTGTTGATAAGATTGGAGTTCAAGCGGCTAAGCTATGAAGGGTTCGACACCATGGTGTTGGAGGACCCAGAGATCGTCTTGGTGTGCCTGATAAGGTATCCTTCGCTGCAATATTGTATTGTACATTTCCCCATATAAAGTCTGTTATACATTTCATAGAAAAATAGGGAAGCGTGTTACAAAGTACGGTGATTTCAAGTCTAGATGAGCCTCGTTTGTGGTTTAGTTGGGGCTCAGAGTGACATTGCTATCTGAAGTTTAGAATCAATTTCTATTTTTCTCGATAAATTTCATATGTGTTTACTACGAAGTTGTTGAGTAGATCGCAGTTCAAGCGGCCAAGCTATGAAGGGTTCTACACCATAGTACCATAGAAGGACCCAAAGATCTTCTCAGTGGTATCGCTATGGTATCCTTTCACTAGTGTTTTGTACATTTGCCCATAGAAAGTGCACCACACATTTCGTATCTTAGATGGAAGCACAGTATAAGTACAGTGATTTCAAGTCAAGATGGGCCTCGTTTGCGGTTTAGCTGGGGCTTAGAGTGACACTACTATCTGAAGATCAAAATCAATTTCTACTTGTTTGACAGATTTGTTATGTACTTAGTATCATATTGTTGAGATGATTGGAGTTCAAGTGGCTGAGCTATTAAGGGTTCTACACCATGGTGTTGGAGAAGGACGAGGTGTGTGTTCTTTGGGTTTGTATTCTCTTGACGCTCCTTTTTGAACAAAAAAATTCACCCTTTGTCAGAATAATGAATTTTATCATGTTAGACTACTTTCTCAATTTAATTATGGTGTTTAATATTTGTTACCCATTTTTGCAAGAATTGTAACATTGAAACTCATGATCCTACTACTATCACACTGACACTGGCGCAGACAGTTTGGACTTGCTTATTTTAAGACTAGATCATATTGAAGTTGTCGGAGATGGCGCGATAGATGAACAGTGTCGACAAATAAAACTATTCATGTCCCATGCTTAGGGTCGAGAAGGACACCAGCGACCCTGTAGAGGTGTTGGAGTGCAATACAAAGTTGTCGGTGGCGTTTGGCGTGCTGGATGTGTGCTTCAACCCTGTCAGGGACCGGCGCATAGGCATCGAAATGCTCCACTGGGTCGTTTACGGTCCTCGGGTATGTTAAGCCAAAGCTCTGTCTATAGGGCAAAGGAAAAAGCTCCAGAATAGCACTGCAATCTGAAGATCAGAATCAATATCTATTATTTTCATCAAATTTCTTATGTGTTTAGTATGATGTTGTTGATAAGATTGGAGTTCAAGCGGCTAAGCTATGAAGGGTTCGACACCATGGTGTTGGAGGACCCGGAGATCGGCTCGATGTCCCTGCTAAGGTATCCTTCGCTGCACTAGTCTATTGTACATTTTCCCCATATAAAGTCTGCTATACATTTCATAGAAAAATAGGGAAGCATGTTACAAAGTAAAGTGATTTCAAGTTGAGATGAGCCTCGTTTGTGGTTTAGTTGGGGCTCAGAGTGATATTGCTATCTGAAGTTTAGAATCAATTTCTGTTTTTCTCGATAAATTTCATATGTGTTTACTACGAACTTGTTGAGTAGATCGGAGTTCAAGCGGCTAAGCTATGAAGGGTTCTACACCATAGTACCAGAGAAGGACCCAGAGATCTTCTCAGTGGTACTGCTATGGTATCATTTCACTAGTGTTTTGTACATTTGCCCATAGAAAGTGCACCACACATTTCTTATCTTATATGGAAGCATAGTATAAGTACAGTGATTTCAAGTCAAGATGGGCCTCGTTTGCGGTTTAGCTGGGGCTTAGAGGGACACTACTATTTGAAGATCAAAATCAATTTCTACTTGTTTGACAGATTTGTTATGTACTTAGTATCATATTGTTGAGATGATTGGAGTTCAAGTGGCTGAGCTATGAAGGGTTCTACACCATGGTGTTGGAGAAGGACGAGGTGTGTGTTCTTTGGGTTTGTATTCTCTTGATGCTCCTTTTTGAACAAAAAAATTCACCCTTTGTCGGAATAATGAATTTTATCATGCTAGACTACTTGCTCAATTTAATTATGGTGTTTAATCTTTGTTACCCTTTTTTGCAAGAATTTTTACATTGAAACTCATGATCCTACTACTATCACACTGACACTGGCGCAGACAGTTTGGACTTGCTTATTTTAAGACTAGATCATATTGAAGTTGTCGAAGATGGCGGGAGAGATGAACAGTGTCGACAAATACAACTATTCATGTCCCATGCTTAGGGTCGAGAAGGACTCCAGCGACCCTCTAGAAGTGTTGGAGTGCAATACAAAGTTGTCGGTGGCGTTCGGCGTGCTGGATGTTGATACGTCCAAAACGTATCTATAATTTATGCTTGCTCCATGCCTCTTTTGGGTGATATTGCTATGATATTTATACACTTCCATACACTTTTGATCATATTTGGACTAACCTATTAACTCAGTGCACCCCAGTGCCAGTTTCTGTTTTCGGCTGTTTTTGTATTTCAGGTTTTCACATTACGAGAACTGCCAGGAAAAATCCAGAAAAATTATATAAAAAATCATGGTTCCAGAAACTACCGTGCGCCCGAAGGACAGCCTGGGGGGGCCACCAGGGCTCCAGGCGCCCTGGCGGCGCCCCCCCCCCCCGGGCCGCGCCGGGGGGGCGCCTGGGCCCCCCGAGGCTCCCCCGATGCCCCCCTTTGGCATATATTTAAAGCGTCTCGAGAAACCCTCGAAACAGGAACTCTTTTTCGCGATCTCATCTCCGTTCTGCCGCCGTCGCCGCTTCCAAGATCGGGAGCACCAGGAGAACTCTTCCCGGCACCCTGCCGGAGGGGAGGATCACCACCGGGAGCCTCTCCACCACCATGGACGCCTCCCGGATGAGTTGTGAGTAGTCTCCCTTGGACCATGAGTCCATGACCAGTAGCTATGTGATATTCTCCTCCCGTTCTTGTGCTTCACTAATTAGTCCTCGTGAGCTGCCCTACATGATCGAGGCACATATGTAATCCTTATGCTGTTGCTATGATGAGTTTGCTGGGATCCGATGGATTATGAGATTATGTTCAGATTGTGCTTGAGTAATATATTTGATCTACCTCTTTTATATTTATGTTCATAAGTAATTCTTGCATGTTCTCCGTTGTTATTTATTGCTTTGGCCAAGTAATAGGTAGTGACTCCAAGAGGGAACGTTATGCTTGATTGTGGGTTCATGCCCCTCGATGACTAGTTTGAGTGACAGAAACATGAGTCTCTGGGATGTGCTGTTGCCACAAGGGGGAAAACAACGGTGCTTGTGCCCGCGGGTGCAAGGTTTGTTTACTTTACGCAAAGTTCTTTTAATGCAGTTGTCTGTTGCATTGAGTTTACACTATGGGTGGGACTCGCAACTTAATACCAGCGAGATGTTCTGGATAGATATCTCAAGGTGGATGATTAGTAGTAGATATTGATGGATTTCAGTCTACTTACTTTGGCATACCGCCCATGCTTTGAACCTCAACCTTTCTTGCAATGTAGTCAGCATTGGTTTGCGTTCGTGGTCCTGTCAATTGCCCAGCTGTAATTCGGTTACCTCATATAGCTGTTTTATCGTCTTTTGGGAGAGAGACATCACTAGTGAACATCATGAGACTCCGGTCCATATTACCATCATTGATCACATCCGCTATTTACTTTTCGCTATTATTTACTATTGCAAACATTATCTATCACTACTATCATTTGTGTTTAATCCTTTGTGAACTACAAGGCCGAGGGATTGACAACCTCTCTGTACTCGTTGGGAGCAAAGTTATTTGTATCTGTGTGGAGGTCCACGTTGATTGCTATATCTGGCGCCGTTAGCAGTTGACACCTTCTTGTTGAACCTAGGAGTCTCTGGGGATTCGATCCTTGGTATCTTTTCCAAGGGAAAAACTTCCGCAACACTACATCTCACACCTTCCACTTGGGGTAACCAACGAGGGGCGAGAAGCCTAGCAAGAGTTTTTCTGGCGCCGTTGCCGGGGACTCCACTCTTCAAGATAGGGGAGTTGCACGCTATCTTTTACCTTTGCTTTTAGTCTTGTTAGTTTACCTTTCAGTTTTTGCTTTAGTACCTTTTTATCGAAAATCACAAAAATAGTTATCTTGCTTGCTTGCTATTATGGGTTCCACCAAAAACACTAGATGGGAGGAGTACACCCCTTCTTCCATTACACCAATCACCACTGTCGGGATCTACAAAAGTAATAAACCTTGTGATTATGTTAGTCTTGACGGAGGGTTATGCCCATGGCATGGTCTTCCAGGAAAAGAGTATGAGCCTCAGTTTAAAATTGCTCCTAAGCTTCTCCAAACTTGGGAAGATGTTCAAACTCTTATAATAGGGAGCGATTCAAACAAAGAGGATGACACTACAATTCTGCCCAATAATGATAAAATTAAATTTGATAATTGTAGTATCTCAGAAGTTGTCACCTTTCTACAAGGAATGGCCAAAGATCCCCACACTAGCATGCTTAATCTTGCCTTCACAGAGCATATCACTAATGCTCTCATCAAAGCTAGGGAGGAGAAACTTAGAGTAGAAGCCTCCATACCTAGAAAGCTAGAAGATGGTTGGGATCCTATGATTAAAATTAAGATAAACAACTTCTCATGCTATGCTTTATGTGATATTGTAGCTAGTACTTCCATTATGCCCAAAAGACTATATGATATGCTTAAATTGAAACCTTTTGATTCATGTTCTTTTGGTGTTCGTCTCGTTGATTCTTCCATAAAGAAACCTTTGGGGAGGATCGACGATGTTCTTATCATTGTCAATGACAACTATGTTCCCGTTGATTTCACTATTATGGATATTGAATGCGATCCTTCGTGTCCAATTATTTTCGGACGTCCCTTTTTACGCACCGTTGGTGCTATCATTGACATGAAAGAGGGTAATATAAAATTTAAGTTTCCTCTCAAGAAAGGGATGGAACACTTCACTCGAAAGAAGATCAAGTTACCTTTTGAGTCCGTTGTACGGGCTAGCTATTCTTTTACTCTTGATAAGACTTGATCTCTATGCATTATGCCTAGCTTAAAGGCATAAAAGAAAGCGCTTTTGGGAGGCAGCCCACATGAATAATTTTTTTTTTTGCTTTTGTTGTGTCTTGATGTTGTTTACTACAGTAGCATCATCATTGTATCTTTGCTTTTCATATTTTTGCCAAGTGTAGCCTCTGATTGCTAGAAAGTTCAAAAGTTGTGAGGTGTTGTCCAGGAAACAGATTCTGTCCTTGGATAGAAAAATTCGTATAAAATCACCAGTTCATCTTTTTGGTCTGAATTTTTTTGACAACGTTCTCTATATAATTGTCTTTCGTGCGCCTGTTCTGAGTTTTTTTATTAGAGTTGCAGAAGTGCCCCGAACAAATCAATTACTACCTGCTGTTCTGTTTTTCACAAAGTCTGTCCTGTTTTGCCTTTCTTTCATTTTGCAAACCAAGAGCTTGCTTTTTCTTTGCAAAAACCTTTTGGAAATCTTGAGAAACAGTAGACCTTCAAGAATATCTTTATTTCCAGCAAGGTACAATTATTTTATTATGGGTACTAACCTTGCTAATCAGATTATGATGAGTTATGTATGAAGGGAGTTTTCAAGTGTGCGAGGGAAGATGATAAAAAGATTCAGGAGTGTCAAGCGCTCAAGCTTGGGGATGCCCCCGTGCACCCCCAAGAAATATTCAAGGAGACTCAAGCGTCTAAGCTTGGGGATGCCCCCGTGCATACCCTTCTCCATCAACATTATCAGTTCGTCTTTCGTTCCACTATATTTTAATCACTTCATGTGTTATGTGCTATGCTTGGAGTGTCTTGATTTTAGTTTTCTTTGGAACTCAGCTTTCTTTATGTGGGAGAGAAACACGCTCCACTTCTACCTAGAACATAACATAGAATTTTCATGACTATCTTTGCTGTGTGTGTTCTTTGTCTTTTAATAGCTACTATCATGTTCTGCTCTTAGTATTCATGCTTATCTTTTCAAAGAGCTTTTTAGTTGGTTGCTTGAACTCTCTTTAATTATCATTCTTATCTCATTAAGAGAGTTTGCTTCCGTTGCAGTGGTTAATATGTCTATGATAAAGATGCTACGTGCATGATGGCGCTTAGTAGTTCATGTTTTCTTATGGTTAGTCTCAAATAGCTGGGGGATTCCCAATGTGTTATTGGAGTACCAACATGATTTGTTTGCCAATGATGTGGTATGGTTTAGTAATATCTTCCCTCAAGAATTTATTTTGATTGACTTGGCGTATGCTCACGCATATTTAAGACTGTAAAGGAAGTCTGTCAAGCCTTGATGATCTTTTATTTCTGAGTAGCGATATAACTTCCATGCCTGATTCAATGTTGCTTTGTCGCTCTGCATGATTATGACCGTCATTGCTCTCTTGGTTGGTCGCTCCCAGTCTTTTGCTAACCTCCACCTGTACTAAGCGGACTGACTGCTTGTGCATCCACATCCTTTTAAAACCAGTTATGCCATATGAATCCACCATACCTACCTATATGTGGTATTTCACCGCCACTTCAAGTAAATTTACATGTTCTACCTTTAAAACCTTCAGTTTTTGCAATACATAGCTCATGGGAAAGTAGCTTAAAAACTATTGTGGTAAAGAATATGTCGCTTATGTATCTTATTTCTTATAAGTTGCTTGCTGAGCGGTATCCATGTTTCTGGGGACGCCATCAACTGTTACACTTTTGTTGAATATCATGTGAGTTGCTATGCATGTTCGTCTTGTCTGAAGTAAGGGTGATTTGCCATGAGTTGAATGGTTTGAGTATGCATATTGTTAGAGAAGAACATTGGGCCGCCAACCAAAGCCATATATCATGGTGGAAGTTTTAGCTTGGACATTAATCCTCAATCTCTTATGAGAATATGCTTAAGCATTAAAGAGGAGTCCATTATCTATTTTCTATGTTGTCCCGGTATGGATGTCCTCAAGTTGAGATCTATCAAAAACGAGAAATCAAATGCGATCTATCTCCTTGGACCTTTGTACAGGTGACATAGAGGTACCCCTTTGTGACACTCGGTTGAAACATATGTAATGCAATGACAATCCATGGAAATCCGAGCTAATTAGGACAAGGTGCGAGCACTATTGGTATTCGATGCATGAGGCTTGCAACTTATAGGATGTCTTATGCATAACACATATGAAGTACTACTACCGTTGACAAAATTGCTTCTATGTTTTCAAAATAAAAGCTCTAGCACATGAGTAATCCCTGCTTCCCTCTGTGAAGGGCGATTCTTTTACTTTTATGTTGAGTCTCCACCTTCTTTTAAAAAGCACCAACTACTGAGAGCATGATTGTCATTCTTAGTGTAATGTGCATTGTTCCAAAGTAGCATTGTCTTTTGCATGATTGTGATATCGTTCATTCTGAAATCATTGTGTCTAGTCATCACTTAAACCTTTGAGGTGCCCCTGCATTTATGTTTTGCATCACTAAGGGGGCAAGCTAGATATCACTTTATCATATTTGCACATCATGTTCATTGCAAATCTATTTGATGTTTCAGTATCATATTGTAAAACTTTCAGTTCTTTGTGATTTTCTCATGAGGTAACTTAATTACTACAGATTCATTATCTCAGTAAGCTTTTGTCATATGACTATGAAAAAGTCCTATATGGTTAATAGCATGTCACCACAGAAATTATTCTTGTTATCATTTACCTACTCGAGGACGAGCAGGAATTAAGCTTGGGGATGTTGATACGTCCAAAACGTATCTATAATTTCTGCTTGCTCCATGCCTCTTTTGGGTGATATTGCTATGATATTTATACACTTCCATACACTTTTGATCATATTTGGACTAACCTATTAACTCAGTGCACCCCAGTGCCAGTTTCTGTTTTCGGCTGTTTTTGTATTTCAGGTTTTCACATTACGAGAACTGCCAGGAAAAATCCAGAAAAAATATATAAAAAATCAGTGTTCCAAAAACTACCGTGCGCCCGAAGGACAGCCTGGGGGGGGGGGCACCAGGGCTCCAGGCGCCCTGGCGGCGCCCCCCCTGGGCCGCGCCGGGGGGGCGCTTGGGCCCCCCGAGGCTCCCCCGATGCCACCCTTTGGCATATATTTAAAGCGTCTCGAGAAACCCTCGAAACAGGAACTCTTTTTCGCGATCTCATCTCTATTCTGCCGTCGCCGCTGCTTCCAAGATCGGGAGCACCAGGAGAACTCTTCCCGGCACCCTGCCGGAGGGGAGGATCACCACCGGGAGCCTCTCCACCACCATGGACGCCTCCCGGATGAGTTGTGAGTAGTCTCCCTTGGACCATGAGTCCATGGCCAGTAGCTATGTGATGTTCTCCTCCCGTTCTTGTGCTTCACTAATTAGTCCTCGTGAGCTGCCCTACATGATCGAGGCACATATGTAATCCTTATGCTGTTGCTATGATGAGTTTGCTGGGATCCGATGGATTATGAGATTATGTTCAGATTGTGCTTGAGTAATATATTTGATCTACCTCTTTTATATTTATGTTCATAAGTAATTCTTGCATGTTCTCCGTTGTTATTTATTGCTTTGGCCAAGTAATAGGTAGTGACTCCAAGAGGGAACGTTATGCTTGATTGTGGGTTCATGCCCCTCGATGACTAGTTTGAGTGACAGAAACATGAGTCTAGGGGATGTGCTGTTGCCACAAGGGGGAAAACAACGGTGCTTGCACCCGCGGGTGCAAGGATTGTTTACTTTACGCAAAGTTCTTTTAATGTAGTTGTTTGTTGCATTGAGTTTACACTATGGGTGGGACTCGCAACTTAATACCAGCGAGATGTTCTGGATAGATATCTCAAGGTGGATGATTAGTAGTAGATATTGATGGATTTCGGTCTACTTACTTTGGCGTACCGCCCATGCTTTGAACCTCAACCTTTCTTGCAATGTAGTCAGCATTGGTTTGCGTTCGTGGTCATGTCAATTGCCCAGCTGTAATTCGTTTACCTCACATAGCTGTTTTATCGTATTTTGGGAGAGAGACATCACTAGTGAACATCATGAGACTCCGGTCCATATTACCATCATTGATCACATCCGCTATTTACTTTTCGCTATTATTTACTATTGCAAACATTATCTATCACTACTATCATTTGCGTTTAATCCTTTGTGAACTACAAGGCCGGAGGGATTGACAACCTCTCTGTACTCGTTGGGAGCAAAGTTATTTGTATCTGTGTGCAGGTCCACGTTGATTGCTAATATCTGGCGCCGTTAGCAGTTGACACCTTCTTGTTGAACCTAGGAGTCTCTGGGGATTTGATCCTTGGTATCTTTGCCAAGGGAAAAATTTCCGCAACACTACATCTCACACCTTCCACTTGGGGTAACCAACAAGGGGCGAGAAGCCTAGCAGATGTGTGCTTCAACCCTGTCAGGGACCGGCGCATAGGCATCGACATGCTCCACCGGGTCAATTACGGGCCTCGGGTATGTTAAGCCAAAGCTCTCTCTCTATCGGGCAAAGGAACAAGCTCCAGAATAGCACTGCAATCTGAAGAACATAATCAATATCTATTATTTTCAACGAATTTCTTATGTGTTTAGTATGATGTTGTTGATAAGATTGGAGTTCAAGCGGCTAAGCTATGAAGGGTTCGACACCATGGTGTTGGAGGACCCGGAGATCGTCTTGGCGTCCCTGCTAAGGTATCGTTCGCTTCACTATTGTATTGTACATTTCCCCATATAAAGTCTGTTATACATTTCATAGAAAAATAGGGAAGCATGTTACAAAGTACAGTGATTTCAAGTTGAGATGAGCCTCGTTTGTGGTTTAGTTGGCGCTCAGAGTGACATTGCTATCTGAAGTTTAGAATAAATTTCTATTTTTCTCGATAAATTTCATATGTGTTTACTACGAAGTTGTTGTGTAGATCGGAGTTCAAGCGGCTAACCTATGAAGGGTTCTACACCATAGTACCATAGAAGGACCCAGAGATCTTCTCAATGGTACTGTTATGGTATCCTTTCACTAGTGTTTTGTACATTTGCCCATGGAAAGTGCACCACACATTTCTTTTCTTAGATGGAAGCACAGTAGTACAGTGATTTCAAGTCAAGATGGGCCTCGTTTGCGGTTTAGCTGGGGCTTAGAGTGCCTCTACTATCTGAAGATCAAAATCAATTTCTACTTGTTTGACAGATTTGTTATGTACTTAGTATCATACTGTTGAGATGATTGGAGTTCAAGTGGCTGAGCTATGGGTTCTACACCATGGTGTTGGAGAAGGACGAGGTGTGTGTTCTTTGGGTTTGTATTCTCTTGATGCTCCTTTTTGAACAAAAAAATTCACCCTTTGTCGGAATAATGAATTTTATCATGTTAGACTACTTGCTCAATTTAATTATGGTGTTTAATCTTTGTTACCCTTTTTTGCAAGAATTTTAACATTGAAACTCATGATCCTACTACTATCACACTGACACTGGCGCAGACAGTTTGGACTTGCTTATTTTAAGACTAGACCATATTGAAGTTGTCGGAGATGGTGGGAGAGATGAACAGTGTCGACAAATACAACTATTCATGTCCCATGCTTAGGGTCGAGAAGGACACCAGCGACCCTCTAGAGGTGTTGGAGTGCAATACAAAGTTGTCGGTGGCAGTTGGCGTGCTGGATGTGTGCTTCAACCCTGCCAGGGACCGACGCATAGGCATCGACATGCTCCACCGGGTCGATTACGGGCCTCGGGTATGTTAAGACAAAGCTCTCTCTCTATCGGGCAAAGGAACAAGCTCCAGAATAGCACTGCAATCAAAAGAACAGAATCAATATCTATTATTTTCAACAAATTTCTTATGTGTTTAGTATGATGTTGTTGATAAGATTGGAGTTCAAGCGGCTAAGCTATGAAGGGTTCGACACCATGGTGTTGGAGGACCCGGAGATCGTCTTGGCGTCCCTGCTAAGGTATCCTTCGCTTCACTATTGTATTGTACATTTCCCCATATAAAGTCGATTATACATTTCATAGAAAAATAGGGAAGCATGTTACAAAGTACAGTGATTTCAAGTTGAGATGAGCCTCGTTTGTGGTTTAGTTGGGGCTCAGAGTGACATTGCTATCTGAAGTTTAGAATAAATTTCTATTTTTCTCGATAAATTTCATATGTGTTTACTACGAAGTTATTGTGTAGATCGGAGTTCAAGCGGCTAACCTATGAAGGGTTCTACACCATAGTACCATAGAAGGACCCAGAGATCTTCTCAATGGTACTGCTATGGTATCCTTTCAGTAGTGTTTTGTACATTTGCCCATGGAAAGTGCACCACACATTTCTTATCTTAAATGGAAGCACAGTATAAGTACAGTGATTTCAAGTCAAGATGGGCCTCGTTTGCGGTTTAGCTGGGGCTTAGAGTGCCTCTACTATCTGAAGATCAAAATCAATTTCTACTTGTTTGACAGATTTGTTATGTACTTAGTATCATATTGTTGAGATGATTGGAGTTCAAGTGGCTGAGCTATGACGGGTTCTACACCATGGTGTTGGAGAAGGACGAGGTGTGTGTTCTTTGGGTTTGTATTCTCTTGATGCTCCTTTTTGAACAAAAAATTCACCCTTTGTCGGAATAATGAATTTTATCGTGTTAGACTACTTGCTCAATTTAATTATGGTGTTTAATCTTTGTTACCCTTTTTTGCAAGAATTTTAACATTGAAACTCATGATCATACTACTATCACACTTTCACTGGCACAGACAGTTTGGACTTGCTTATTTTAAGATTAGATCATATTGAAGTTGTCGGAGATGACCGGAGAGATGAGCAGTGTCGACAAATACAACTATTCATGTCCCATGCTTAGGGTCAAGAAGGACACCAGCGACCCTGTAGAGGTGTTGGAGTGCAATACAAAGTTGGCGGTGGCGCTGGGCGTGCTGGATGTGTGCTTCAACCGTGTCAGGGACCGGCGCATAGGCATCGACATGCTCCACCGGGTCTTTTATGGGCCTCGGGTATGTTAAGCCAAAGCTCTCTCTGTCGGGCAAAGAAACAAGCTCCAGAATAGCACTTCAATCTAAAGGTCAGAATCAATATCTATTATTTTCAACAAATTTCTTATGTGTTTAGTATGATGTTGTTGATAAGATTGGAGTTCGAGCGGCTAAGCTATGAAGGGTTCGACACCATGGTATTGGAGGACCCGGAGATCGTCTTGGCATCTTTGCTAAGGTATCCTTCGCTGCACTATTGTATTGTACATTTCCCCATATAAAGTCTGATATACATTTCACAGAAAAATAGGGAAGCATGTTACAAAGTACAGTGATTTCAAGTCGAGATGAGCCTCGTTTGTGGTTTAGTTGGGGCTCAAAGTGACATTGCTATCTGAAGTTTAGAATCAATTTCTATTTTTCTTGATAAATTTCATATGTGTTTACTACGAAGTTGTTGAGTAGATCGGAGTTCAAGCGGCTAAGCTAAGAAGGGTTCTACACCATAGTACCAGAGAAGGACCCAGAGATCTTCTCAGTGGTACTGCTATGGTATCCTTTCACTAGTGTTTTGTACATTTGCCCATAGAAAGTGCACCACACATTTCTTATCTTAGATGGAAGCACAGTATAAGTACAGTGATTTCAAGTCAAGATGGGCCTCGTTTGCGGTTTAGCTGGGGCTTAGAGAGACACTTCTATTTGTAGATCAAAATCAATTTCTACTTGTTTGACAGATTTGGTATGTACTTAGTATCATATTGTTGAGATGATTGGAGTTCAAGTGGCTGAGCTATGAAGGGTTCTACACCATGGTGTTGGAGAAGGACGAGGTGTGTGTTCTTTGGGTTTGTATTCTGTTGATGCTCCTTTTTGAACAAAAAAATTCACCCTTTGACGGAATAATGAATTTTATCATGTTAGACTACTTGCTCAATTTAATTATGGTGTTTAATCTTTGTTACCGTTTTTTGCAAGAATTTTAACATTGAAACTCAGGATCATACTACTATCACACTGACACTGGCGCAAACATATTGGACTTTCTTATTTTAAGATTAGATCATATTGAAGTTGTCTGAGATGGCGGGAGAGATGAACAGTGTCGACAAATACAACTATTCATGTCCCATGCTTAGGGTCGAGAAGGACACCAGCGACCCTGTAGAGGTGTTGGAGTGCAATACAAAGTTAGCGGTGGCGCTGGGCGTGCTGGATGTGTGCTTCAACCCTGTCAGGGACTGGGGCATAGGCATCGACATGCTCCACCGGGTCATTTACGGGCCTCGGGTATGTTAAGCCAAAGCTCTCTCTGTCGGGCAAAGGAACAAGCTCCAGAATAGCAATGCAATCTAAAGATTAGAATCAATATCTATTATTTTCAACAAATTTCTTATGTGTTTACTATGATGTTGTTGATAAGATTGGAGTTCAAGCGGCTAAGCTATGAAGGGTTACACACCATGGTGTTGGAGGACCCGGAGATCGTCTTGGCGTCCTTGCTAAGGTATCCTTCGCTGCACTACTGTATTGTACATTTCCCCATATAAAGTCTGATATACATTTCATAGAAAAATAGGGAAGCATGTTACAAAGTACAGTGATTTCAAGTCGAGATGAGCCTCGTTTGTGGTATAGTTGGGGCTCAAAGTGACATTTCTATCTGAATTTTAGAATCAATTTCTATTTTTCTCGATAAATTTCATGTGTGTTTACAACGAAGTTGTTGAGTAGATCGGAGTTCAAGCGGCTAAGCTATGAAGGGTTCTACACCATAGTACCATAGAAGGACCTAGAGATCTTCTCAGTTCTACTGCTATGGTATCCTTTCACTAGTGTTTTGTACATTTGCCCATAGAAAGTGCACCACACATTTCTTATCTTAGATGGAAGCACAGTATAAGTACAGTGATTTCAAGTCAAGATGGGCCTCGTTTGCGGTTTAGCTGGGGCTTAGAGAGACACTACTATTTGAAGATCAAAATCAATTCCCTCTTGTTTGACAGATTTGTTATGTACTTAGTATCATATTGTTGAGATGATTGGAGTTCAAGTGGCTGAGCTATGAAGGGTTCTACACCATGGTGTTGGAGAAGGACGAGGTGTGTGTTCTTTGGGTTTGTATTCACTTGATGCTCCTTTTTGAACAAAAAAATTAACCCTTTGTCGGAATAATGAATTTTATCATGTTAGACTACTTGCTCAATTTAATTATGGTGTTTAATCTTTGTTACCGTTTTTTGCAAGAATTTTAACATTGAAACTCATGATCATACTACTATCACACTGACACTGGCGCAGACATATTGGACTTGCTTATTTTAAGATTAGATCATATTGAAGTTGTCCGAGATGGCGGAAGAGATGAACAGTGTCGACAAATACAACTATTCATGTCCCATGCTTAGGGTCGAGAAGGACACCAGCGACCCTGTAGAGGTGTTGGAGTGCAATACAAAGTTGGCGGTGGCGCTGGGCGTGCTGGATGTGTGCTTCAACCCTGTCAGGGACTGGGGCATAGGCATCGACATGCTCCATCTGGTCATTTACGGGCCTCGGGTATGTTAAGCCAAAGCTCTTCTGTCGGCCAAAGGAACAAGCTCCAGAATAGCACTGCAATCTAAAGATCAGAATCAATATCTATTATTTTCAACAAATTTCTTATGTGTTTAGTATGATGTTGTTGATAAGATTGGAGTTCAAGCGGCTAAGCTATGAAGGGTTCGACACCATGGTGTTGGAGGACCCGAAGATCGTCTTGGCATCCCTGCTAAGGTATCCTTCCCTGCAATACTGTATTGTACATTTCCCCATATAAAGTCTGCTATAAATTTCATAGAAAAATAGTGAAGCATCTTACAAAGTACAGTGATTTCAAGTTGAGATGAGCCTCGTTTGTGGTTTAGTTGGGGCTCAGAGTGACATTGCTATCTGAAGTTTAGAATCAATTTCTATTTTTTCTCGATAAATTTCATATGTGTTTACTACAAAGTTGTTGAGTAGATCGGAGTTCAAGCGGCTAAGCTATGAAGGGTCCTACACCATAGTACCAGAGAAGGACCCAGAGATCTTCTCAGTGGTACTGCTATGGTATCCTTTCACTAGTGTTTTGTACATCTGCCCATAGAAAGTGCAACACACATTTCTTATCTTAGATGGAAGCACAGTATAAGTACAGTGATTCAAGTCAAGATGGGCCTCGTTTGCGGTTTAGCTGGGGCTTAGAGTGACACTACTATCTGAAGATCAAAATCAATTTCCACTTGTTTGACAGATTTGTCTGTACTTAGTATCATATTGTTAAGATGATTGGAGTTCAAGTGGCTGAGCTATGAAGGGTTCTACACCATGGTGTTGGAGAAGGACGAGGTGTGTGTTCTTTGGGTTTGTATTCTCTTGATGCTCCTTTTTGAACACAAAAATTCACCCTTTGTCGGAATTATGAATTTTATCATGGTAGACTACTTGCTCAATTTAATTATGGTGTTTAATCTTTGTTACCCTTTTTTGCAAGAATTTTAACATTGAAACTCATGATCCTACTACTATCACACTGAAACTGGCGCAGACAGTTTGGACTTGCTTATTTTAAGACTAGATCATATTGAAGTTGTCGGAGATGGCGGGATAGATGAACAGTGTCGACAAATACAACTATTCATGTCCCATGCTTAGGGTCGAGAAGAACACCATCGACCCCGTAGAGGTGTTGAAGTGCAATACAAAGTTGTCGGTGGCGTTGGGCGTGCTGGATGTGTGCTTCAACCCTGTCAGGGATCGGAGCATAGGCATCGACATGCTCCACCGGGTCATTTACGGGCCTCGGGTATGTTAAGCCAAACCTCTCTCTATCGGGCAAAGGAACAAGCCCATAATAGCACTGCAATCTAAAGATCAGAATCAATATCTATTATTTTCAACAAATTTCTTATTTGTTTAGTATGATGTTGTTGATAAGATTGGAGTTCAAGCGGCTAAGCTATGAAGGGTTCGACACCATGTTGTTGGAGCACCCGGAGATCGTCTTGGCGTCCCTGCTAAGCTATCCTTCGCTGCACTACTGTATTGTACATTTCCCCATACAAAATCTGCTATACATTTCATAGAAAAATAGGGAAGCATGTGACAAAGTACAGTGATTTCAATTTGAGATGAGCCTCGTTTGTGGTTTAGTTGGGGCTCAGAGTGACATTGCTATCTGATGTTTAGAATCAATTTTTATTTTTCTTGATAAATTTCATATGTGTTTACTACGAAGTTGTTGAGTAGATCGGAGTTCAAGCGGCTAAGCTATGAAGGGTTCTACACCATAGTACCAGAGATGGACCCAGAGATCTTCTCAGTGGTACTGCTATGGTATCCTTTCACTAGTGTTTTGTATATTTGCCCATAGAAAGTGCACCACACATTTCTTATCTTAGATGGAAGCACGGTATAAGTACAGTGATTTCAAGTCAACATGGGCCTCATTTGCGGTTTAGCTGGGGCTTACACTGACACTACTATTTGAAGATCAAAATCAATTTCTACTTGTTTGACAGATTTGTTATGTACTTAGTATCATATTGTTGAGATGATTGGAGTTCAAGTGGCTGAGCTATGAAGGGTTCTACACCATGGTGTTGGAGAAGGATGAGGTGTGTGTTCTTTGGGTTTGTATTCTCTTGATGCTCCTTTTTGAACAAAAAAATTCACCCTCTGTCGGAATAATGAATTTTATCATGTTAGACTACTTGCTCAATTTAATTATGGTGTTTAATCTTTGTTACCCTTTTTTGCAAGAATTTTAACATTGAAACTCATGATCCTACTACTATCACAGTGACACTGGCGTAGACAGTTTGGACTTGCTTATTTTAAGACTAGATCATATTGAAGTTGTCGGAGATGGCGGGAGAGATGAACAGTGTTGACAAATACAACTATTCATGTCCCATGCTTAGGGTCGAGAAGGACACCAGCGACCCCGTAGAGGTGTTGGAGTGCAATACATAGTTGTCGGTGGCGTTGGGCGTGCTGGATGTGTGCTTCAACCCTGTCAGGGACCGGCGCATAGGCATCGACATGCTCCACCGGGTCGTTTACGGGCCTCGGGTATGTTAAGCCAAATCTCTCTCTCTCGGGCAAAGGAACAAGCTCCAGAATAGCACTGCAATCTAAAGATCAGAATCAATATCTATTATTTTCAACAAATTTCTTATGTGTTTAGTATGATGTTGTTGATAAGATTGGAGTTCAAGCGGCTATGCTATGAAGGGTTCGACACCATGGTGTTGGAGGACCCGGAGATCATCTTGGCGTCCCTGCTAAGGTATCCTTCGCTGCACTACTGTATTGTACATTTCCCCATAGAAAGTCTGCTATACATTTCATAGAAAAATAGGGAAGCATGTTACAAAGTACAGTGATTTCAATTTGAGATGAGCCTCGTTTGTGGTTTAGTTGGGTCTCAGAGTGACATTGCTATCTGAAGTTCAGAATCAATTTCTATTTTTCTCGATAAATTTCATATGTGTTTACTACGAAGTTGTTGAGTAGATCGGAGTTCAAGCGGCTAAGCTATGAAGGGTTCTACACCATAGTACCAGAGAAGGACCCAGAGATCTTCTCAGTGGTACTGCTATGGTATCCTTTCACTAGTGTTTTGTACATTTGCCCATAGAAAGTGCACCATACATTTCTTATCTTAGATGGAAGCACGGTATAAGTACAGTGATTTCAAGTCAAGATGGGCCTCGTTTGCGGTTTAGCTGGGGCTTAGAGTGACTCTACTATCTGAAGATCAAAATCAATTTCTACTTGTTTGACAGATTTGTTTTGTACTTACACTAGTAGAAAACAGGGCATTGGTCCAGGCCTGTCCAGCCCATTAGCCCCGGTTCAATCTAGAACCGGGTCCAATGGGGGCACTGGACCCGGTTCGTGAGCCCAGGGGGGCCGGCCGGGCCACGTGGGCCATTGGTCCCGGTTGGAGCGACAAACCGGGACCAATGGCTCTTGGTCCTGGCCCACCACCATTGGTCCCGGTTGGTGATATGAACCGGGACCAAAGGCTCCCCTTTAGCCCCGGTTTGTAGCACCAACCGGGACCAATGAGGTGCCTATATATAACCCCTCACTCAAGAGCAGAGCTCACTGCTCTGTTTTTTTTCTGGCCGAGGGGAAGAGGGGTTAGTGGTGCTCTAGCTCACCTCCTATGCACACAACGTGTTCGGTGGAATGCCCGAGCCACACTAGTTAAGCTTTTCTCCTCTCGAAGCTCTATTTTCTCCGAGATTTGTCTAGGTTTAGCGGCCCGTCACGTCCCGTCCCCGTCTTCGCCGCCGTCGATCGCCCCCGCCGATCTCGTCACCGGCACCACCGTGGTGAGCCTCTTGTTATGTCCATGCTTTTCTTACTTTTATTATTGCTTGTTATTATTGCTTTAGATAGATATTTGTCTAATTTTCTTACGTTTATTATTGCTTGTTATTATATAGTGCGATGGTTTTGATATCCGCCCACGTGGGCCCTCGTCCTATCTACGATTCGGATGTGGTATATTATCTTTAATTTATAACTATTTATTTTAGTGTTTATGATAGTTATGCCGACCAACCTGACATGCATAGATGTTTTATTATGTCTAGGAGGTAGTTGAACCGGAAATTCCAACCGACCCTCTTGTGGAGAGGTTAAATTTAGTTGAAGAGGAAAACATTTCCTTAAAGAAAAAATTGGAAAAAATGGAGGAGGAGAAGATGGAATTGGAGTTGCATGTTGCGGAAGTCATCGATGATCACAAGATCAAGATGGACCCTATTGTCGAGAGGTTAAATTTAGTTGAAGAAGAAAACAAATTCTTGAAGGAAAAAAAAATTGTGGACGAGAAGATGATATTGGAGTTGCATGTTGCGGATGTCGTCGATGATCACAAGATCAAGATGGATGCAATGCGGTTGAAGATTAAAAAGATTAGAAAATATGCCATTCATACCGAGGCTTGGTATCATTATGCCGTTGGATCAATTGTTACCTTGGTTGCGATTATGATAGCATTTGTTTTCGCGTTGAAATGTTTTACATAGTTTCGATGTGTATGGAGAGCTATATGTTGTTAGATGAGAACTATATATGTATATACTTTGGTTTTAATGTGATGATGAACTTTTATCCATTTGGTCACTTAATTATCTATTTATGATGTTCTGTAATGGTTTTTGACACACTTAATTATATATAAATGCACGCAGATGAACCGCCAATGGATGTACGGTGACAGACACACCTCCGAGTACATTAAGGGCGTGCGTGAGTTTCTAAATGCGGCTGAGGCAAACAAGCAGAATGGTTTTATGTGTTGTCCATGCACTAAATGTGTGAATACGATGTCTTACTCTAACCGGAAAATCCTTCACTCCCACCTGCTTTACAAGGGTTTCATGCCACACTATAATGTTTGGACGAGGCATGGAGAAATAGGGGTTATGATGGAAGACGGTGAAGAAGAAGAGTACGATGACAACTATGTGCCCGCTGAATACGGTGATGCTGCAATGGGGGGAGCTGGTGAAGATCAAGAGGAACCAGACGATGTGCCCAATGATGCTGCAACGGGTGAAGCTGCTGAAGATCAAGAGGAACCAAATGATGATCTCCGCCGGGTCATTGTCGATGCAAGGACACAATGCGAAAGTCAAAAGGAGAAGCTGAAGTTCGATCGCATGTTAGAGGATCACAAAAAAGGGTTGTACCCCAATTGCGAAGATGGCAACACAAAGCTCGGTACCGTACTGGAATTGCTGCAGTGGAAGGTAGAGAATGCTGTGGCTGCCAAAGGATTTGAGAAGCTACTGAAAATATTGAAGAAGAAGCTTCCGAAGGATAACGAATTGCCCGACAGTACATACGCAGCAAAGAAGGTCGTATGCCCTCTAGGATTGGAGGTGCAGAAGATACATGCATGCCCTAATGACTGCATCCTCTACCGCGGTGCATACAAGGATCTGAACGCATGCCCGGTATGCGGTGCATTGCGGTATAAGATCAGACGAGATGACCCTGGTGATGTTGATGACGAGCCCGCCAGGAAAAGGGTTCCTGCGAAGGTGATGTGGTATGCTCCTATAATACCACGGTTGAAACGTTTGTTTAGAAACAGAGAGCATGCCAAGTTGATGCGATGGCACAGTGAGGACCATAAGAAAGACGGGAAGTTGAGAGCACCCGCTGACGGGTCGTAGTGGAGAAAAATCGAGAGAAAGTACTGGGAGGAGTTTGCAAAGGACCCAAGGAACGTATGGTTTGCTTTAAGCGCGGATGGCATTAATCCTTTCGGGGAGCAGAGCAGCAATCACAGCACCTGGCCCGTGACTCTATGTATGTATAACCTTCCTCCTTGGATGTGCATGAAGAGGAAGTTCATTATGATGCCAGTTCTCATCCAAGGCCCTAAGCAACCCGGCAACGACATTGATGTGTACCTAAGGCCATTAGTTGAAGAACTTTTACAGCTGTGGAATGGAAATGGTGTACGTGCGTGGGATGAGCACAGACAGGAGGAATTTGACCTAAAGGCGTTGCTGTTCGTGACCATCAACGATTGGCCCGCTCTCAGTAACCTTTCAGGACAGACAAACAAAGGATACCATGCATGCACGCACTGTTTAGATGACACTGAAAGTATATACCTGGACAAGTGCAGGAAGAATGTGTACCTGGGCCATCGTCGATTTCTTCTGACCAACCATCAATGTCGAAAGAAAGGCAAGCATTTCAAAGGCGAGGCAGATCATCGGAAGAAGCCCGCCATGCGTACCGGTGATCATGTACTTGCTATGGTCAATTATTTACACGTAATCTTTGGAAAGGGCCCCGGCGCACTAGCTGTTCCGAATGACGCTGAGGGACACACACCCATGTGGAAGAAGAAATCTATATTTTGGGACCTACCCTACTGGAAAGACCTAGAGGTCCGCTCTTCAATCGACGTGATGCACGTGACGAAGAACCTTTGCGTGAACCTGCTAGGCTTCTTGGGAATGTATGGAAAGAAAAAAGATACAGCTGAGGCACGGGAGGACCTGCAACGTTTGCACGAAAAAGACGGCATCCCTCCGAAGCAGTATGAAGGTCCTGCCAGCTATGCTCTTACGAAAGAAGAGAAAGAAATCTTCTTTGAATGTCTGCTCAGTATGAAGGTCCCGACTGGCTTCTCGTCAAATATAAAGGGAATAATAAATATGGCAGAGAAAAAGTTCCAGAACCTAAAGTCTCATAACTGTCATGTGATTATGACGCAACTGCTTCCGGTTGCATTGAGGGGGCTTCTACCAGAAAACGTCCAATTAGCCATTCTGAAGCTATGTGCATTCCTCAATGCAATCTCTCAGAAGGTGATCGATCCAGAAATCGTACCAAGGCTAAGGAGTGATGTGGCGCAATGTCTTGTCAGTTTCGAGCTTGTGTTCCCACCATCCTTCTTCAATATCATGACACACGTCCTAGTTCATCTAGTCGATGAGATTGTCATTCTGGGGCCCGTATTTCTACACAATATGTTCCCCTTTGAGAGGTTCATGGGAGTCCCAAATAAATATGTCCGTAACCGCGCCAGGCCAGAAGGAAGCATCTCCATGGGCCATCAAACAGAGGATGTCATCGGGTTTTGTGTTGACTTCATTCCTGGCCTTAATAAGATAGGTCTCCCTAAATCGCGGTACGAGGGGAGACTGACTGGAAAAGGCACGCTTGGAAGGGACTCAATAATATGCAGGGACGGATATTCTTGGTCTCAAGAACACTACACAGTTCTACAGAACTCTACATTAGTGACCCCGTATGTCGATGAACACAAGAACAGTCTGCGCTCCAAATACCCGGAGCAGTGCGATGACTGGATTACATGTGAACACATCAGAACTTTCAGCAGTTGGTTGGAAACACGTCTCAGAGGTGACAACACTTTTTTTGATGAGTTGTACTTGTTGTCCAGGGGACCATCTTCGACTGTATTGACTTACAAAGGATACGAGATAAATGGGAATACATTTTACACGATTGTCCAAGATCAAAAGAGCACCAACCAAAATAGCGGTGTCCGCTTGTATGCAACAACCGAGAGGGGAAAGGACACATATTATGGTTACATAGTGGACATATGGGAACTTGACTACGGACATGATTTTAAGGTCCCTTTGTTTAAGTGCAAATAGGTCAATCAGTCAGGAGGCGGGGTACAGGTAGACCCACAGTACGGAATGACAACAGTGGATCTGAAAAATCTTGGATACACTGACGAACCGTTCGTCCTAGCCAATGATGTGGCACAGGTTATCTATGTGAAGGACATGTCTACCAGACCGAGAAAAAGAAAAGATAAGGAAGCGAATACATCATACGATGAGCCAAAGCGCCACATAGTTCTTTCAGGAAAAAGGGACATCCTGCGAGTGGAGGGCAAGACAGACATGTCTGAAGATTATGAAAAGTCTTATGAAATTCCTCCCTTCAAAGTCAAGGCTGACCCAAGCATCCTGATAAACGATGAAGATTATCCATGGTTACGGCGCAATAAGCAAATGACACAAGCGAAGAAAAAGTGAAGACTTTTTCGGCAACTATTATGATGATACCATGCCAACTTTGTAACAAACGAGTATGATACCATTGTCCGTTTGTACTATTCAAATTTGCACTAACAGAAAGTTTGTAATTGGTTTTACCTGAAAGAATTAAAAAATAAAGCAAAAAACAAAAGAAAATAAATAATGCAGAAAACAAAAAAAACTTGCAAAAAAATAAAAAATAGCAACCATAAGTATTTCATTGTAAGTAGAAACAAAATAAAATAAATAAAGCAACAAAGAAAACAAATAATTTCAAATTTAAACTATTCAAATTTGAATACTACTTGCACTAACTGAAAGTTTGTAATTGGTTTTACCAGAAAAAATTAAAAAATAAAGCAAAAAACAAAAGAAAATAAATAATGCAGAAAACAAAACAAAAAAACTTGCAAAAAAAATAGCAACAATAAGTATTTTGTTGTAAGTAGAAACAAAATAAAATAAATAAAGCAACAAAGAAAATAATGAAAGTTTATAATTTTTGTGACCTAAAAGAAAAAGGAAATCACTAAAACACTATAAGTATTTAGTTCTAAGTAGAAATGAAAAAATAAATAGAAAAAAAGAAAAAAATGCCACCTAGTGGGCCAGCACGGCCTGAATACGACTAGAAACCCAACCATGGGCCAGGATTCAGGCCCGCAGCAGGCCCAGTAGGCCCACATGCATTGCACTGTCAAATTAGGCCCGTGAGCCTGCACTTCAGATGAGTTCGAGAGGAGAGAGGCAGCGCAGCTTATAAACTGGTGCTGGCCTCTCTCAACTAGCGAGGTGGGACTAAACTTCCCACCGCACCGCGCCAGCAAGGCCTTTGGTACCGGTTGGTGACACCAACCGAGACTAAAGGGTGGTATTAGTCCCGGTTGGTGGCACAAACCGGGACTAATACACCCCTTTAGTCCCGGTTGGTGGCACCAACCGGGACTAAAGGCCCCTCCTTCCTGCCCTTTGGGCTGCTAAAAAGGGACCTTTAGTCCCGGTTGGTGGGGTATTAGTCCCGGTTTGTGCCACCAACCGGGACTAATACTCCTCCTATATAACCAACACTTGCGAAAATTTCTCCTTCCCCGCCCCCGACGCCTCCTCACTCTGCTTCGTCCCCGCCCCCGTCACCCCGTCGCCGTCGCCCCGTCGCGCCGTCGCCGTCGCCCCCAACGCCGCCCCGTCGTCGTCGCGCCGTCGCCTCGTCCCGCGCCCCCGCGCCGCCCCGCCCCGCGCCGTCGCCCCGCGCCCCTGCGCCGCCCCGCCCCGCGCCGTCGCCCCGCCCCATCGCCGTCGCGCTGCCCTGCCCCGTCGCCGTCGCGCCGCCCCGCCCCGCCGCGCGATGTGAGGTTTTTTTTTGTTTATATATAGTTGTTGTATATATATATAGTTGCTATTTATACATATATATATATGTATATATGTGTGTATATGTGTTATGTGTATATAGTTGCTGTATATATATTTTGTATGTGTATATATATTTTTTTTTTAATTTTTCTTAGGAATTTGCTAAATATATATGTTAAAAATGTTTTTTTTTCATAGAATGTTTTTTGTTTATATATAGATAGTTACAATTGTGAAGTATAGTTGCTGTATGTGATGTGTATGTGATGTATATATATGTGTATGTGGCTATATAGTTTTTTGTTTA
>LR738714.1:779154845-779179143 GCA_902687465.1 Secale cereale
CATCCAAAGGGCCTTTATGAAACTTAGCCAATCACTGGATGCGGGTACCATCCAGAGGGCCTTTATGAAACTTAGCCAATCACTGGACGCGGGTACCATCCAGAGGGCCTTTACGAAATTTAGCCAATCACTGGATGCGGGTACCATCCAGAGGGCCTTTATGAAACTTTAACCAATCACTGGATGCGGGTACCATCCAGAGGGTTTTTATGTCATGTCCTCTTGGGTCCGGATACGACCTATGCTTGAATAGAAGCTCTTCAGTGAGTTATTACTCTAGAATACATATGCCCTGCAAAATCAGTTTAAACCGATCGACTTGTTTGAAATATGACATATGATAAAAGATGTATGGTTGTCACCATAAGATATTTGTATTGGAAAAAAGGCTAAGCCCCCGGTTTACCGAGGGTGCCGGTTTATTCATTAATCATAATATATACATAGGATACAGTGGAGCTCGTGGCTCAGGTATAGTAGGGCCGCAAGAGGGCAATATTCCACGGCCTCTTTGTCTCTTCTTCCGATGTCCGTGAATCCTTGTGTTCTCGAACGTCCACCAGGTAATATGAACCGTTGTGCAGATTCTTGCTGACCACAAAGGGCCCTTCCCAAGGCGGGGATAGCTTATGCATATATTTTTGATCTTGGATAAGCCGGAGTACTAAGTCTCCCTCCTGGAACGTTCTGGTCTTGATCCGGCGGCTGTGATATCTGCGCAAGTCTTGTTGATAGATTACAGACCGTGCTGCTGCTATATCACGCTCTTCATCCAGCCGGTCCAGACTGTCTTGTCTCGCCTGCTCGTTGGTCGCTTCAACATAGGTCGTCACCCTTGGTGAATCATGACGGATATCACTTGGAAGGACCGATTCAGCACCATATACCATAAAGAAAGGTGTGTGTCGGGGGAAACTGTCCTCCCACGAGCACCTATGGGACCGGAGCCCCTTCTATGTTGCGGTAAGGGAGCGGAGGGAGCACGGAGAGCAGATCGAGGAGCACACGCAGGCAGTTTTACCCAGGTTCGGGCCGCGCGGACGCGTAAAACCCTACTCCTGCTTTGGTTGTATTGAGTTCTTGAGCTCGGGAGCTTGAAGATCTACAATATTAGCTACACCGAGCGAGAGAGTTGTTTAGGTTTCGAACCTCCGCTACGTTGTGCATGGGCCTCCTTTTATAGCTCAAAGGGGTCACCGACAGGTGTCAACGTAGAGGAGGGTAAAAGTGTAAATTTGGTGGTAGTTGTAACAGTGCGTGAATAGTGCATGAACAGTGGATGAACAGTGGCCTTCAGCTAACTTTGACAGTGGGGGACAAGGGCATTAAATGCCCGTCGCCGTCGCCCCCAAAAGCGTCCGTCCATGCTTCTCCGTTCGCCACGGCGGTAGCCTCGTCACCGTGGCTTGCCACCGTGTGCCCCAGGCTGCACAGCCGTCCGCCACGCGTCCCTGGAAGGGCCCCAGGGCGACGCGTGGGCAGACGAGCTGGAGCGCGGGCACACAGCGTAGGTTTCCCCGGCAAGCACCTTGCCGGGGTCGTGATCTTGCCGGGCCCGGAAGCTTGTCGCTCTCCGGGTCCTGCCGGGGCGCATGATGCGCCGAGGCATCTCTTGTGATATGTATTCCTTGGCCTTCCTGGCAAGCTCCTCTTGCCAGGGTCTTGTGCTAAAGTGATAACCTTGAGCCTGGTGCGGCCTTCCCGGCAAGCTCCTCTTGCTGGGGCCTTGATCTTCTGACTTGTATACTTTGTTCTTGAATGGCTTCATACGGACCAGAACGGTTCTTGGCGAGCACGTGGTAAGCCCTGCCTCGGGGAGCTGCTACTGCCCGTGCACAAGTGGGGGTACTAAGGTACCCCTATCTTAGTACACCGACAGGAGCCCCCGGGCCTGGGCCACACACAGTGCCGAGCGTTGTTGGGCCAGGCCCAAGACAGTGCACGGGCACGCGCGGCCCACGGCAAGCCGTATCCCCTTCCGTATCCGCCGCATCCCTCCCTAACGGCACGCGTCGATTGCGGCGTCGTGGGAGAGATCGTGGCCTGTTCTTTAATGGGAAATGCGGAACGTCCCCCACTTCCCCCTTAAAAGCAGAGGAAGTAGGGGCAGTTCCCTCCATCATCTTCATTGCGCCTTGATTCTCCAGAAACTCCCGTCGCCCTCAGTTCGACCGAGAGCCAAGCTCCACTCCCTCCTCCGCCGTCCGCAGCGTCCGCAGCGCCGTCGTCCTTCCCGCCATCCCCGCCATGGCCCCGAAGGGTGACAAGACGAAGAAGGAGAAGTCCGAGCAGGCGGCGAAGCTGGCTGCCCTGTGGAAGAAGTGCGTGGTCTTCGCACCGAGGCTTGGTCCGAGGGAGCTGCGGGAAAAATATTATTTGTTCTGGGCGAGGGAGACCAAAGCTCATCCCCGCACCAGAGTCCTCCCCGCCGTCGCCGTCGACATGTTCCCCGGCGGGTACTTTTTATTTGCCGCATTCTTCCACTGTGGTTTGTGCCCTCCGTACTCGGAGTTCTTCTGCGATGTAATGAATACGTACGGCCTCCACCTCCTAGATTTCACCCCCAATGCCATCCTTACGATGGCCGTTTTCGCACATCTGTGCGAAAACTATGTTGGGGTTCATCCAAATGTAGCCCTTTTCCGCCACTTCTTTATGCCTAGAGTAGAGTCTGGCGCTCCCCTTTCCGGCGGCATCTCCTGGATCTTCAGGCTGAACAAGAAGGATTCGTACCTGAAGGGAGAGTTCCGCGGCAAGTGGGAGGAGTGGAGAGCCGATTGGTGTTGGGTACTGGAAGACAAAGCCGAGCCCTTTACCTCGCCGCGCAAGACTGCCATAGTGCGCGGCAGGGATTGGAGTGAATTGGCCCCGGAGGACAGCAAGCTTCAGATCGCCCTTATTAGGATCATTCGTCTCCGGGTCGCCAATCTGACTGTCGGAGAAGTTGGAGCAGATTTCCTCTGCCGCCGCATCGCCCCTTTACAAGAAAGGAAGAGGCCCGCCTGGGAATTCGGCAATGCAGCAGACATCATGAGGCTGCGCCCTGGATTGAACTACAACTTCACCGTCTTGGAGTTGAAGGGGATGGTCAGGGAGCTCTTCAAGCATGACCCCGCCCACCCGGAGTGGTTCAAACCTTCCCGGGGAGTGGTGCCGCTGTGCAACAACACTGCCGCGATTCCATACGCGCGATGATGCCCGAGTGCGACTCCCATGGCGTCGTCCCCACGTGGCTGGAGCCTCCACCGGAGACCGTGCTGACCTTCTTCGACAACTTGGTCGAGAAGCCCCACAACACCGAGGAGAATAAGGGCCTCACCCGGGAAACTACTGGCCGGGATATAGCTTACATCGCCTCCAGGATGGAGGAGGCCGCCGCAGCTGCGACTGCGGGCGAATTTGGATACACTGTGGACGAGGCAGAGGCCGCGGACGCAGTGAGTCAAGCAGAGGAGGCGGAAATCCTCAAGTTGCTGAAGATTGCGCCCGAGGAGTTTGCCGGGGAGCCTTCCGTGAAGCTTGCCGGGACGAGCGAGGTTGCCGGGGGGAGCGAGGCCGCCGGGCATGGCACTGAGTCCAGCGGGCCTGCCGAGGAGGAGGAGGACACCGAGGCTGGAGACTTCGATGAAGACTCCGGTGGATCTCTGAATCTTGACGACGATGCCTCCTCGTCCTCGGAGAACTCTCCGCCTCCGCCAAGCCCTCCGCAGCAACCGAAGAAGCGCCTCCGCAAGGCAGCTGAGACGGCGAGGCCACAGGCGGCTCGGCAGCAGCCGGCGCGCCGTGCGACGCGCGCCACCAAGACGAGCGAAGTCGTCAAGGAGGCGCCCCGTGCTCGAGCGTCAAGCGGAGGGGGATCTTCCCGGAGTGGAACGGGTGCTCCTTCTGCCCCTCGGTCCTCGGCGACGACGGTGGCCGGGTCTTCACAGCCCACAGCCTCGGAGACCGCCAAGCGCCCGAGGGAGCCTTCTCCTCCTGCTCCTCGCGCGGAAGTGCACCAGGCGGAGTTTGACTTCTCCGCCCTCAGCTCCGACGAAGAGGAAGAGGAGTAAGTACTTGCGATTCTTTTGGTTTCTTTGATTTTGTCTTAATTTTCCTTGCTTGGTTCTGATCTTGTTTTTGTTTTGCTTCGCAGGACCTTGACCCAGCGGACGGCGAAGAGGGCCAAGATCCCTGTGGTCACTATTGAGGACTACGAGCCCGTCGTGGCGACGAGCGACGCGCCGACGACGAGCTTGCCGGATCAGCCTGCTGCTCCGAGGAGCAGCCCCCAGCGCAGCCCCCAGCGTAAGTCTGGTATTTATCTTTCTACTTGATGGGTGCGCTTGAGGTTATCATCCTTATTTGATGTCTTGTTGTCTTGTGCAGAAGTGGAGCCGCAGCCGCAGGAGCGCCAGGAGGTCGCCCCCGATGAGCCACTCGCTCCACCATCCCCGCCAAGGGTGAGTTCCCCGGCGAAGGACAGCGTCCCGCCAAGGACGGGTACTCCGCCAAGGGCGAGTACCCCGCCAAGGGCGAGCAGCCCGACAAGGGTGAGCACCCCGCCAAGGGAGGGCGCAGGCGGCTCTCCGCCAGCAGGTGCCACTACTCTGCCGCCAAGGGAGAATTCCCCGGCGAGGGACCCCGTCGTCGAAGAGATCCGCGAAGGTAAGCCTTGCAACTTCTTCTTCTTGGATTCGTCTTTTTTGGATATTTGCTTGACTCTTCCTTTTCTTTTTCTTCTGCTAGATCCTCCTGCCCCAGAGCTGATGGAGACGGAGGCCACCGTTGAGGAGGAGGTGCACGGCGATGGCGGCAACGCCACTGCCGCCGAGGGAATGGCTGGAGCTGACGAGCCAGTCGTCGAGGAGACCGCCCCGACCGCCGACGCCGCGGCTGGGGGAGGGACCGGCGACCATACTGCTGGCCCGGAGGCCGCAGGAGCGCCGGACGCTGCACCGGCCGTCGACCCTTCCGCCCCCGCGGCGGGGGAGAGCGTCTATCTGAAGGCCGCCAACGGGGTTTTTATTCAGGTCCCGTGGGCGTCCTCGTCTCGAGCACCCGCGGAGGGAGAGACCTTTGACGGAGAGGTCCTCGCCTCCGCCGGATTGAAGATTGTTGAAACGCCCGGCGACAGCGACGAGCCCGAAGAGGAGAGACTCCTTCGTCGGCTCATGGCTCTGTACCGGGCCAGGCAGGCGAAGTTGGAGTCTAGGGAGGCTCTCGCCCCCAAGGCTGGAGCTGACTTGGAGAAGCGCGCCGCGGAGCTCCGCGCCGCCAACCAGGCGGCCCTCCGCAACTTGGCGGAGGAGCGTGAAGAGCTTGTCGGGGCGCAGCAAGCCTTCCTCCTTGAGAAGGCTGAGGTCGAGGAGCAGCAGCGGCTGGCTGCCGAGGAGCTGTCTCAGCGGGAAGGGGCACTCAACCAGCGGAAGGTCGACCTCGACGCCCACGAGGACGACCTCACCGCCCGGGAGCAAGACATCGGCGGGGCCCTGAAGGAGGCGAAGGATGCTGCCGCTGCCGCGGAGACTGCCAAGAAGGATCTGGAGGCCAGGGTGGCGGAGCTGGAGTTGTTCCTGAAGGCGAGCGAAGACAGAGTTACCGCGCTCAACGTGGAGCGGGAGAAGGACGCCCATACCAATTCGGATTTGCAGGTACGCCTCTCCGATAAGGGCCAGGAACTCATTGCCGCCAAGGACTCCATTGCTGATTTAGAGCTGAAGGTCTCCACCCTGACTAACTCGCTCGACGCCGCCCGGGACCGCGAGACGAAACTGAAGGACGAACTCCGCAAGGAAAGGAACTTGGTGGAGAGCGCCGCCGTCTCGGCGAACAACTTCAACCGGGCAGTGGAGCAGTGGACTGATGAGCTGGTCACCTCCGCTGCCAATATTGACAAGGAGATGGTGGCGCTGAGTGCGGAGCATCTCGTGTACTCCCCGGACGAGAGTCTCCCCCACAGCGCCTAGTTGAGTCTGTTCTTCAGGGGAATTGCGCCGGAGCTTGCGCGGCTGCGGGAGAAGATCCCCGTGCAGCTGGCCGACGAGGCGCGTCGGCTCTGCATGGGCACCATGGAGCGGGTCTTGTCGAAGATCGTCTACCGCAACCCCGGCATCAACCTCGTCAACGTCCTCCGCACCTTGCCGCCCGAAGCTGACCAAGAGGCGTTGAAGGCGCAGGTTGCCCACATCATCGCCAAGGTGGGCAAGATCACGAGGCGTGAAGGCGATCGCGTAGATTAGATTCCTTTCTTTCTGCTTCCTTTGCCGCTGCAAAGCATGTTACAGACAAGAATCTATTAGTATTGCGGCACGTTATCTTTGTAATATACAATCTTATTTTGAGCAACCAATGCAGTGTTATCTCCCTTGCTTTGGTCCCTTCACTTTGTATGCATTCCACCCTACGTTTTTAGGGAACTTGCCGGCAAAGGACCCTTGCCGCGAGCGCTGAGTGCTGGACCCTTAGCAGCCTGCTGGCAAAGGCCTTGCCGGCAAGAAACCTTGCCGTAGCTAGTCGCAGCACACTTAGCTTGCTGAGCGAACTAGAAAACGAAATAAGGGCGCGACACTTGTCGCAGCTCACTTAAACAGTTGAGCGTGCTCGAAACAAAGTAAGGGCGCGGCTAGCCACAGGTAGGTTCCTCCGCGCACGGGTTTTCCATACAAAGTGTGGTTGTTCAAGGAAGACAACTAGAAAATTTGAAAAATTTGAATTACTCAAACTTTGGTAACTTAGCTTTCATAGATTGTTTGCTCCCCGACAAGGCTTCTCTTTCTTGAACAGCACTTGGTTCATGCCTCCATCTCCTTCCCCCCCGACAAACTTGTGCGCGAGGAATACTCCTTCTGTTTAAGAGGGAAAAAGAGGAGGAAAAAAAGTATAGGGCCTCATGGGTTGCTAGTGCTTATCGGGGATGTGCGTTGCACAAGGTGTCAGATGATGCATGCAAATAACAAATAAAAGCATGGAAATGACAAATAGTGCGAAGCACAAAAGCTTTACTGATGCACGGGGTCTGCGCCCGGCTTTGTACAAAGGTTTACATGCAACAGCGGCAAGACTTGTACAAAGGGTGGTTGCCGGAGCGGATCACGGAAACCGCGCCTTATGGGTGAAACTTGCGTAGATGCTCTATGTTCCAGGAGTTGCTCACCGGTAAGCCTTCTTCGGTCTCAAGGCGGACAGCGCCGGGCCTCGTGACTTGTCTCACCCGATAAGGGCCTTCCTACTTCAGCGTCAACTTGTTGGAATTCTTGGCGGACTGAACATGCCGAAGAACAAGGTCACCTTCCTCGAGACTCCTGGCCTTGACCTTGCGGCTATGATAGCGACGCAAGGTCTGCTGGTATCGAGCAGCTCGTACAGCAGCCTGGAGACGTTCCTCCTCAAGGAGCAATGCGTCATCTTGTCGCAGTTGCTCTTGCTCGAGCTCATCATAAGCGAGCACTCGAGGAGATCCGTATACGAGTTCCGTGGGGAGAACTGCCTCTGCTCCATAGACAAGAGCAAAGGGTGTCTGTCCGGTGGCTCGATTTGGTGTCGTCCTGATTGACCAAAGAGCCGCCGGCAACTCCTCTATCCAGTTTCTTCCGCACTTGTGCAGCCTGTCGAAGGTTCTTGTCTTGAGTCCGCGCAGCACTTCAGCATTGGCCCTTTCCGCTTGACCATTGCTCCTCGGGTGAGCAACAGAAGCGAAACAGACCTTGGCGCCAAGGTCTTGGACGTACTGCATGAAGGTGCGACTTGTAAACTGTGTGCCGTTGTCGGTGATTATCCTGTTAGGGATTCCGAAACGGCAAACAATCGATCTGAAGAACCTGACTGCTGACTGTGCTGTCACCTTTCTCACTGGTTCCACTTCTGGCCACTTTGTGAACTTGTCGATTGCTACGTACAAGTACTCAAAGCCCCCGACTGCGTGGGGAAAGGGGCCGAGGATATCGAGCCCCCAGACCGAGAAGGGCCAGGACAAAGGGATCGTCTGGAGAGCTTGAGCTGGCTGGTGAATTTGCTTGGCATGGAACTGGCACGCTTCACACTTGGTTACTTGTGCAGTTGCATCTTGGAGGGCTTCTGGCCAGAAGAACCCTTGCCGGAATGGCTTCCCGGCAAGTGCCCTTGCGCCAATGTGGTGGCCACATATGCCTCCATGTATCTCTGCCAACAGCTTCTGTCCATCTTCCCTGGAAATGCACTTCAACCTGACACCATTGAGTCTTCTTCTGTACAGTTCATTGCCAACGAACTGGTACATACTCGACTGCCTGGTTATTTTCTCTATCTCTTCTGGCTCGTCGGGAAGTTATCCAGTTTGCAGAAAACGGACGATTTGCTGTGCCCATGCTGGAGCCTAAGGCTCAACAACAAGGATTAAAGGCATAAGGGCTGCTGCAGGAACCTCAGCTTCTACGGCAAGAACCTGCGGCTCTGTCGGAGCTGATGGTCCCCCGGCAAGCCTGCCGGGGCAAGGCTTGTCGGGAATGCCTGCTTCAACTGTACAGACCCTTGGGTCCGCAGGAGCAGACTGTTCCTCAGCATCTTGGCTGTTGATCTTGGGGACCTTGGCGGCGGCTTCGGGAAGATCAGCCGGCAAGTAATCGCTGGAGACCAACTTTCTCTTCTTGTTTTGCCCAACTGATGGTGTAACGGATGGCTGAGTTAACTTGAGCACGAAGGTCCCTGGTTCCACAGGTAACTTCATTGCAGCACACTTTGAGAGGCCATCTGCAATATCATTCTGAGCTCTTGGGACGTGCTCCATTTGCAAACCTTCAAAGTGTTCTTCAAGCTTCCTCACTTCATCAACATAAGCTTCCATCAAAGGGCTCTGGTAACTCTTATTCACTTGTCGGACCACCAATTGTGAATCTCCCCGCACAATCAACTTCTTGATCCCAAGCTCGGCCGCAATTTTGAGGCCGGCAAGCAAACCTTCATACTCAGCAGTATTGTTTGTCGCTTGCTCCTTGGGAAAGTGCATCTGGACAACATACTTGAGGTGCTCTCCGGTGGGCGCTATGAGTACCACGCCGGCACCGGCGCCTTGCAGCGAGAAAGCACCATCAAAGTACATTATCCATTCGTTGCTTGCTTCTTGGACGGGGACGCTTGTCTCCGGGACTTCTTCATCTGGCGTTGGGGTCCATTCTGCTATGAATTCTGCCAAAGCTCTGCTCTGTATGGTTGAGGTACTCTCAAACTTGAGACCAAAGCTTGACAGCTCTAGTGCCCACTCGACGATCCTGCATGTTGCTTCGGGATTCTGCAATATCCTCTTCAACGGAAAGCGAGTGACCACCGTTATCTCGTGCGCTTGGAAGTAATGGCGCAGCTTCCTTGAGGCCATGAGGAGGCCGAACAGCAACTTCTGCACCCCAGAGTATCTTGATCTAGCCCCCTGCAAGAGGGAACTCACAAAATACACTGGGCGCTGCACCATCTTCCTTCTTACTTCTCCTTTTTCCTGCGCGGACTTGTCCTTGTCGCGGCCGGAGCTTGTCGGGGAAGCCCCTTGCTTGTCGCTGGATTCGCTTTCCTGGGATGTGGGTTCCTCATCCGCCTCCCTCTCCGCTACTAACGCAGCACTAACCACTTGATTGGTTGCCGCTAGGTACAGCAGCAACTTCTCTTGTGGCTTAGGTGCGACAAGTGTCGGAGTGGAGGACAGGTATCCTTTCAAGTCTTGCAGCGCTGCCTCCGCTTCCGGAGTCCATTTCATAGGACCTGCCTTTTTCAAAATTTTGAAGAAAGGCAGGGCGCGTTCTGCAGACTTTGAAATGAACCTGCTGAGGGCAGCCACACAACCAGCAAGTCTTCTCACGTCCTTGACGCGCTTCGGGGCTTCAATATGCTCGATGGCTTTTATCTTGTCGGGATTGGCTTCAATCCCCCTCTGGGACACAAAGAACCCGAGAAGCTTGCCGGAGGGGACTCCGAAGACGCACTTCTCGGGGTTCATCTTGAGTTGGATCTTGCGCAGATTCTCAAAGGTTTCCTCTAAGTCCTGTATCAGGGTATCTTTGCTCTTGCTCTTGACCACTATATCATCCATGTAGGCTTCTATATTCCTGTGGATCTGTGGCTCAAAAGAAGTGTGCACCACCCTTGCAAATGTTGAGCCTGCATTCTTCAATCCAAAGGGCATGCGTATGAAGCAATATGTGCCGCATGGAGTAATGAATGCAGTCTTCTCTTCATCTTCCTTAGCCATGAATATCTGGTGGTAACCTGAGTATGCATCAAGGAATGAGAGCAACTCACATCCAGCTGTGGAGTCAACAATTTGGTCGATGCGCGGCAAGGGAAAGGGATCCTTGGGACAAGATTTGTTCACGTCGGTGAAGTCTATACAAAGTCTCCACTTTCCATTAGCCTTTCGCACGACAACTGGATTGGCCAACCACGTGGGATGTATTACGCCTCTAACCAGGCCTGCTGCTTCTAACTTCTTTATCTCTTCAGCTATGAACTCTTGGCGCTCCACGGCTTGCTTCCTGACCTTCTGCTTGACGGGCCGCGCGTGAGGACAAACAGCAAGCTTGTGCTCCATTACCTTCCTGGGATCGCCGGGGATGTCAGACGGTTGCCATGCAAACACGTCGACATTCGCCCGCAGGAAGGCAACGAGCGCGCTTTCCTATTTGTGGTCGAGTGTAACACTGATGGTGAAGGTACCACCAGTGCCGTCCTCCTTGGCGGACACCTTCTTGGTTGCCGGTGGAGCTGCCATTCCCTTCTTGCACTTGCCGGTGGAGCTCGATGGCGCGTCCTCGACGGCAGCGCAGCACTCCGAAGAGGTGCGTTTGCCGGAGTGGGCCCCAGAGCTCTTGCCGGACTTGGTCTTGGTCTTCCCCCCGGGAGCTTCAGCGGCAAGTGTGTTGCTTTCTGCTGTGGCTGCTGCATCCCGGTAGATCTTGTCGGCGCAGATAAGCGCGTCCTTCTTGTCGCCAGGGACAGAGATGACGCTTATCGGCCCCGGCATCTTGAGTATGTTGTATGCATAGTGGGAGGCTGCCATGAACTTGGCGAGGGCAGGACGGCCAAGTATCCCATTGTATGGTAATGGGATATCGGCAACATCGAACGTGATCCTCTCCGTCCTGAAGTTGAGCTCCCCGCCAAAGGTCACTGGCAGCATAATCTTCCCCTTCGGCTTGCTCCTTCCCAGGTTGATTCCTTGGAACGACCCGGTTTCCTCGAGCTCGCCGTCTGGGATCTGTAGCTTCTTGATCACAGCTGAGGAGATCAAGTTCAGGCCGGCCCCGCCGTCAACCAACATCTTGGTGACCTTGAGGTTGCGGATAGTTGGTGAGACCAACATCGGCAAGCACCCGACCGCAGTTGTGCGGTCAGGATGGTCCTCAAGGTCAAAAATGATGGGCGTGCCGGACCACTTCAGCAGCCTGCGCGACTCGACAGGCGGCTCAGCTGCGTTCACTTCCCGCACCCACTGCTTGAGTTGGCGGTGGGAAGTGTGCAGAGAGGCACCTCCGTCGACACACAGAACCTCTGTGGCCTTCTGGAACTCCTGCTCGCTGTTGTCTCCTTCTTCCATGTCATCATCATCGTCTTCATCCTCATCCTTGTCGCGGCCCCGGGGAGGTCTGTCACCTTGCCGCTGCTTGGCCTTGCCGCGGCGTCCTCCCCGGCCATTGAACGGCCGCTTCTTGCTGGGTTCTCCTCCGCCTCCTTGGGCCTTCTCCTTGTCGCAACGCTCGTATTCAGCCTTCTGCTGCTCTATGAGGTACTTGACTCTTTTGCAGTTCTGGAGATCGTGGCCCTTGGTGCGGTGGATCTTGCAGTATTACTTGTCGGAGCCGTCCTGCTTGTCGGCTGCCGCTACAGGGGCGGGCTCCTTGCCGGAACCGCTAGCCTGTGCCTTCTTGGCGGGAGCCTCCTTGCCGGACTGCTCAACAACCAACACCTCCTTGCTCTTCTTCTTTCTGTTATTCAGCCGCCGGATTTTCCTTGCCGGGGCGGCATCCTCGCTGTCGCTTCCTCCTGCGCCAGTATCCTCTCCGGGGAGTCTCCTCCCCTCTTCAGCGCGCGCACACTTGTCAGCCAGAGCGTAGAGCTCGCTGACATCCCGGATCTTGGATATAGCCATCTCCTCCCTCATCCGGCGGTTACGCACGTTCTGGTGGAACGCGCGGATAACCGCGGCAGGGTGGACGTCGGGGATGTTGTGCTGGACGCGGCTGAATCTTTGGATGTATTTGCGCTGGGACTCTCCCTCCTTCTGGGCGAGAATGTGGAGATCGCTCTCCTGGCCGTGGGGCTTGTGGCCGCCCGTGAAGGCGCCAACAAACTGGTGGCACAGATCTGCCCATGAAGAGATGGAGTTCTCCGGCAAGTGCATAAGCCAAGACCGGACGTTTGGCTTAAGCACTAGCGGGAAGTAGTTGGCTAGGATCTTCTCGTCGCGTCCCCCGGTAGCCTGCACCGCGATGGTGTAGATGCTGAGGAACTCCGAGGGGTGTGTCTTGCCGTCGTACTTCTCGGGTACGTCGGGCTTGAAATTCTTTATGCTGGGCCACTGGACTCGCCGCAGCTCACGGGTGAACGCGGGGCAACCTGCCGCGTACGGCAAGTCGCCTGGTTCACCGGGCGCGTGCGCGTCGACAGCGGTCCCAGCGCGCTGATCTGACTGTCTTCGGGCTTCTCGTCGACGCTCGATGCGAGTTCGAGCGTCCTCTTGCCGCCTGTCGTCGAGGACCTGGCGCTGGTCACGACGAGCCCGCGGATCCGACGACGCCGTGGAGTCGTCGTCGACGTTGATCCAGCGGGGTGGCGTCTTCTGCTTCCGCGGCGGGGAGTGCACGGTAGTTGCACCCCCGGCGGTCTTGTCGCCATCGGCCTTCGTCTGGTCGACTTGCCGCGGCCGCGATGTCGCCGGCTGCTGCGGCGTGTCGTTGTTGGCGAAGGCGATGAGGCTCTGGATCGTCGCCCTCCAGTCTTCGGCTTTATCTGCCGCTGGAGGGAAGTCGAGGAGCAGCTGTGCTCTTGCTAGAGCTTCTGCTGGAGAGGAGGGGAGCGGCGGCGAGCGGTGCGAGGAGCGAGATATGCTCGGACTTCTAACAGGGTTAGAAGGAGCAGTTTCTCGCCCCGGCGACCGCGCCTTGCTCGTACCAGCGCGCTGGCCTTGAGCATCCCGCGATCCTCCGGCTTGACCACGCCCCAGCAAGCGTATGGAACCTCCTGTACCACGGCGCTGCTGGTCTGGCACCTCCTGAGAGGGACGTGGTGCGTGAACGGACGCCGAGGCCTTGGAGTTCGCCCGGTCGTCCGTCTTGTCCTTGGACTTGGTGGCGCCGTGAGTTTCCTCACCGGCGACCACCCTTCCGCCGGCATCTCCCCCACCAACCGTTGGTTCTGGTGGTGGCGGGATCGACTCAGACGGGCCTCCGGCCTCCGAAGCCTTCTTATTTGGAAGCATGTTGATGCGCCAAAGATGTCGATGAGGTTGATGAAGCTGGTGAAGTTGCTGAAGGTTGCGCCCGCGTGAGCGCCGGATCAGGTTCGCACAACCTCGACGCCCCCTACCTGGCGCGCCAAAGATGTCGGGGGAAACTGTCCTCCTACGAGCACCTATGGGACCGGAGCCCCTTCTATGTTGCGGTAAGGGAGCGGAGGGAGCACGGAGAGCAGATCGAGGAGCACACGCGGGCAGTTTTACCCAGGTTCGGGCCGCGCGGACGCGTAAAACCCTACTCCTGCTTTGGTTGTATTGAGTTCTTGAGCTCGGGAGCTTGAAGATCTATAGTATTAGCTACACCGAGCGAGAGAGTTGTCTAGGTTTCGAACCTCCGCTACGTTGTGCATGGGCCTCCTTTTATAGCTCAAAGGGGTCACCGACAGGTGTCAACATAGAGGAGGGTAAAAGTGTAAATTTGGTGGTAGTTGTAACAGTGCGTGAATAGTGCATGAACAGTGGATGAACAATGGCCTTCACCTAACTTTGACAGTGGGGGACAAGGGCATTAAATGCCCGTCGCCGTCGCCCCCAAAAGCGTCCGTCCATGCTTCTCCGTTCGCCACGGCGGTAGCCTCGTCACCGTGGCTTGCCACCGTGTGCCCCAGGCTGCACAGCCGTCCGCCACGCGTCCCTGGAAGGGCCCCAGGGCGACGTGTGGGCAGACGAGCTGGAGCGCGGGCACACAACGTAGGTTTCCCCGGCAAGCACCTTGCCGGGGTCGTGATCTTGCCGGGCCCGGAAGCTTGTCGCTCTCCGGGTCCTGCCGGGGCGCATGATGCGCCGAGGCATCTCTTGTGATATGTATTCCTTGACCTTCCTGGCAAGCTCCTCTTGCCAGGGTCTTGTGCTAAAGTGATAACCTTGAGCCTGGTGCGGCCTTCCCGGCAAGCTCCTTTTGCCGGGGCCTTGATCTTCTGACTTGTATACTTTGTTCCTGAATGGCTTCATAGGGACCAGAACGGTTCTTGGCGAGCACGTGGTAAGCCCTGCCTCGGGGAGCTGCTACTGCCCGTGCACAAGTTGGGGTACTAAGGTACCCCTATCTTAGTACACCGACAGTGTGTAACCTGAGGACCGGTTTGGCGTAGTATTGATACTCCAAAGGACAGATGGTAACTCCTCAACTCAGCACCCTGGTGTTCTTTGCAAGGGAGTCATAAGCCGGGGCTTGATACCTCGCAAAATCTCCTGATTTGCTCTTTCAGCTTGACCATTGGATTGAGGGTGGGCCAAAGAAGACACGTCTAGGCGAATATGTTCCCGTTGACAAAATTCTTCCATCTCCTCCTTAGATAAATTGGTGCCGTTGTCTGTGCTGATGTTGTGTGGAAAACCAAACCAGAAAATTACCTTTTTGATGAATTTAACTGCTGTTGCCGCATCACATTTGCTCACAGGCTCTGCCTCGATCCACTTTGTAAACTTATCCACAGCCACCAATAGATGCGTCTTTTGAACTTGGCATCGCTTAAAGGGTCCAACCATATCAAGCTCCCAAGTCGCAAACGGCCAGGTTATTGTTATCATCCGGAGCTCCTGCGCCGGAACAAGAGCACGTCGCGAAAACTTCTGACAAGCATCACACTTCCGGACTAGATCCGCCGCATCAGCATGAGCTGTCAACCAATAGAACCCATGTCGAAAAGCTTTAGCCACCAACAATTTTGAACAGGCATGATGACCACAATCCCCTTCATGGATCTCACGAAGAATATCACAACCTTCCTCAGCTGATACACACCGCTGAAATGCTCCAGAGACGCTGCGATGATGAAGTTCCCCGTTTGCAATTGTCATGGACTTAGAACGCCGGACTATCTGTCGTGCCTCTATCTCGTCGTCCGGTAGCTCTCCTCGGCTCAGATACGCCAAATAGGGCAGCGTCCAATCCGGAATAACATGAAGTGCCGCAACTAGCTGTGCCTCCGGATCAGGAACAGCCATGTCTTCCTCTGATGGTACTTGTACTGATGGACTGTGCAGCTCATCCAAAAAAGTATTTGGTGGTACCGGTTTACGTTGAGAACCCAGCCGGCTTAAAGCATCAGCCGCTTCATTCCTTCGCCGGTCTATGTTGTCCACTTGATACCCTTTGAAATATCCAGCAACTGCTTCCACTTCTCGTCTGTAAGCTGCCATGAGAGGATCTCTCGAATCCCACTTGCCTGAAACTTGCTGTGCCACCAAATCTGAATCGCCGAAGCACTTGACCCGGCTGAAGTTCATCTCCTTTGCCATCTGTAGGCCATGAAGTAATGCTTCATATTCCGCTGCATTATTAGTGCAAGGAAACAATAAACGGAGGACGTAACAAAACTTATCACCTCGCGGGGAAGTTAAAACAACTCCAGCCCCCGAGCCTTCTAACTGCCTTGAACCGTCAAAGTGAATCGTCCAGTATGTAAGATCCGGCTTCTCCTCTGGTGTTTGCAATTCTGTCCAATCATTGATGAAATCCACCAATGCCTGAGATTTGATAGCGGTGCGTGGCACATATTTCAATTCATGTGGGCGGAGCTCAATGGCTCACTTCGCCACTCTACCCGTAGCTTCCTTGTTCTGGATTATATCCCCCAATGGTGCTGAACTAACAACAGTTATTGGATGTCCTTGGAAATAATGCTTAAACTTCTGGTTTGCCATGAACACACCATACACCAACTTCTGCCAATGTGGGTACCTCTGCTTTGACTCAATAAGTACTTCACTCACGTAATACACTGGACGCTGAACCGGATATTCCTTCCCTGCTTCCCTGCGTTCAACCACGATTGCCACACTAACTGCCCGTGCGTTGGCGGCGACATATAACAGCAAAGGCTCATTATCAATAGGGGCAGCCAGGACTGGTGGCTTTACCAGCTGTCGCTTCAAATCTTCAAAAGCAGTATTTGCCTCGTCACTCCATATTAACCGATTCGTCTTCCTCAGCATCTGATAAAGCGGAATCGCCTTCTCCCCCAAACGGCTAATAAACCGGCTTAATGTTGTGATCCGGCCAGCGATACGCTGAACATCATTAATGCAAGCCGGATTAGTCAAAGATGTGATTGCCTTGATCTTCTCTGGATTAGCTTCTATTCCTCTGTTTCACACCAAAAACCCAAGGAGCTTGCCTGCCGGAACACCAAAAGCACACTTCTCCGGGTTAAGCATCATCTTATAGGCCCAAAGATTGTCAAAGGTCTCCCTGAGGTCCTCTATCAGCGTCTCCTCCTTTCTTGACTTCACCACAATATCATCCACATAAGCATGAACATTCCTCCCTATCTACCCCTTAAGACAGTTCTGTACGCAGCGCTGATAAGGATCTTGGGCACTCTTGAGCCCAAAAGGCATAGATACATAGCAAAAATCACCAAAAGGAGTTAGCTGTCTTTTCCTGGTCCTTAACTGCCATCTTGATCTAGTGATATCCTGAGTATGCATCCAAAAAACTTAGCCGCTCACATCCCGCTGTAGCATCGATGATCTGATCAATGCGAGGGAGAGCAAAAGGATCAGTTGGACAAGCTTTATTGAGGTCTATGTAGTCCACACACATTCTCCACTTTCCATTCTTCTTTAACACCAGCACCGGATTAGCCAATCACTCTGGGTGAAAAACTTCCACTATGAACCCTGCAGCCAAAAGCCTGGCCACCTCCTCTCCTATAGCCTTGCGCCTCTCTTCGTTGAAGCGGCACAGATACTGCTTGACCGGTTTAAACTTCGGATCAATATTACGACTGTGCTCAGCGAGTTCCCTCGGTATACCTGGCATGTCAGAAGGTTTCCATGCGAAGATATCCCGGTTCTCACGGATGAACTTGATGAGCGCGCTTTCCTATTTGGGATCAAGGTTAGCGCTGATAGTGAATTGCTTGGATGAATCGCCTGGCACAAAATCAACTTGCTTGGCCTCCTCCGCCGATTTAAACTTCAACGCAGGGTCAGGCTTCGTAGTCGGCTTCTTCAATGGGGTCATATCTGCCGGATCAACATTATCCTTGTAAAACTTCAACTCCTCTGTAGCACATACCGCCTCCGCGTAGGCAGCGTCTCCCTCTTCACACTCCAATGCAATCTTGCGACTTCCATGAACCGTGATTGTTCCTTTGTGACCCGGCATCTTGAGCTGTAGATAAACATAACACGGCCTGGCCATAAACTTGGCATAAACCGTCCTCCCGAACAGAGCATGATAAGGGCTCCAGATCTTGACTACTTCAAAGGTTATCATCTCTGACCTGGAATCCAGTTCATCTCCAAAGGTAACTTCTAAATCAATTTTTCCAACTGGGTAGGCTGACTTACCTGGCACTACTCCATGAAATACCGTGTTTGATTGCCTTAGCTTTTTATCCGTCAGCCCCATGTGGCGGAAAGTCTCATAATACAAGATATTGATGCTGCTGCCACCATCCATAAGAACTTTAGTGAAATTGTAGCCACCCACCTGTGGCGCTACCACCAAGGCCAAGTGGCCCGGATTATCAACTCGCATCGGGTGATCCTCCCTGCTCCACACAATGGGCTGCTCTGACAGGAATTGCGGTGTTGCCGGTTCAACCGCGTGGACCGCCCGCTTCAAAACTTTTTGATCTCGTTTACACAAACTCGTGGTAAACACATGATACTGCCCACTACTCAACTCCTTCGGATTACTCTGATATCCAGATTGCTGCTGCTGCTGCTGATGCGGCTGATTGCCCTGGTCATTGTGATTACCCTGGCCCTGCTGTTGGTTGTTTTGGTTATTGTAACCACCTTGACCACGCTGTTGACTACCTCGGTTATTATAACCACCTTGACCATATTGATTATTGGCTCGGTTATTATAACCACTGTTGTTGCCATGATATCCTGATCCGGAGCCGTTCCCCTGGTGACCCGGACCGTAAAACCCCGAGCCTGAACCGCCGTTTGGAGGCCCGTTGTTATAGTTGAAGCGGTTCATTACAGCTTCCATCAAGGGCTTGCATTCTCCTATAGTGTGTTTTGCTGGCCGTTCCCTTATGCTATGCTTCGGACAAGGCTGATTTAACTCCTGGTCCCAGCTGACATTCCCTATGCCGGTTTGTGGAGGCGGTTTGCCCTTATTGCGCTGAAAACTCCCTTGAACTTGGGTATTGGCCACGAAATCAGAGCCACCCTCTGCTTTTCGCTTGCCCAAGAAACTGGTACCAGCTGGATTAACCCGCGCCGGTTTACCAGGCTTGTTGACCTTTCCAGCCTTATCTCCCTCCACTTTTGGATATTTAGTATTGTCAGAATCCCCATATTTTACTAGAGCACTCATGAGAGTTCCCATATCATTACAATCCCGTTTAAGCCGTCCCAGTTTTAACTTGAGAGACTCAAACCGGCAATTGTTTTCTAATGTCACTATTGCCATACTCGGATTGATACCATTCGAAGAGTGCAAGATCTCTGACACTCGCCGTACCCAGGCACTTGTAGACTCCTGCTCTCCTTGCACACAGGTTGCTAGATCCACTATTGACATTGGTTGCTTGCATGTATCCTTGAAGTTCTTGATAAACTGGCGACGCAGCTCTCCCCATGACCCGATAGAATTAGGGGGTAAACCATTTAGCCAGGTCCGGGCTGTACCTTCAAGCATCATGGTAAAGTATTTCGCACAAGCCGCTTCATCCACATCCAGCATCTCCATGGCCATCTCATAACTCTCAACCCAAGCTTCCGGAGCCAAATCTGATGTGTAATTAGGCACTTTGCGTGGGCCTTTAAAATCCTTGGGCAGCTTCACGCTCCGTAAAGCGGGGATAAGACACTGCACCCCAAAAGAACTCGTTGTGACTCCTGTCTCTGATGTGGTCGTGTGAACCGGCGTAATTTGACGGACTTCCTCCCGGGCCACCGATCTTACGCGATTTGCATCCTGAGCTTGTGCATCCACGCCTGCCGGATTATTTTGTCTGTGACGATGTCGCTTGCGTTCACTGCTAGACACTTCTGGCTCCCCCCAATGCCTAGTGTAACTCCAGCTGGGGCGTGGTGTTGAGTGGAGCCTCTCCCGGCTATGAGAATACGCTTGCTGCTGTATTAATGCCGTATTAAGTAGATCCTTAACCCTGCGTGCCTCCAACGCCACAGGAGATGTCCCCTCAATGGGTAAAGCGGCCAAGCGTGAAGCAGCAGCAACGATGTTGTCCAAGGGATTTGAATAACACTACTAGGAAAAGGGCTATAGATGGAATTGATACTAATGGCGCACCAGACAAGCAGTGCGCCACTAGTATATAGTAATGGCGCACCAACTACAGATACGCCATTAGAGTTCAAACTACTAATGGCGCACCAGGCCCAGAGTGCGCCATTAGTATCAAAAAGTTTTTTTTGAACTAGCGCGCCTGTCCAAACATACTAATGGCGCATCGGGACGAAGTGCGCCATTACTAGTTGTAACTAGTAATGGCGCACCAGCAGTAAAGTGCGCCATTAATGTTCTTTTTTTATGATATTTTTTATTCTTTTTTTACAAAACTACTAATGGCGCACTGTCCCAGAGTGCGCCATTACTAGTTTAAACTAGTAATGGCGCACTGTGCGACAGTGCGCCATTAGTATGTTATTTTTTTTTGCAAAACTAGTAATGGCGCACCTACTATAAATGCGCCATTAGTAACCTTGATTACTAATGGCGCATTTATAGTGGGTGCGCCATTAGTAAGTGGGCAGCAACAAGATATTTTGGACAGCCTCTCCTACCCACACTCACTTTCTCCCGCACTTCATTCTCTCCACCTCCTCTCCTCTCGGGTCCCTCCTCTTTTTCACCTCATTTCCACCATATATTCATTCAAATTAAGTGGTTAAATTACCTTGTTTTGATAGGTAAGTAAGGGGGAAGCTATATTTATGTTGTTCTCCATACAACAATGTGCACATGCACTTTTTATGGCCTAGCTAGATCTATCTATGTTCGTGGTGTTGCATATGTTTGTTGTGTTGCATATGTGTTTGTGTTTGGAGGTGTACCGGTATTTGAAATGCGATAGTTGCCAATATTTTCCCGGAATGTTGATTCATTTCCGTATCGGTGAGAATTTTGGCATTAAGCATTCTTTTTTGTCCTATTTTTAGGGAAAGTCATGGCAAATTTTTTCTTGGTTCTAAAATTTCGTTTTGCTCTACCCCGCAGGCGACCATGGTGCGCACGATGACCGAAGGCATCGTGAATAGGTTTTTGAGGTCCGCGAAGGCCGAGATGCTTCAAAAGAACGAGACGGAGATAAGATGTCCGTGTCGAAGATGCAAGCTGAAGAGCCTTATTGCGGACCCAGATTCCGGGCAGGTGCGGGACCACCTGCTCTTGCGTGGTTTCATGGATGGCTATCGGTGGCAAGGTGATGAAGATGACTACGAAGTCGTCCATGGGGCCGGGCAAGAAATGAGGAAGGCAGCAAGACAACCACCGCGGCTCGGGCGGGCGAGAAGACGAAGAATCCCCAGGAGATGATCACGACGGTGATGTTGTACACAGTCAGCATGTAGAAGATGCAGGACATGATGATGAGGAAGATGCCGGAGCAGACGACGGGCATGATCATGAAGATGATGATGCCGGCGGAGCAGACGACGCTGGACCATCGATGGGCTGGGTGCATGACCCTCATATTCAAGAGCTGCTTCTCAAGCAGACCGATAACGCAAGAGCTGCCGCCCGAGAGAAAGCCAAGATGGATCAACTTGAGTTATACGCGGTTACTCCATTGTATGAAGGATGCAGGCCCGAGGATACCCGCCTGAAAGTAATGCTCATGGCTCTGGAGATGAAGGTAAAACACAAAATGACCGACGCATTCTTCGACGAGAACATGTCATTCTGGCACGAACGTCTTCCCAATGGGAACAAGTGCCCCACCAGTTTGGAGGAGGCGAAGAAAATCGTGTGTCCTCTGGATTTACCGCACATGAAATACCATGTGTGCATGAACAATTGCATCATTTATCGGGACGAGCACGCGGAGTCTACCATATGTCCGGTGTGCGGCGTCACTCGATACAAGAAGAGGAAGAAATCTCCTCGAAAAGTGGTGTGGTACTTTCCGATCACTCCTCGTCTGCAGCGGTATTTTGCGGACCCTAAGGTAGCAAAGCTCCTACGTTAGCACGCGGATAGGGAGGAGAAGAAGCGAGAAGATGACGCAAATGATCCGGAGATAGATAAAAAAGACAAGATGCTGAGTCACCCTAAGGATGCGAGCCAGTGGCAAGCGTTGAACTTCGAAAACCTAGAATTTGGGAACGATCCAAGGAACATCGTGCTGGGCGCGAGCACCGATGGAGTCAATCCGTTTGGCAGCCAGAGAAGCACACATAGCACCTGGCCTGTGTTTGTGTGGATGTACAACCTTCCCCCCTGGTTGTGCATGAAGAGGAAGTACATTCACATGAGTATGCTAATTGAAGGACCGAAACAACCAGGGAACGACATCAATCTGTATCTGGGGCTGCTGAAAGAGGAGCTAGACACGCTGTGGACAACGCCAGCCAATATGTGGGACGCCGCAAAGAAAGAATATTTCCCTATGAGAGCCACGCTGCTCACGACGGTGCACGACTATCTCGGTTACGGATATGTCGCGGGGCAGGTGGTCCATGGATTTTCTGGATGCATCAGGTGCATGGATGACACAACGTATCGCCAGCTAGATAGAGATCCCGGGTCTTCGAAAACCGTGTTCATGGGACATCGAAGGTGGCTTCGCGACGATGACCTGTGGAGAAAACGCAAGGATCTGTTCGATGGTGAAACCGAACCCCGAGGACGCCCGCGTACGAGGAGCGGTGAGGAAATAGACGAGCTGTTGAAAAATTGGAAAGATTGCCCACTACCGGGAAAGAAGCAAAAGGCGCCAGAGTCGGGAAAGAAGCGAAAGGCGCCAGAGCCGCTGCTGAAGGTATGGAAAACGAGGTCTGTTTTCTGGGACTTGCCGTACTGGAGATCCACCGTGTGCCTCACAGCCTTGATGTAATGCATATCACGAAGAACGTGTGCGAGAGTCTGCTTGGTACCCTGCTCAACATGCCAGAGAGGACCAAAGATGGGCCGAAAGCAAGGGCAGACTTGAAATCAATGGGCATCAGGCAGGAGCTTCACGCTATATATGATGATCATGATGATGATGATGATGATGAGGCGAAGCAGGACACGGAAAGTCGTCGCAAAGGCAAAAAGGCCAAGAAGACCGGAAATGACTACCCTCCCGCGTGCTTCACTCTAAGTCAGGAGGAGATCGAGCAGTTTTTCACCTGCCTCGTAGGAGTACAACTTCCTTACGGTTACGCGGGGAAGATAAGCAGATACCTAGACCGGGCGAAGCTGAAGTTCAGCGGGATGAAGTCTCACGACTGTCACGTGCTAATGACGCAGATACTTCGAGTTGCAATCTGTGGTATCATGGACGCGCACGTCCGTGAAACCCTATTTGTCCTATGCAACTTTTTCGACGTCATCTCTCGGAAGTCTGTTGGCGTGAGGCAACTCAGAAGGCTACAGGAAGAGATCGTGGTGATACTATGCGAGCTTGAGATGTACTTCCCGCCCGCATTCTTCTACATTATGGTGCATCTGCTGGTCCATATCGTGGACGATATCATCCAACTCGGGCCGACGTTCCTGCACAGCATGATGCCGTTCGAAAGGATGAATGGTGTCATCAAAGGATACGTTCACAACATGTCACGTCCAGAGGGAAGCATAGCCAGGGGCTTTCTGACCGAAGAGTGCATCTCCTACTGCACGAATTATCTAGGCATCGAGAACCCCGTTGGTCTGCCCGTCAACAGGCACCTCGGCGGGCTCGCTGGATGGGGTCACCGTGAGGGTCGCCGCGAAATGCATGTCGACTTCGAGGGTCGACTCGCCGACTTTGAAAGAGCAAACCTAGTCGCGCTACAACACATAGACGTGGTCGATCCTTGGGTGGTTCGGCACAAAACCTTTATTGAGAAGACGTACAATGACCGAGGCCAACAGAGGACGGACGGAGATATAATCAAAGAGCACAACTCATGTTTCACGCGTTGGTTCAAGCAGAAGCTTCTGTCGTACCCTTTACATGATGATTCTTCCGCGGAAGAACAACTCATATTCGCCTTGTCACAGGGCGCCGAGCACAACCTGATGACCTATGAGGCGTACGATATCAACGGCTACACATTCTACACCGAGGCCAAGGACATGAAGAGCGATGGTTATCAGAACTCCGAGGTAACGATGGAATCCTACACCGGTAATGACAAGGACAGATACTACGGAAGGATCGAGGAGATCTGGGAGCTGAGCTACGCTGGAGAGAAATTCCCGATGTTCCGTGTCAGATGGGCCAAGAGCATCCTAAAAGAAGACCGGTATTTGGCCACCATGGTTATACCCGAAGCCAAATCCAAGACCGCGGGCGCACACGTCACCGCGAAAAATGAGCCATGGGTACTGGCTTCCCAAGTTGACCAATGCTTCTTCATTACCGATCCGTCAAAGCCCAGTCGTGTTGTCGTGAGGAGAGGCAAAAGGAAGATCATCGGAATGGATGGAGTAGCCAATGAGCAAGACTTCGACAAGTACGGCGACCCGAGGATCGAACGTGATGACGATGATGAAGTAGCAGCTTACACCACAAGAAGAAGCAGGACCACCCTACCTAAAGGACGTCCGTTCCACAGAAGAACTCCATTTGCGAAAAAGAAGGGCAAGAAGATTGTGAACAGATAGCTAGCTAAGATCGATTGTATTTAAATCGTACCCTTCATTTCTCGATTGTATTTCATGGGCACTTTTTGAACTATCATGAATATTTTTAAATTTCATGGACACTCGATCTCGACCCCCCC
>LR738714.1:779179350-779312093 GCA_902687465.1 Secale cereale
CCCCGGTCCATCGGCCGCCGCCGCCGACCCCCTGCACCCTCGATTCCCCTACTCAACCGCCGCCGCCGACCCATGATATATTCAAAATAATAAATTTGATGATATTTTTTCATATTCATAAATATTTTAAAATAACAAATTTGATGATATTTTTGAAAAAATTATTACTTTTTTATAAAAAAATATTACTGTTATGATTTAAACAAGTTTGAACATATTTAAACACAAATAAGTGTCAACCAGCATTTTTTAAAAGCAAAAAAAAATTAGGGAGGCTGGGAATCGAACCTAGGACCTCCTGGTGGGTGTGCAGAGTGCTGACCAGTCGGGCTAGTGTGGGGGGTTCTGTTAGGTAGTGGGTTAGGTGAAATATATAGCTTTCTGTCGGGCTAGTGAGTAGAACAGAATACTAATGGCGCACCTGGGGGCGGTGCGCCATTAGTGTCTACATACTTATGGCGCACATAGCTGCGGTGCGCCATTAGTAATCCCCCCATACTTATGGGGCCGGCCGCACCCTCCTCTCTCTCCCTCTCGCCAGATCTCCCCCCTCTCCCCGACGCCTCTCTCTCCCTCACCCGCCGACGACTCTCTCTCCGACCGCACCCGCCGACGCCCTCGCCCCCGACGCCCCAGCCTCGACGCCCGGAGCTACGCTGCCGCCGCCCACGCCCCCGACGCCCCGGCCTCGACGCCCGCGCCCCCGACGCCCCGGACGCCCGGAGCTACGCCGCCGCCGCCCGCGCCCCCGACGCCCCGGCCTCCCCCAGGTGCGTGGCCATCACCGGCGAGCCAAAAAAGTTATTGCTTGTCCCTGATATGCAGTAGCTTCTGTACGGCATGCTTGCCCCGCGTTGGGGGCTGGGGAGCTAGGGTTTTGAGGGGCGTGTCCTGTGCCAGCAAGTAGCTAGGCCAAGTTAGATCTAGCGCATTGCGCCGCATAGTCGATAAGCAGCGTTTTCAAAATTGGATGGATGCTAGAATGCTCATTGGTGCACTTTGACTGTCGGGCTCTGCCTTTGCATAAAGTGATGGCAACTGTGTGCAAATGGAATTCCATTTGGAACGTTTGACCTGCTCTGCTCCGTGCTTGTAATTGAGTTGATGAGTATTATGACTTTTGAGAGGCAGACTTGACTAGAATATGCAGGCCTATTGGATCCAAGACATGACACAGCGGTCAGTAATAAATCGCAAAATGAATGATGCTAGAATGTTTAGTTTGGAAATGGCCAGAATGGGATCCAACACAAAGTGCTATTTAACTGTTGTGCTAAGTTACTTGCTGTGAAATCTGATAATGTGTTTGATAACTCTGTGTGCCATTTTCTTAACCGGACTCACTTCTCTTACAACAAAGTAAAATTTGGCAAGTGCTAATGCTACATGGCATCTCCTGTGTCTTGTCCAAGTTGCAAAAATACTTGCTCTGTGATGCAAGGGAAAATTTTCATCAGACCTTGTAGTCTTGTAGAGCAGCAAGCCATAGTTGCACGCGATGATCACTGGTCATCTGAGTAGAACTTGCAATTTAAGTACCTTACTCTTGATGCCCTTGTAACTGCTGGTGTTTACTATCCAGAAAAGAATGAGTACTGTTAGAGTCCACTAAGAAGTACATTTGATGCCCTTACAACTCAATTTATAGCTGTAACACTCGTGTCTCAGGTTGCTTGCCAACAATAGTAGCATATAATTTCATGGTATGTCCTGAACCTTCAAGGTGTAGTTTAGTGTCAGAAGATTCATATTCATAAGTGGACTGCTATTGCAGTTTTTCTATCATTTCCTACACAATATGAAGTTGGACTATAAATCATGGCTTGGCCTAGTTAGCCCATGACTCGACCTAGTTACTCCTGATTTAAATTTGCTCCATGATCTAAATCACAGGAAATATTTGGATTTATTTGAATCACCCTGGATAGTGTATTTACCACACAAGAATGCATAGTGAAGATTTACACTGAATTAGTTTGACCAATTCTGCTTCAAGTTTACTGGTATCAGCAAGTTTGCATTAGAAAATTTTATCAGGAATAAATTCAGTGAGGAATCATATCATCAAATTTTACTCACTGCTTTTCATTCTCTGAATTAAAGATTCAAAGGTAATCTTTAGGAAATAATTATACTCCATGTAGGCACAATTATACTCCATGATTTTGACAAAGGTAAACGAACACCTGAATTAAAGATTCAGGAAATAAGATCTTAGACTCACTACTGAAAACCAAATGTTGTCATAATTGAGAACTTGAGATCCTTACTGAAAACATAATCTAAGCAAGCTACTGAAACCAAATGTTCAGAGACCAAATCCTTACTATAACCAGTGCTAAGATCAGATCCTTAGTGTAACTACAAGTGGCAGCAACTACAGTAACTGAATTTTCAGTAACTACAGAACATACACTAGGCCAAGCTAATTTTTCTATCATTTCCTACACAATATGAAGTTGCTCTAATTATATGTAGTCAAGCTTGCAAATTGGATTTGCTGTAGTCAACCTATTAATATTTGTCAGTTTTGAAAATTCAGTTTATTCGGTTACTGAAAATTCAGTTAATTCAGTTAGGCACACAAATTTCAGAACTTTTGTGTGCCCTAGTACTTGGTGTTTGTAGAAAACCAGGAGTGTCAATGTGACTAGAATTCAGGAATTTATAGCCTAGCAAATTTGTACTGGTCTGCTGGGTCTGAAGCTTACACTGTCTCTTGTGCACCTTTGCTGAATTCCCATGAACCCTTGATGTTCACTTTTTTTGCTATCTAAATTGAGTGTCATTATTTTGTTTGCACCTGTTTTTATATGGGTGAAACTTCACTTGTTTTTAGGCTAGTACAGGGTGTTGCTTTATTCTGTCATCATTTGTAACTATGTCACAAATAAATTGTTCCTTCTTCTGTATTTGACAAGTAATGACTGTTGATAAGCTGAGGCATGTGGATTAAGCAGTTTCTTTGCTGTAACATATTGTATATCACTCCACAATGAAATATAGTACATATTGATGTGCTTGGTAAAACTTGTTCATGTACTGAACTACTAATGCCTTGTGATGCTCTGAATTACTTGTGATGCCTCTGAATTACTTGTGATCACATTGAGAAAGACTTGTAAAGATGATGATCAACTTTTACAGAAAACAATTTCTGTAAACACGTCAGTAACTTTGCTACTTTGCTGGGTTTTGTCTCCGACATTCGTGTCGTGATAGTTTTGCAGGTACCCCGAGAGGCCCTTGAGTTTGCTGGAATGTTGATTAACTTCCGTACCGGCAAATTCGGGTACTCCATATGTCCTATTTTCAGCAAAGGTCATGCTGAAATTTTCCGTGAATTTTAGCATGACTTTGCTAAAAAAATAGGACATATGGGGTACTTGTGACTAATGCATGGGCCGGGGTATCTTAGTAGTTAATTAAGTAGGATCAAGTGCCCCTTTATTCTAGCTGCATTAAACCATAGGCGGCAATAGAGCCAAGTGATTAGGCCCAACTTAGAATTCTCCTTCCTAGCTTAGCTTTTAGGATGCCTCGGTGTCGACAAACCATAAATTATGAAACCTTGGCTTTTAGGGTGCCTCGGTGTCGATAAAAACCGAAATGATGAAAGCTTAGGCTTTTAGGGTGCCTCGGCGTCGAAAAACCCTCAATTATAAAAGCTTAGCTTTTAGGATGCCTCGGTGTCGACAAACCCTAAATGATGAGACCATGATCTTGTTCCTTGACAATAACCAACTTTTTGACCAAACTTTGTTCCTATTTAGAGAGAAACATGGCCAACAACGATGAGGCCGGCGGTTTGGGCGGGATGGCATTCTGGGAGCTGCCCCAGGAGATGGAGGAACAACCTCACTTGTATGAGGACGCCGCCTTCCCCACCGATCCTGACACCACTGATGGTACCGCCGAGGATGACCCCACTGATGCCACCACTGATGGTGCCGTCGAGGATGCCACCACTGATGATGGCGGCGCACGCACAGATGGCAGCCAACCGAAGAGGCAACGGAAGGACCGACGCCCGACCGTGCTCCGCACCCTCAAGGAGGAAGTTACTGAAGTGGACTCCGACGGGAATCCAACGGCGCCCGAACGAATAGTCAAGGGGTACTCGCTTCAGCTCGGGTGCATTCTCCGGAGCACCGTCTCGATCAACACCGAGAACCTGAGGCATCCTGACCGAGGGAATTTGCGCAACCTCCTCTTCACGAAGCTGCACGAACGATACAAGTTCCCCGCTCAATTTGATAACACAAGCCTCAAAGGGAATAAAGTGAACAGTGCTGCCCTCACGAGGATGAGCAAGGCCCTGTCTACTAGGAAAACCAATGTGAAGAGAATGATCGAGAAAGGTGAGAGTTATGAGAAGATCAAGGAGAAAAATCCTTCGATCACCGAAGATGACTACAACGACTTCAAGATCAATTGCTCGAGCACCGCACACTCCGAATCAAGTCAGTGGGGGAAAGAAATGCGGGAGCTCAACTTAGGGGAACACACACTCGGTCCCGGCGGTTACAGACTGGTGGAGCCTATATGGGACAAGGAGGAGGCGGACCATGCCGAGCAAGGCCTACCGCCCCTCTTCGATAAATACGGTGACAAGCAGACCAGGAACTTTGTCAGGGCCCGGTACAAGAAGGACCCGAAAACAAGGAGCTTACCACGGATCCGAAGACCAGGGCGCTTGAGCTTGTTCTGGTAAGGAATACACCCCCGCGTAATTAGCTCCATATGGTTGCATTCTAATTAATGAAGCCAAATTTCTAAATGATTCACATTCCTTCCGCAGGCGACTGAAAGCAGTAGCGCGGGGTCGACTAAGAGCAACCCTTGGGACACAACTCTAAATAGGGCGTGGAATGTAATGAAGAACAAGGATAAGCTCGAGAAGCCGACGTCAGCTGGTCGTGTGGCCGGCAAAGGCTTGTCGACAAAATGGTCGTCATACTATAACGCTGGTGGGCGAAAGGAGAAAAAGACCAGCTCGGAAAGCCAGGCGCGCGAGGTTCAAGAACTCAAGGCACAGGTGGCGCGGATTCCGGAGATTGTCCAAGAGCAAGTGCAACAACAGCTCGGAGCGACGATCACCGCCATTGTGCCTAGCTTGATCGAGGGGTTGCAGGCGTGGATTGCGGGCGGCCAACAGGGGCCGCCCCCGATTCCCAGCTTCACGGCCAGCAACTCGCAGAACGCGATGGCGGGGCCATTGGTGTCTCCGGCGGAGGCGGCATTGGTGTCTCCGACGCCGGCACGGGAGCTTAATGCACCCGGGTGTACGCCGGCCGGCACCTCTGCAGCAAGCGGCCCCTCCGTCAACTGCAAGCCCGCCGTTGGCGGTGCCTCGACATTAGCCGATCTCGACGCCATCATCACGGTAACTAATTAAGCCTCTCTCGGCCGAGGACTTCATCTCCTTGCCTTTGACTGGGCATCCCTGACGCCCTACATGTTTTCGCAGGGCGCCGCCGACGTTCCGTGCACTCTCATGCACTTCGTGAACAACGAGTTGGTCGATGTCGCCAAGGGCAAAATCGTTCAACCGGGCAACCCCTTGTTCCACGGTACCCAGATGCCACCCAACTTGTTTAGGGTTCAACTGGTTCGGGTGTTGCCAGGCTGCGACGAGGTGTTACCTCCGATTCGACCCGTCGGGGCCGACGATGATGACGTGATGACCCTCAGCGCCTGCCTGAGCTGGCCCCTGCTTTGACCGAAGAGCCAGATTCGTTTGGGGGCAGGGGACACCACCCCAAAGACAACACCGCCAGTCGTGCCGGCGCCAAGTCGTCCCCATGGCAAGACCGCCGCAACGGTGCCGGAAATCCCTATGCCACCGGATCCAAACATGCATATGGCACAGGATCAGAACGATGACGACGACGATACATTTGCCAACGTCGATCAGTACTTTGCCGATCATGGTGGGTACGATGGCGACTTCATGGGGCCTCCTTCTCAAGAACCCAACCCAACAAAAGACGTGCGCGATCTAGCTGGTACCGCGGAGAAGTCAAGTTGCAACAGGCGTCGTCTGCCGTTCAGCTCTCAGGAGACGCCTCCAGCTGCCGACTTCACCGAGCCTCAGATAGGCGAGGTGCGAAATATTATCAGCCCCAACACACTCAAGAAGGCGGTCTCTGAGCAGAACTCGGTCCCAATTCAGGAGATCAAGAAGAAGGCACGCAAAAGAAAAACTAACAAGGGTGCGAGCCAGCCGGCACCGAGTACAATCCGTGCTCAGGACGGGCCACCTTCACCTGAGGATGTAATGAGGAGGGTGCATGTTGCGGGTAGGCCGATGCTACCGAGAAATATGCTCGATGCTGCAACCGGTGCTATGCGGAGTCTGCATGACAGTGTTCTTTCTTTGGAGAAGCGGCGTCTCAGAGAGAAGGATGTGGCATACCCGGTTTTCACGGCCAAGGTGCCAGAGGGCAAGGGCTTTGTGGATAACTCCATCGGGGGTACGATCGTCCTGCAGTTTGATGACATCCACGCTATGTTGAACCTTCTTCCGCTGCACTACACCTTCGTTCGGCTATTTTCGCTGAGTATGGAGATGCGGATCATTCGCGACAAGACCCCGGACATCGTGATAGTCGACCCCTTCTACATGCGTGCCAAGATCTTGGGCAGCGCTGGGGACCGGCAAGTCGCGAGTTCTTACCTCGAAGGCGTCATTCTGGCAAACCGAGATAAGGATAACTTCCTCGTGCCTTACTTTCCCGAGTAAGTCCTCCGCCTTAACCGCCCCGTAACATATGAATTCTTAGATTTCGATCGTTCTTCTTTTAACATTCCGTGTTTTCTGCAGTGACACACATTGCACGCTCATCCTCCTACGCCCCAAATATTCCATGGCCACGTATTTCGACCCGGACCGTCAGTCGAAAGTAGACTACACAAATGTCAAGAAGGTTCTTGATGATGTTCTCCCCGGCTACGCCAAATCTGGAGGCACCTTCACCAGGCCTATTCGTAAGTACGGCAAGCACGTGTTCTCCCACAATACGACGTTCTGCTTTGTCAAGTAGCCGCCTGGCGGTCAGAAGGGTGCCTACTACGCCAGCCATCACATGTGGGCGATCGTACGGGACCATCATCAACTTTTGCTACCGAGTAAACTCAAAGATTGGGCCGCGAGCGTGTCGGCAATCCAGGACGCGGACATCAGACAAGAATTCTTTCGCATCCAGTCGGAGTTTGCGGAAATCATCCATCAAGATGTCCTTCGTACCTCGGGGCAGTTCTACCTCAGAAATCAACCGTCGAACAGTGACATCGACACAATGCTACAAATGCAGGCTGACAACGCCCGTGATTTCATGACTCCCACGATAGACGGCGGCTTCATCCACGCTCCGGTCCCTTGAGTCGAGTCGAAAGCAGTGATGCTGTGTCTAGTTCTGAAACATCGATTGGCTCATTTGTAATTAAACTATAATGAACTTGTAGTATGTCTCTTTGGTTTCGAGAGTCGTTCAACTTAGATGTAATCGATGCTATTAATGTCTTGCTTTTCTCTTTCGATCGTTCTGTTGCATACTTATATATTGCTTATGTATTGTCTGTGAATTGGTACTAACGTTTCGTTTGGCTAGTGCATAGCGATGCCGTCGTATGTCGTGTACAAGGGTAAGGTTCCCGGAGTCTACGACGACTGGGAGGAGTGTCGGAGACAGGTTCACCCATTCAACGGTAACAGTTACAAAGGGTACACCACTAGGGCCGAGGCCGAATCTAGATACGCCCGCTATCTAGCGGGAGAGGGGAGGGAGCGTTGGAGGAACCGGATGAAGACGAGTTTCATCGTGATGATGCTCATCGTGATGACCGCAGCTCTCTTCTATGTGATGGTAGTTTAGATGATCGATATCTACTTGTAATGTGAAGACAAACTCGCTACTCGCGGTCTCGAGACTTGTAATATATTGTTCTATCTTTGTTCGGTCTTTTCAATTCGGAGACTAATATGATGAATTGTATTCTGAGACTAATATGATGAATTGTATTCAGAGACTAATCTTCTATTGTATTCGATGAATTTGTTGTTGATGTGTGTTGTCTATATTCTGTGCAATTATACATTTTGTAATCTGTGCAAAAAAACAGAAAAATAATATTAAAAAAAACCTAATATTCATACTAATGGCGCATCACAACACAGTGCGCCATTAGTATGCCAAAGGATACTAATGGCGCATCACCAGACAGTGCGCCATTACTATGCGGACATTACTAATGGCGCATCATGCTGGAGTGCGCCATTAGTATGCCAAAGCACCTGGGTACACATGGCCCCTGGGAGGCATACTAATGGCGCACTACTGTGCATACTAATGGTGCATCAGCGGTGCGCCATTAGTATACCAGATACTAATGGCGCACCAGAGGTGCGCCATTAGTAAAATATACTAATGGCGTGCTAGTAATGGCGCACCACTAATGCGCCATTAATGGCCAAATTAGGTGCGCCATTAGTAGGCCTTTTCCTAGTAGTGTAATGACCCAGAGGGGTAGGAACGTGAGGCGCAGACGTGACCCGCCGATCTTGCTCCACAGTAGGCTGCTGAACCGGCTCATCCCTTGCTGGGGGCGCCCTCCGGTTTAAAGCCAGATCATTGCTGGTCCCCGCCCCGGGTGTCCTGAAAAGATATGTCGCCTCGTAAACCGGCGGTAGAGGAGACTGGTACTTCCGACTCCTTACTCCCTGTGCAGAGGCCTGCTCCATCCTTAGATGAAAAGCCTGATCATTCAGCTCCGCCTGCCTCATTGCTATCATAGCCTTCTCTGTTTGCAGATCTTCCCTTGCTTGATCAATCCGGCCCTTTAACTGAAGGAGCTCTGCATCATGTTGCGCTTTGTCTGCTGGAGCTACCTCTGCCATGGCTCGGGCTGTGAACTCCTTGACTAAAGGGGATAGAACGTCAGTGGGCGAGAGGGCCTGGCCACTCCCCCCTACACCAGCTTCTGCTGTCGCCCCGATCACCGTGGACTGCGGCGTTGGTTGTGAACCGGCCATAAAGATAGCCACCCGGTTTGGCGGGACAAAGGGGCCCGGAATACTGTCTCCGTCAGACTCACCCTCAGACCGGCTGTCCCGCAACTGATACAAAGATTCAGTCTCTCCGGATGAAGATTCGTCGTCGGAGTAGACAACTGTCTCGCCACCGGACTCCGATCCGTCCTCGGCTTGGACCCCGTGAACTGCTCCAACGAAAACGTGCTTCATGGCGGGCTGAATCCGGGCCGATCTCGCACGTTGAGCCGGCTCGACGATGTTGGGGAAGACGTCCGGCTCAGGTCCCGGTTCGCCGATCTTGCCGATGAAGACGTGGATGCCGCCGAAGGGAAACCGGTACCCATATTCGATTGAATCAGCCTCCGGTCCCCAGCCTGCGTCGTCGATGTAGATCCGGCCGCGGCGACTCTTGGTCATCCGGCCGACCGCGTAGCCCTTGAGCCCTTCAAAGCTGCCCTTCAAGAACTCGAAACAATCGTGCGGAGGCCCCACGGTGGGCGCCAACTGTCGTGGAATTAACACGGCAGATGTCCGGTTTAATGGACTTGTTAATGGAACCATCGCACGGGTTAGCTTGAAGGGGTTAAAAGCACACAAAGGACACAGAGGGTTTATACTAGTTCGGCCCCTTCGATGAAGGTAAAAGCCTACGTCTAGTTTGGTTTGGTATTGCTTGGGTGTCGATGAACAGGGAGCGGATTGCTTGCCTGTGTCTCGACGGGTTGTTTCTTGCTTGTCCCTGAACCGTCGCCGGGTCGTCCCTTTATATAAAGGTGACGCCCGGTCCGGTTTACAGAGTCCCGAGGCCGGCTCATACTTGTGTCCGCCTCGGTCTCTGCTTTTTCTTCCTTATCTCTCAAGTTACATGATCAGGCAGTTTACAAACCGTAACTCTATACATGGGCCCTAAGATCTTCATGGGCCGTAACCTCTACTAAGTATTACAATGATACAACGATATTACCATAATCCGGTTTACACTAGCCGGTTCATACCTGCTAGTAATATCCCTGACAAAAACCACAGCCACAGAAATGCTGACGCGTGGATGCCTTTTGGTCCCGGTTGGTGCCACCAACCGGGACCAAAGCCCCTCCTGCCTGGGCTCGACGCACAGGCCACGTGGACACCCATCTGCCCCAGTTCTGGATTTAACCGGGACTAAAGGGTCAGAGCATTAGTACCGACACTTTTGTCCCGGTTCAGGAACCGGGGCTAAAGGCCCAAACAAACCGGGTCTGATGACCCTTTATCTACTAGTGTTAGTATCATATTGTTGAGATGATTGGAGTTCAAGTGGCTGAGCTATGAAGGGTTCTACACCATGGTGTTGGAGAAGGACGAGGTGTGTGTTCTTTGGGTTTGTATTCTCTTGATGCTCCTTTTTGAACAAACAAATTCACCATTTGTCGGAATAATGAATTTTACCATGTTAGACTACTTGCTATATTTAATTATGGTGTTTAATCTTTGTTAACCTTTTTTGCAAGAATTTTAACATTGAAACTCATGATCATACTACTATCACACTGACACTGGCGCAGACAGTTTGGACTTGCTATTTTAAGATTAGATCATATTGAAGTTGTCGGAGATGGCGGGAGAGATGAACAGTGTCGACAAATACAACTATTCATGTCCCATGCTTAGGGTCGAGAAGGACACCAGTGGCCCTGTAGAGGTGTTGGAGTGCAATACAAAGTTGGCGGTGGCGCTGGGCGTGTTGGATGTGTGCTTCAACGCTATCTGGGACCGGCGCATAGGCATCGACATGCTCCACCGGGTCGTTTACGGGCCTCGGGTATGTTAAGCCAAAGCTCTCTGTGTCGGGCAAAGGAACAAGCTCCACAATAGCACTGCAATCTAAAGATCAGAATCAATATCTATTATTTTCAACAAATTTCTTATGTGTTTAGTATGATGTTGTTGATAAGATTGGAGTTCAAGCGGCTAAGCTATGAAGGGTTTCACACCATGGTGTTGGAGGACCCGAAGATCGTCTTGGCGTCCCTACTAAGGTATCCTTCCCTGCAATACTGTATTCTACATTTCCCCATATAAAGTATGTTATACATTTCATAGAAAAATAGGGAAGCATGTTACAAAGCACAGTGATTTCAAGTTGAGATGAGCCTCGTTTGTGGTTTAGTTTGGGCTTAGAGGGACACTACTATTTGAAGATCAAAATCAATTTCTACTTGTTTGACAGATTTGTTATGTACTTAGTATCATATTATTGAGATGATTGGAGTTCAAGTGGATGAGCTATGAAGGGTTCTACACCATGGTGCTGGAGAAGGACGAGGTGTGTGTTCTTTGGGTTTGTATTCTCTTGATGCTCCTTTTTGAACAAAAAATTCACCCTTTGTCGAAATAATGAATTTTATCATGTTAGACTACTTGCTCAATTTGGTTATGGTGTTTAATCTTTGTTACCCTTTTTTGCAAGAATTTTAACATTCAAACTCATGATCATACTATTATCACACTGACACTTGCACAGGCAGTTTGGACTTGCTTATTTTAAGATTAGATCATATTGAAGTTGTCGGAGATGGCGGGAGAGATGAACAGTGTCGACAAATACAACTATTCATGTCCCATGCTTAGGGTCGAGAACGACACCAGCGACCTTGTAGAGGTGTTGGAGTGCAATACAAAGTTGGCGGTGGCGCTGGGCGTGCTGGATATGTGCTTCAACCCTGTCAGGGACCGGCGCATAGGCATCGACATGCTCCGGGTCGTTTACGGGCCTCGGGTATGTTAAGCCAATGCTCTCTTTGTCGGGCAAAGGAACAAGCTCCAGAATAGCACTGCAATCTAAAGATCAGAATCAATATCTATTATTTTAAACAAATTCCTTATGTGTTTAGTATGATGTTGTTGATAAGATTGGAGTTCCAGCGGCTAAGCTATGAAGGGTTCGACACCATGGTGTTGGAGGACCCAGAGATCGTCTTGGTGACCCTGCTAAGGTATCCTTTGCTGCAATATTGTATTGTACAATTCCCCATATAAAGTCTGCTATACATTTCATAGAAAAATAGGGAAGCATGTTACAAAGTACAGTGATTTCAAGTTGAGATGAGCCTCGTTTGTGGTTTAGTTGGGGCTCAGGGTGACATTGCTATCTGAAGTTCAGAATCAATTTCTATTTCTCTCGATAAATTTCATATGTGTTTACTACGAAGTTGTTGAGTAGATCGGAGTTCAAGCGGCTAAGCTATGAAGGGTTCTACACCATAGTACCAGAGAAGGACCCAGAGATCTTCTCAGTGGTACTGCTATGGTATCCTTTCACTAGTGTTTTGTACATTTGCCCATAGAAAGTGCACCACACATTTCTTAACTTAGATGGAAGCACGGTATAAGTACAGTGATTTCAAGTAAAGATGGGCCTCGTTTGCGGTTTAGCTGGGGCTTAGAGTGACACTACTAACTGAAGATCAAAATCAATTTCTACTTGTTTGACAGATTTGTTATGTACTTAGTATCATATTGTTGAGATGATTGGAGTTCAAGTGGCTGAGCTATGAAGGGTTCTACACCATGGTGTTGGAGAAGGACGAGGTGTGTGTTCTTTGGGTTTGTATTCTCTTGATGCTCCTTTTTGAACAAAAAAATTCACCATTTGTCGGAATAATGAATTTTACCATGTTAGACTACTTGCTAAATTTAATTATGGTGTTTAATCTTTGTTACCCTTTTTTGCAAGAATTTTAACATTGAAACTCGTGATCATACTACTATCACACTGACACTGGCACAGACAGTTTGGACTTGCTTATTTTACGATTAGATCATATTGATGTTGTCGATGATGGCGGGAGAGATGAACAGTGTCGACAAATACAACTATTCATGTCCCATGCTTAGGGTCGAGAAGGACACCAGTGACCCTGTAGAGGTGTTGGTGTGCAATACAAAGTTGGCGGTGGCGCTGGGCGTGTTGGATGTGTGCTTCAACCCTATCAGGGACCGGCGCATAGGCATCGACATGCTCCACCGGGTCGTTTACGGGCCTCGGGTATGTTAAGCCAAAGCTATCTCTCTCGGGCAAAGGAACAAGCTCCAGAATAGCACTGCAATCTAAAGATCAGAATCAATATCTATTATTTTCAACAAATTTCTTATGTGTTTAGTATGATGTTGCTGATAAGATTGCAAATCAAGCGGCTAAGCTATGAAGGGTTTCACACCATGGTCTTGGAGGACCCGAAGATCGTCTTAGCGTCCCTACTAAGGTATCCTTCCCTGCACTACTGTATTGTACATTTCCCCAAATAAAGTCTGCTATACATTTCATAGAAAAATAGGGAAGCATGTTACAAAGTACAGTGATTTCAAGTTGAGATGAGCCTCGTTAGTGGTTTAGTTGGGGCTTAGAGGGACACTACTATCTGAAGTTTAGAATCAAGCGGCTAAGCTATGAAGGGTTTCACACCATGGTCTTGGAGGACCCGAAGATCGTCTCTGCGTCCCTACTAAGGTATCTTTCCCTGCAATACTGTATTTTACATTTCCCCATATACAGTCTGTTATACATTTCATAGAAAAATAGGGAAGCATGTTACAAAGTACAGTGATTTCAAGTTGAGATGAGCCTCGTTTGTGGTTTAGTTGGGGCTTAGAGGGACACTACTATTTGAAGATCAAAATCAATTTCTACTAGTTTAACAGATTTGTTATGTACTTAGTATCATATTGTTGAGATGATTGGAGTTCAAGTGGATGAGCTATGAAGGGTTCTACACCATGGTGTTGGAGAAGGACGAGGTGTGTGTTCTTTGGGTTTGAATTCTCTTGATGCTCCTTTTTGAACAAAAAAATTCACCCTTTGTCGGAATAATGAATTTTATCATGTTAGACTACTTGCTCAATTTAATTATGGTGTTTAATCTTTGTTACCCTTTTTTTGCAAGAATTTTAACATTCAAACTCATGATCATACTACTGTCACACTGACACTTGCGCAGACAGTTTGGACTTGCTTATTTTAAGATTAGATCATATTGAAGTTGTCGAAGATGGCGGGAGAGATGAACAGTGTCGACAAATACAACTATTCATGTCCCATGCTTAGGGTCGAGAAAGACACCAGCGACCTTGTAGAGGTGTTGGAGTGCAATACAAAGTTGGCGGTGGCGCTGGGCGTGCTGGATGTGTGCTTCAACCCTGTCAGGGACCGGCGCATAGGCATCGGCATGCTCCAACGAGTCGTTTACGGGCCTCGGGTATGTTAAGCCAATGCTCTCTCTGTCGGGCAAAGGAACAAGCTCCAGCATAGCACTGCAATCTAAAGATCAGAATCAATATCTATTATTTTCAACAAATTTCTTATGTGTTTAGTATGATGTTGTTGATAAGATTGGAGTTCAAGCGGCTAAGCTATGAAGGGTTCGACACCATGGTGTTGGAGGACCCAGAGATCGTGTTGGTGTCCCTGCTAAGGTATCCTTCGCTGCAATATTGTATTGTACAGTTCCCCATATAAAGTCTGCTATACATTTCATAGAAAAAAGGGAAGCATGTTACAAAGTACAGTGATTTCAAGTTGAGATGAGCCTCGTTTGTGGTTTAGTTGGGGCTCAGAGTGACATTGCTATCTGAAGTTTAGAATCAATTTCTATTTTCTTCGATAAATTTCATATGTGTTTACTATGAAGTTGTTGAGTAGATCGGAGTTCAAGCGGCTAAGCTATGAAGGGTTCTACACCATAGTACCAGAGAAGGACCCAGAGATCTTCTCAGTGGAACTGCAATGGTATCCTTTCACTAGTGTTTTGTACATTTGGCCATAGAAAGTGCACCACATATTTCTTATCTTAGATGGAAGCACGGTATAAGTACAGTGATTTCAAGTCAAGATGGGCCTCGTTTGCGGTTTAGCTGGGGCTTAGAGTGACTCTACTATCTGAAGATCAAAATCAATTTCTACTTGTTTGACAGATTTGTTATGTACTTAGTATCATATTATTGAGATGATTGGAGTTCAAGTGGCTGAGCTATGAAGGGTTCTACACCATGGTGTTGGAGAAGGACCAGGTGTGTGTTCTTTGGGTTTGTATTCTCTTGATGCTCCTTTTTGAACAATTAAATTCACCATTTGTCGGAATAATGAATTTTACCATGTTAGACTACTTGCTCAATTTAATTATGGTTTTTAATCTTTGTTACCCTTTTTTGCAAGAATTTTAACATTGAAACTCATGATAATACTACTATCACACTGACACTGGCGCAGACAGTTTGGACTTGCTTATTTTAAGATTAGATCATATTGAACTTGTCGGAGATGGCGGGAGAGCTGAACAGTGTCGACAAATACAACTATTCATGTCCCATGCTTAGGGTCGAGAATCAAACCAGTGACCCTGTAGAGGTGTTGGTGTGCAATACAAAGTTGGCGGTGGCGCTGGGCGTGTTGAATGTGTGCTTCAACCCTATCAAGGACCGGCGCATAGGCATCGACATGCTCCACCGAGTCGTTTACGGGCCTCGGGTATTGTCAGGGATATGGTTAGTAGGTATAAACCGGATATTGTAAACCGGCTTGGTTATATTGTACTTGGTTTTACTATGTTAGTAGTGACTACGGCCCATGAGATTTCAAGGCCCATGTATAGAAGTATGGTTTGTAAACCGACAAGAGATGTAACTTGAGAGATAAGAAAGAGAAGACAGAGACCGAGGCGGACACGATTATGAGCCGGCCTCGGGACTCCGTAAACCGGACCAGGCGTTGCCTCTATATGAAGGGACGGCCTGGACGGTTCAGGGGCAAGCAACAATCAATCCGTCGAGACGCAGGCAAAGCGAATCCGCTCCCTGTAAACCGACGCCCAAGCAATACCAAACCAACTAGACGTAGGCTTTTACCTTCTCGAAGGGGCCGAACTAGTATAAATCCTTTGTGTCCTTTGTGTGCCATGAAAACTTTCAAGCTAACCCGTGCGATGGTTCCATCATCAAGTCCGCTAAACCGGACATCTGCCGTGTTAATTCCACGACATGTCGTGAAATTAACACGTCAGATGTCCGGATCAACGGACTTAGTGTTGAGGCGCGCATCTATGTGGTAGCTTGAAGGGGTTGAGCGGAATCGAGAGATGCGATGCAAGACACGGATTTAGACAGCTTCGGGCCCCGGGAAACATCATCCGGTAATAACCCTACGTGCTGTTTGAGGCTAGATCTCATTATGATCCTCGTGGTGTCGCCGGTAAACCGGCTCTTCGTGTCTAACCCTAGAAACTTGTCTAAACTTCTCCTCTAAACTTGTCTCTTGTCTAACTTATGAAAACTTGTCCTCTTTGGGGAGCCCTGCCCCTCCTTATATATGTTGAAGGGGAGGCTTTACATGACTAGTCCTAGTAGGACTAGGATTGATCTATTACAAGGAGTCCTAGTCTTGCTTCCTTTGTATGAGAATATTCCTTGCGCTTTATTCATAAACCGGCCCACAATTAATATGAACCGGCTTTCTGGGCCTTGGGCCTTGTCATCCATGATCCATACGCCGGGTTACCAGTGAGTAATATCATTTAGGCAGGTTGCTTATAAACCGCCTGGTGATAACGGATCGCCAGTGAATCACCAAGTGTAAACCGCCAAATCCGGCCGGGTTATAATTCCGGCCGGTTCATACCGCGGGGGTATATCCCCAACATTAGCCCCCAAGTTTGGCTTGGATGTGTCCATGGTAAACTTATGCTCCAAAATAAACACAAGAACAAATTTGATGGGATGTGCTCCGAGTTAAGAATTCTTGTAAACCGGCACCTGATCATCTTTTAAGTCCTTGTCCTTCCTTCTTCTAGAAAATCCGTGGCAACAGACCAACTTCATATTCAACTTGCTTGCATAAGAAATATTGTAAATAAAGAATCCATTTGAATCGGCCTTCAATGCTCTGACTTGACAAAAATATTGGTCTTTGAAATATTCAACTGATATCCAGCCGGCTTAAAGATGTAGAACTTGTCGGTTTATGATTGCCAAAATTGCCGGGTCACACAATTAATCTGATTTGCCAGAACTGAAAATTTGAAGATGTTCCTCCTTTATATGCATATTCCCTATAGCCCCCAAGTGCCGGGTCATTATGTAATAATGAGCAGGGACTTTGTATATACTTCATTGAACATAGCCTTGTATAATCTTGAAGAAATCCAGATTGTTCATCCCAATCACTATGAAACTGAATATTCCATATTATGTAGCCCCCAAGTGCCGGGTCATTATGCAATAATGAGCAGGGACTTTGTAGATATAATCATTGAAAATAATACTATATAATGTAACTTCCATCGTGGGGTTTGAATCCACGTCCACAAGGTTAAGAGCTTTGTGCTTTACCAACTGAGTTAAATGGGCCTTTCAATATAATGGATGAATACTTGTGTACCTTGAATTGTTGACAGGAGCGATTGGTAGCCCCCAAGTTCCGGTTTAGCTATATTTAGAAGGTGAACCGGTACTTCTAGATGAAGCAAATGATCTTTCCATTAGCCCCCAAGTGTCAAGTAGACAACTTGCTTGTGTGCTTGAGACTTTTGTCTTTGAATTGCTGCTGTTTTACTGCTTCAACTGACCATTAGCCCCCAAGTGTCAAGTAGACAACTTGTTCGTGTGCTTGAGACTTGTGTATTTGATGTAATTTCAATTTGAATAATGTAGCCCCCAAGTGCCGGGTTGTAAGCCTGCAGCAACTCGGGACTATTCCTTTGTAGAATAAATCACTTCCATCGTTGAAATAATATCCATTGCGCTTGAAAGCGACTTTGAAGACCTCAATCATAATATTGATAACCATAATAGGAATCCAGCCATGTTTGGCTATTGAATAATATAATCCGGTTGGAAGACCGGTTCCAATGATGTTTGATCACAATCGGGCCGGGTTTAATAAACACCGGTCATTATTTTGTCTCATACTGGCGACTTATAGTCAAAACCAGGCCGGTTTAGTAAACACCGGTCATTATAACTGATCATGTACTGCCAATATGTATTTAAAAACAAGATATTTCATACCTGCGATCAAGTATGCTTGATATTCGTAATCCGGCGAAATTTGCAATTTCCTGAGGTAGTCTTTGATAGATCCAATAATAATTCCGGGCTTGATAACAGACACCGGTTCACTTTGTTCAGAAATTTGTGGCTTTGTTGCCTAATAGATGATCCGGGTTATAATGAACACCGGTTTACTCATGCTGGTATTCATGATCCAGACTTTTCACTTTATAGATATGTGGTCAACTTGTCTAGCTGTTCCACTCCGGTTTAAAAGGTTATAGAACACAAAAACATCAAAAATATGCAAATTTTGCAAATAAGACCATGTAGTCGAGGCTTTTTCAAAGAGCTGCCAGGCTCAAAGCAAGGTTCAGCCAATCAATGGGACGTGGGCGAACCTACTGTCCCAAGGGGCCTAGCCAATCACTGAACGTGAGCGTATCAACTGTTCAGAGGGCCGATAGAACCGCAAACAAAAACCGAGCCAATCAATGGGACGTGGGCAAACCGACTGTCCCAAGGGGCCTAGCCAATCACTGAACGTGAGCGTATCAACTGTTCAGAGGGCCGATAAAACCGTAAACAAAGCCAATCAATGGGACGTGGGCAAACCTGACTGTCCCAAGGGGCCTAGCCAATCACTGAACGTGAGCGTATCAACTGTTCAGAGGGCCGATAAAACCGTAAACAAAGCCAATCAATGGGACGAGGGCAAACCTGACTGTCCCAAGGGGCTTTTAGGGTTCCTCCTGAACCTGTGGGTTTTGCTTTTCATGGAGTCTTCTCTTCTTGAACCGGATATTATCTCCTGTTCCCGAGAGTTCTATTGCTCCTTCACATATTCTGCAAAATCAGATAGACTGATCAAAGCATCTTATTTTCTTAATGAAAAATGATATATAACAAGAGAAATAATATTGTAGATGGATATCACCTGAGTGAGTTTGAACCGGTATGTTGAATGGGCCGGATCAAAAAGTTGGATAGTAAAACGACCGCATTATCAGAGGCGGCTCAAACAATTAAACTAGTTGTGGGGTTGTAAACCGGTGAAAATGAGCAAGTTGTCCTCCGTGTTATAAACCGGTGCTGTCGCGTAAGACGGTCACGGCTTTGTAAATCGGCGCGGTTGTGAGAGACGGCCACGGCGTTGTAAACCGGCGCTTGAATCCGTGGAATAACGACGATCACTTGTGTCGACCAATGTTTGGCGTGCCTTAATCTCCGTGGTATTATATCATTTTATAATGAATAATTTTTCTGCATGTAAAATACAGCAAGGCGAGGTATTTTTGCTCGGATGAATTAATATGTATTGAAAAATAAATAGGATAAATATCACCTGATTCGCCTGGAGAACAGATGAGTCGGTCGCGGCCTTGTAAGCCGGCACGTGCGGGCGAATTAATTGCAGGCGCAGACATCTGTGTGTTAATGTGGACCGGACCGTAAAAATAACGGCGTGCGCTCGTCCATTGGTGAGGGAGTCGGTCGCGGCCTTGTCGGTCGAGGTGCTGGAAGTCAGCGCGCGTGGGCACGGGCAGACGAGTTGATTGACGTGTTGAGGTAAACCGGATCGCAACACGTATATTCGTGCACCCGCGGCATTACCACCACCCCTTTTTCTTTTTAATAGTCGTCCTGCGCAAAGAAAAAATATCACGTGCAAGAGTAATTGTCGTCGGATGAATTTAACATGTGCTTAAAATAAATAGGGTATATATCACCTGGATTTGTCCGGACGACAGATGATCCGTGCAGGTGCTATAATTTGATCGGATCGAATATCAGTGTAGATGTACCAGCATTCTAGTCTTCCTGGAGTACTGCTAGTACCATTAATTAATTCCTTGACCATATGATCCTCTACTAGTATTTTAATACTAGTTGCTTTTTGCTTCTGATCCTTGTAGCTAGCTCAACCACCACAGTAGTAATATAGCTTTTTCTTTTGCGTGATGACGTGCAATGTGGAGCAGCTCCTCCCTGGACAATGAGTAGCAGGTGCAAATTGAACGGCTAGGGACGAATTGATTGATGCGGTGGCAGTGGCCGTACCAAATCCTTATCCTGGTTGATGCTTAATTTATGCTTATCCATTATTTGTACTAGTTGATGTCTATTCATGCACAGGAGCTGGGGAAACCATCGGACTTTGCTTTTTGCCTCGATCAGTACTCGGACCGTGCCTGTGCATGGGTTAGGCCGACCCGGGAGTTTTCCTGAAGCCGCAAACCGTCGCCGTGCTCGACACGTGATTGCGACTCGTGACGGATTCGAACAACTGTATTTGAAGTAGCAGCAGCAGTTTCGCAGATTACCATAAAAAGCCGGTTTTGCTGCCCACCTGTATCCGGGTTCGGCCTTGACCCGTTGAAAAAATTTGCAGCACGCCTAGGGAACCACGCTATGCAATAGCGATGGAATCTGATGCTCCCAATCAGATACGGATGACGGAGCCTTCCCAAGTCATAACTATCGATCTCGGCGGATCGGACAGCGGAAGCCTTTTTTCCGCTCCCGGCAGAATTTGTGATTTTAACAGCAGGGCACGGTGAAACCCATCTTCAATCGATTTAGATTGATCTTCTCGCGTCGGTGAAGAACTGAACACAGAACCCCAATTATTTCCATCTCAATCCGGTCTTCATTATTCCGACGGCTCATCGTGTTGATGAGGTAGATTCTTCTTTAATCCGGCACATCGCGAGCTTCACGTTCCCTAGAAAAAGATCCCTCCAAAAACTCAACACCACTGTGCGCAGGCCCCAAGGTGGGCGCCAACTGTCGTGGAATTAACAAGGCAGATGTCCGGTTTAGCGGACTTGATGATGGAACCATCGCACGGGTTAGCTTGAAAGGATTCATGGCACACAAAGGACACAAAGGATTTATACTAGTTCGCCCCTTCGAGAAGGTAAAAGCCTACGTCTAGTTGGTTTGGTATTGCTTGGGAGTCGGTTTACAGGGAGCGGATTCGCTTTGCCTGCGTCTCGACGGATTGATTGTTGCTTGCCCCTGAACCGTCCAGGCCGTCCCTTCATATAGAGGCAACGCCTGGTCCGGTTTACGGAGTCCCGAGGCCGGCTCATAATCGTGTCCGCCTCGGTCTCTGTCTTCTCTTTCTTATCTCTCAAGTTACATCTCTTGTCGGTTTACAAACCATACTTCTATACATGGGCCTTGAAATCTCATGGGCCGTAGTCACTACTAACATAGTAAAACCAAGTACAATATAACCAAGCCGGTTTACAATATCCGGTTTATACCTACTAACCATATCCCTGACAGGTATGTTAAGCCAAAGCTCTCTCTCTCGGGCAAAGGAACAAGCTCCAGAATAGCACTGCAATCTAAAGATCAGAATCAATATCTATTATTTTCAACAAATTTCTTATGTGTTTAGTATGATGTTGTTGATAAGATTGGAGTTCAAACGGCTAAGCTATGAAGGGTTCGACACCATGGTGTTGGAGGACCCGGAGATCGTCTTGGCGTCCCTGCTAAGGTATCCTTCCCTGCACTACTGTATTGTAAATTTCCCCATATAAAGTCTGCTATACATTTCATAGAGAAATAGGGAAGCATGTTACAAAGTACAGTGATTTCAAGTTGAGATGAGCCTCGTTTGTGGTTTAGTTGGGGCTCAGAGTGACATTGCTATCTGAAGTTTAGAATCAATTTCTATTTTTCTCGATAAATTTCATATGCGTTTACTACGAACTTGTTGAGTAGATGGGAGTTCAAGCGGCTAAGCTATGAAGGGTTCTATAGCATAGTACCAGAGAAGTACCCAGAGATCTTCTCAGTGGTACTGCTATGGTATCATTTCACTAGTGTTTTGTACATTTGCCCATAGAAAGTGCACCACACATTTCTTATCTTAGATGGAAGCACAGTATAAGTACAGTGATTTCAAGTCAAGATGGGCCTCGTTTGTGGTTTAGCTGGGGCTTAGAGTGACACTACTATCTGAAGATCAAAATAAATTTCTACTTGTTTGACAGATTTGTTATGTGCTTAGTATCATATTTTTGAGATGATTGGAGTTCAAGTGGCTGAGCTATGAAGGGTTCTACACCATGGTGTTGGAGAAGGACGAGGTGTGTGTTCTTTGGGTTTGTATTCTCTTGATGCTCCTTTTTGAACAAAAAAATTCACCCTTTGTCGGAATAATGAATTTTATCATGTTAGACTACTTGCTCAATTTAATTATGGTGTTTAATCTTTGTTACCCTTTTTCGCAAGAATTTTAACATTGAAACTCATGATCATAGTACTATCACACTCACACTGGCACAGACAGTTTGGACTTGCTTATGTTAAGATTAGATCATATTGAAGTTGTCAGAGATGGCGGGAGAGATGAACAGCGTCGCCAAATACAACTATTCATGTCCCATGCTTAGGGCCGAGAAGGACACCAGCGACCCTGTAGAGGTGTTGGAGTGCAATACAAAGTTGGCGGTGGCGCTGGGCGTGTTGCATGTGTGCTTCAACCCTATCAGGGACCGGCGCATAGGCAGCGACATGCTCCACCGGGTCGTTTACGGGCCTCGGGTATGTTAAGCCAAAGCTCTCTCTGTCGGGCAAAGGAACAAGCTCCACAATAGCATTGCAATCTAAAGATCAGAATCAATATCTATTATTTTCAACAAATTTCTTATGTGTTTAGTATGATGTTGTTGATAAGATTGGAAATCAAGCGGCTAAGCTATGAAGGGTTTCACACCATGGTCTTGGAGGACCCGAAGATCGTCTTGGCGTCCCTACTAAGGTATCTTTCCCTGCAATACTGTATTGTACATTTCCCCATATAAAGTCTGTTATACATTTCATAGAAAAATAGGGAAGCATGTTACAAAGTACCGTGATTTCAAGTTGAGATGAGCCTCGTTTGTGGTTTAGTTGGGGCTTAGAGGGACACTACTATTTGAAGATCAAAATCAATTTCTACTTGTTTGACAGATTTGTTATGTACTTAGTATCATATTGTTGAGATGATTGGAGTTCAAGTGGATGAGCTATGAAGGGTTCTACACCATGGTGTTGGAGAAGGACGAGGTGTGTGTTCTTTGGGTTTGTATTCTCTTGATGCTCCTTTTTGAACAAAAAAATTCACCCTTTGTCGGAATAATGAATTTTATCATGTTAGACTACTTGCTCAATTGAATTATGGTGTTTAATCTTTGTTACCCTTTTTTGCAAGAATTTTAACATTCAAACTCATGATCATACTACTATCACACGGACACTTGCGCAGACAGTTTGGACTTGCTTATTTTAAGATTAGATCATATTGAAGTTGTCGGAGATGGCGGGAGAGATGAACAGTGTCGACAAATACAACTATTCATGTCCCATGCTTAGGGTCGAGAAGGACACCAGCGACCCTGTAGAGGTGTTGGAGTGCAATACAAAGTTGGCGGTGGCGCAGGGCGTGCTGGATGAGTGCTTCAACCCTGTCAGGGACCGGTGCATAGGCATCGACATGCTCCACCGGGTCGTTTACGGGCCTCGGGTATGTTAAGCCAAAGCTCTCTCTATCGGGCAAAGGAACAAGCTACAGAATAGCACTGCAATCTAAAGATCAGAATCTATATCTATTATTTATTTATTTTCAACAAATTTCTTATGTGTTTAGTATGATGTTGTTGATAAGATTGGAGTTCAAGCGGCTAAGCTATGAAGGGTTCGACACCATGGTGTTGGAGGACCCAGAGATCGTCTTGGTGTCCCTTCTAAGGTATCCTTCGCTGCAATATTGTATTGTACATTTCCCCATATAAAGTCTGGTATGCATTTCATAGAAAAATAAGGGAAGCATGTTACAAAGTACAGTGATTTCAAGTTGAGATGAGCCTCGTTTGTGGTTTAGTTGGGGCTCAGAGTGACATTGCTATCTGAAGTTTAGAATCAATTTCTATTTTTCTCGATAAATTTCATATGTGTTTACTACGAAGTTGTTGAGTAGATCGGAGTTCAAGCGGCTAAGCTATGAAGGGTTCTACACCATAGTACCATAGAAGTACCCAGAGATCTTCTCAGTGGTACTGCTATGGTATCCTTTAACTAGTGTTTTGTACATTTTCCCGTAGAAAGTGCACCACACATTTCTTATCTTAGATGGAAGCACAGTATAAGTACAGTGATTTCAAGTCAAGATGGGCCTCGTTTGCGGTTTAGCTGGGGCTTAGAGTGACACTACTATCTGAAGATCAAAATCAATTTCTACTTGTTTGACAGATTTGTTACGTACTTAGTATCATATTGTTGAGATAATTGGAGTTCAAGTGGCTGAGCTATGAAGGGTTCTACACCATGGTGTTGGAGAAGGACGAGGTGTGTGTTCTTTGGGTTTGTATTCTCTTGATGCTACTTTTTGAACAAAAAAATTCACCATTTGTCGGAATAATGAATTTTATCATGTTAGACTACTTGCTCAAATTAATTATGGTGTTTAATCTTTGTTACCCTTTTTTGCAAGAATTTTAACATTGAAACTCATGATCATACTACTATCACACTGACACTGGCGCAGACAGTTTGGACTTGCTTATTTTAAGATTAGATCATATTGAAGTTGTCGGAGATGGCGGGAGAGATGAACAGCGTTGACAAATACAACTATTCCTGTCCCATGCTTAGGGTCGAGAAGGACACCAGCGACCCTGTAGAGGTGTTGGAGTGCAATACAAAGTTGGCGGTGGCGCTGGGCGTGCTGGATGTGTGCTTCAACCCTGTCCGGGACCGGCGCATAGGCATCGACATGCTCCACCGGGTCGTTTACGGGCCTCGGGTATGTTAAGCCAATGCTCTCTCTGTCGGGCAAAGGAACAAGCTCCAGAATAGCACTGCAATCTAAAGATCAGAATCAATATCTATTATTTTCAACAAATTTCTTATGTGTTTAGTATGATGTTGTTGATAAGATTGGAGTTCAAGCGGCTAAGCTATGAAGGGTTCGACACCATGGTGTTGGAGGACCCAGAGATCGTCTTGGTGTCCCTGCTAAGGTATCCTTCGCTGCAATATTCTATTGTACATTTCCCCATATAAAGTGTGCTATACATTTCATAGAAACATAGGGAAGCATGTTACAAAGTACAGTGATTTCAAGTTGAGATGAGCCTCGTTTGTGGTTTAGTTGGGGCTCAGAGTGACATTGCTATCTGAAGTTTAGAATCAATTTCTATTTATCTCGATAAATTTCATATGTGTTTACTACGAAGTTGTTGAGTAGATCGGAGTTCAAGCGGCCAATCTATGGTGGGTTCTACACCATAGTACCATAGAAGGACCCAGAGATCTTCTTAGTGGTACTGCTATGGTATCCTTTCACTAGTGTTTTGTACATTTGCCCATAGAAAGTGCACCACACATTTCTTATCTTAGATGGAAGCACAGTATAAGTACAGTCATTTCAAGTCAAGATGGGCCTCGTTTGCGGTTTAGCTGGTGCTTAGAGGGACACTACTATCTGAAGATCAAAATCAATTTCTACTTGTTTGACAGATTTTTTATGTACTTAGTATCATATTGTTGAGATGATTGGAGTTCTACACCATGGTGTTGGAGAAGGCCGAGGTGTCTGTTCTTTAGGTTTGTATTCTCTTGATGCTCCTTTTTGAACAAAAAAATTCACCCTTTGTCGGAATAATGAATTTTATCATGTTAGACTACTTGCTCAATTTAATTATGGTGTTTAATCTTTGTTACCCTTTTTGCAAGAATTTTAACATTGAAACTCATGATCATACTATTATCACACTGACACTGGCGCAGACAGTTTGGACTTGCTTATGTTAAGATTAGATCATATTGAAGTTGTCGGATATGGCGGGAGAGATGAATAGTGTCGCTAAATACAACTATTCATGTCCCATGCTTAGGGTCGAGAAGGACACCAGCGACCCTGTAGAGGTGTTGGAGTGCAATACAAAGTTGGCGGTGGCGCTGGGCGTGCTAGATGAGTGCTTGAACCCTGTCAGGGAACGGTGCATAGGCATCGACATGCTCCACCGGGTCGTTTACGTGCCTCGGGTATGTTAAGCCAAAGCTCTCTCTATCGGGCAAAGGAACAAGCTCCAGAATAGCACTGCAATCTAAAGATCAGAATCAATATCTATTATTTTCAACAAATTCCTTATGTGTTTAGTATAATGTTGTTGATAAGATTGGAGTTCAAGCGGCTAAGCTATGAAGTGTTCGACACCATGGTGTTGGAGGACCAAGAGATCGTCTTGGTGTCCCTGCTAAGGTATCCTTCGCTGCAATATTGTATTGTACATTTCCCCATATAAAGTCTGCTATACATTTCATAGAAAAATAGGGAAGCATGTTACAAAGTACAGTGATTTAAAGTTGAGATGAGCCTCGTTTGTGGTTTAGTTGGGGTTCAGAGTGACATTGCTATCTGAATTTTAGAATCAATTTCTATTTTTCTCGATAAATTTCATATGTGTTTACTACAAAGTTGTTGAGTAGATCGGAGTTCAAGCGGCTAAGCTATGAAGGGTTCTACACCATAGTACCATAGAAGGACCCAGAGATCTTCTCAGTGGTACTGCTATGGTATCCTTTCACTAGTGTTTTGTACATTTTCCCATAGAAAGTGCACCACACATTTCTTATCGTAGATGGAAGCACGGTATAAGTACAGTGATTTCAAGTCAAGATGGGCCTCGTTTGCGGTTTAGCTGGAGCTTAGAGTGACACTACTATCTGAAGATCAAAATCAATTTCTACTTGTTTGACAGATTTGTTATGTACTTAGTATCATATTGTTGAGATGATTGGAGTTCAAGTGGCTGAGCTATGAAGGGTTCTACACCATGGTGTTGGAGAAGGACGAGGTGTGTGTTCTTTGGGTTTGTATTCTCTTGATGCTCCTTTTTGAACAATAAAATTCACCCTTTGTCGGAATAATGAATTTTATCATGTTAGACTACTTGTTCAATTTAATTATGGTGTTTAATCTTTGTTACCCTTTTTTGCAAGAATTTTAACATTGAAACTCATGATCATACTACTATCACACTCACACTGGCGCAGACAGTTTGGACTTGCTTATGTTAAGATTAGATCATATTGAAGTTGTCGGAGATGGTGGGAGAGATGAACAGCGTCGCCAAATACAACTATTCATGTCCCATGCTTAGGGCCGAGAAGGACACCAGCGACCCTGTAGAGGTCTTGGAGTGCAATACAAAGTTGGCGGTGGCGCTGGGCGTGCTAGATGAGTGCTTCAACCCTGTCAGGGACCGGTGCATAGGCATCGACATGCTCCACCGGGTCGTTTACGGGCCTCGTATATGTTAAGCCAATGCTCTCTCTGTCGGGCAAAGGAACAAGCTCCAGAATAGCACTGCAATCTAAAGATCATAATCAATATCTATTATTTTCAACAAATTTCTTATGTGTTTAGTATGATGTTGTTGGTAAGATTGGAGTTCAAGCGGCTAAGCTATGAAGGGTTCGACACCATGGTGTTGGAGGACCCAGAGATCGTCTTGGTGTCCCTGCTAAGGTAACCTTCGCTACAATATTGTATTGTGCATTCCCCCATATAAAGTCTGCTATACATTTCATAGAAAAATAGGGAAGCATGTTACAAAGTACAGTGATTTCAAGTTGAGATGAGCCTCGTTTGTGGTTTAGTTGGGGCTCAGAGTGACATTGCTATCTGAAGTTTAGAATCAACTTCTATTTTTCTCGATAAATTTCATATGTGTTTACTACGAAGTTGTTGAGTAGATCGGAGTTCAAGCGGCTAAGCTATGAAGGGTTCTACACCATAGTACCATAGAAGTACCCAGAGGTCTTCTCAGTGGTACTGCTATGGTATCCTTTCACTAGTGTTTTGTACATTTTCCCGTAGAAAGTGCACCACACATTTCTTATCTTAGATGGAAGCATTGTATAAGTACAATGATTTCAAGTCAAGATGGGCCTCGTTTGCGGTTTAGCTAGGGCTTAGAGTGACACTACTATCTGAAGATCAAAATCAATTTCTACTTGTTTGACAGATTTGTTAAGTACTTAGTATCATATTGTTGAGATGATTGGAGTTCAAGTGGCTAAGCTATGAAGGGTTCTACACCATGGTGTTGGAGAAGGACGAGGTGTGTGTTCTTTGGGTTCGTATTCTCTTGATGCTCCTTTTTGAACAAAAAAATTCACCCTTTGTCGGAATAATGAATTTTATCATGTTAGACTACTTGCTCAATTTAATTATGGTGTTTAATCTTTGTTACCCTTTTTTGCAAAAAAATTAACATTCAAACTCATGATCATACTACTATCACACTGAAACTTGCACAGACAGTTTGCAGTTGCTTATTTTAAGATTAGATCATATTGAAGTTGTCGGAGATGGCGGGAGAGATGAATAGTGTTGACGAATACAACTATTATTGTCCCATGCTTAGGGTCGAGAAGGACACCAGCGACCCTGTAGAGGTGTTGGAGTGCAATACAAAGTTGGCGGTGGCGCTGGGCGTGCTAGATGAGTGCTTCAACCCTGTCAGGGACCGGTGCATAGGCATCGACATGCTCCACCGGGTCGTTTATGGGCCTCGGGTATGTTAAGCCAAAGCTCTCTCTATCGGGCAAAGGAACAAGCTCCAGAATAGCACTGCAATCTAAAGATCAGAATCAATATCTATTATTTTCAACAAATTTCTTATGTGTTTAGTATGATGTTGTTGATAAGATTGGAGTTCAAGCGGCTAAGCTATGAAGAGTTCGACACCATGGTGTTGGAGGACCCAGAGATCGTCTTGGTGTCCCTGCTAAGGTTACCTTCGCTGCAATATTGTATTGTACATTTCCCCATATAAAGTCTGCTATACATTTCATAGAAAAATAGGGAAGCATGTTACAAAGTACAGTGACTTCAAGTTGAGATGAGCCTCGTTTGTGGTTTAGTTGGGGCTCAGAGTGACATTGCTATCTGAAGTTTAGAATCAATTTCTATTTTTGTTGATAAATTTCATATGAGTTTACTACGAAGTTGTTGAGTAGATCGGAGTTCAAGCGGCTAAGCTATGAAGGGTTCTACACCATAGTACCATAGAAGTACCCAGAGATCTTCTCAGTGGTACTGCTATGGTATCCTTTCACTAGTGTTTTGTACATTTTCCCGTAGAAAGTGCACCACACATTTCTTATCTTAGATGGAAGCATTGTATAAGTACAGTGATTTCAAGTCAAGATGGGCCTCGTTTGCGGTTTAGCTGGGGCTTAGAGTGACACTACTATCTGAAGATCAAAATCAATTTCTACTTGTTTGACAGATTTGTTAAGTACTTAGTATCATATGGTTGAGATGATTGGAGTTCAAGTGGCTGAGCTATGAAGGGTTCTACACCATGGTGTTGGAGAAGGACGAGGTGTGTGTTCTTTGGGTTTGTATTCTCTTGATGCTCCTTTTTGAACAAAAAAATTCACCCTTTGTCGAAATAATGAATTTTATCATGTTAGACTACTTGCTCAATTTAATTATGGTGTTTAATCTTTGTTACCCTTTTTTGCAAAAAATTTAACATTCAAACTCATGATCATACTACTATCACACTGAAACTTGCGCAGACAGTTTGGACTTTCTTATTTTAAGATTAGATAATATTGAAGTTGTCGGAGATGGCAGGAGAGATGAACAGTGTTGACAAATACAACTATTCATGTCCCATGCTTAGGGTCGAGAAGGACACCAGCGACCCTGTAGAGGTGTTGGAGTGTAATACAAAGTTGGCGGTGGCGCTGGGCGTGCTGGATGTGTGCTTCAACCTTGTCAAGGACCGACGCATAGGCATCGACATGCTCCACCGGGTCGTTTACGGGCCTCGGTTATGTTAAGCCAATGCTCTCTCTGTCGGGCAAAGGAACAAGCTCCAGAATAGCACTGCAATCTAAAGATCAGAATCAATATCTATTATTTTCAACAAATTTCTTATGTGTTTAGTATTATGTTGTTGATAAGATTGGAGTTCAAGCGGCTAAGCTATGAAAGGTTCGACACCATGTTGTTGGAGGACCCAGAGATCATCTTGGTTTCCCTACTAAGGTATCCTTCGCTGCAATATTGTATTGTACATTTCCCCATATAAAGTCTGCTGTACATTTCATAGAAAAATAGGGAAGCATGTTACAAAGTACAGTGATTTCAAGTTGAGATGAGCCTCGTTTGTGGTTTAGTTGGGGCTCAGAGTGACACTGCTATCTGAAGTTTAGAATCAATTTCTATTTATCTCGATAAATTTCATATGTGTTTACTACGAAGTTGTTGAGTAGATCGGAGTTCAAGCGGCCAAGCTATGAAGGGTTCTACACCATAGTACCATAGAAGGACCCAGAGATCTTCTCAGTGGTACTGCTATGGTATCCTTTCACGAGTGTTTTGTACATTTGCCCATAGAAAGTGCACCACACATTTCTTATCTTAGATCGAAGCACAGTATAAGTACAGTGGTTTCAAGTCAAGATGGGCCTCGTTTGCGGTTTAGCTAGGGCTTAGAGGGACACTACTATCTGAAGATCAAAATCAATTTCTACTTGTTTGACAGATTTGTTATGTACTTAGTATCATATTGTTGAGATGATTGGAGTTCTACACCATGGTGTTGGAGAAGGACGAGGTGTCTGTTCTTTAGGTTTGTATTCTCTTGATGCTCCTTTTTGAACAAAAAAATTCACCCTTTGTCGGAATAATGAATTTTATCATGTTAGACTACTTGCTCAATTTAATTATGGTGTTTAATCTTTGTTACCCTTTTTGCAAGAATTTTAACATTGAAACTCATGATCATACTATTATCACACTGACACTGGCGCAGACAGTTTGGACTTTCTTATGTTAAGATTAGATCATATTGAAGTTGTCGGAGATGGCGGGAGAGATGAATAGTGTCGCTAAATACAACTATTCATGTCCCATGCTTAGGGTCGAGAAGGACACCACCGACCCTGTAGAGGTGTTGGAGTGCAATACAAAGTTGGCGGTGGCGCTGGGCGTGCTGGATGAGTGCTTCAACCCTGTCAGGGACCGGTGCATAGGCATCGACATGCTCCACCGGGTCGTTTACGGGCCTCGGGTATGTTAAGCCAAAGCTCTCTCTATCGGGCAAAGGAACAAGCTCCAGAATAGCACTGCAATCTAAAGATCGGAATCAATATATATTATTTTCAACAAATTCCTTATGTGTTTAGTATAATGTTGTTGATAAGATTGGAGTTCAAGCGGCTAAGCTATGAAGTGTTTGACACCATGGTGTTGGAGGACCCAGAGATCGTCTTGGTGTCCCTGCTAAGGTATCCTTCGCTGCAATATTGTATTGTACGTTTCCCCATATAAAGTCTGCTATACATTTCATAGAAAAATAGGGAAGCATGTTACAAAGTACAGTGATTTAAAGTTGAGATGAGCCTCGTTTGTGGTTTAGTTGGGGCTCAGAGTGACATTGCTATCTGAATTTTAGAATCAATTTCTATTTTTCTCGATAAATTTCATATGTGTTTACTACAAAGTTGTTGAGTAGATCGGAGTTCAAGCGGCTAAGCTATGAAGGGTTCTACACCATAGTACCATAGAAGGACCCAGAGATCTTCTCAGTGGTACTGCTATGGTATCCTTTCACTAGTGTTTTGTACATTATCCCATAGAAAGTGCACCACACATTTCTTATCTTAGATGGAAGCACGGTATAAGTACAGTGATTTCAAGTCAAGATGGGCCTCGTTTGCGGTTTAGCTGGAGCTTAGAGTGACACTACTATATGAAGATCAAAATCAATTTCTACTTGTTTGACAGATTTGTTAAGTACTTAGTATCATATTGTTGAGATTATTGGAGTTCAAGTGGCTGAGCTATGAAGGGTTCTACACCATGGTGTTGGAGAAGGATGAGGTGTGTGTTCTTTGGGTTTGTATTCTCTTGATGCTCCTTTTTGAACAAAAAAATTCACCCTTTGTCGGAATAATGAATTTTATCATGTTAGACTACTTGCTCAATTTAATTATGGTGTTTAATCTTTGCTACCCTTTTTTGCAAGAATTTGAACATTCAAACTCATGATCATACTACTATTACACTGACACTTGCGCAGACAGTTTGGACTTGCTTATTTTAAGATTAGATCATATTGAAGTTGTCGGAGATGGCGGGAGAGATGAACAGTGTCGACAAATACAACTATTCATGTCCCATGCTTAGGGTCGAGAAGGACACCAGCGACCCTGTAGAGGTGTTGGAGTGCAATACAAAGTTGGTGGTGGCGCTGGGCGTGCTGGATGTGTGCTTCAACCCTGTCAGGGACCGGCGCATTGGCATCGACATGCTCCACCGGGTCGTTTACGGGCCTCAGGTATGTTAAGCCAATGCTCTCTCTGTCGGGCAAAGGAACAAGCTCCAGAATAGCACTGCAATCTAAAGATCATAATCAATATCTATTATTTTCAACAAATTTCTTATGTGTTTAGTATGATGTTGTTGATAAGATTGGAGTTCAAGCAGCTAAGCTATGAAGGGTTCGACAACATGGTGTTGGATGACCCAGAGATCGTCTTGGTGTCCCTGCTAAGGTATCCTTCGCTGCAATATTTATTGTACATTTCCCCATATAAAGTATGCTATACATTTCATAGAAAAATAGGGAAGCATGTTACAAAGTACAGTGATTTCAAGTTGAGATGAGCCTCGTTTGTGGTTTAGTTGGGGCTCAGAGTGACATTGCTACCTGAAGTTTAGAATCAATTTCTATTTATCTCGATAAATTTCATATGTGTTTACTACAAAGTTGTTGAGTAGATCGGAGTTCAAGCGGCCAAGCTATGAAGGGTTCTACACCATAGTACCATAGAAGGACCCAAAGATCTTCTCAGTGGTACTGCTATGGTACCCTTTCACTAGTGTTTTGTACATTTGCCCATAGAAAGTGCACCACAGATTTCTAATCTTAGATGGAAGCACAGTATAAGTACATTGATTTCAAGTCAAGATGGGCCTCGTTTGCGGTTTAGCTGGGGCTTAGAGGAACACTACTATTTGAAGATCAAAATCAATTTCTACTTGTTTGACAGATTTGTTATGTACTTAGTATCATATTGTTGAGATGATTGGAGTTCAAGTGGATGAGCTATGAAGGGTTCTACACCATGGTGTTGGAGAAGGACGAGGTGTGCGTTCTTTGGGTTTGTATTCTCTTGATGCTCCTTTTTCAACAAAAATTTCACCCTTTGTCGGAATAATGAATTTTATCATGTTAGACTACTTGCTCAATTTAATTATGGTGTTTAATCTTTGTTACCCTTTTTTGCAAGAATTTTAACATTCAAACTCATGATCATACTACTATCACACTGACACTTGCGCGGACAGTTTGGACTTGCCTATTTTAAGATTAGATCGTATTGAAGTTGTCGGAGATGGCGGGAGAGATGAACAGTATCGACAAATACAACTATTCATGTCCCATGCGTAGGGTCGAGAAGGACACCAGCGACCTTGTAGAGGTGTTGGAGTGCAATACAAAGTTGGCGGTGGCGCTGGGCGTGCTGGATGTGTGCTTCAACCCTGTCAGGGATCGGCGCATAGGCATCAACATGCTCCACCGGGTCGTTTATGGGCCTCGGGTATGTTAAGCCAATGCTCTCTCTGTCGGGCAAAGGAACAAGCTCCAGAATAGCACTGCAATCTAAAGATCAGAATCAATATCTATTATTTTCAACAAATTTCTTATGTGTTTAGTATGATGTTGTTGATAAGATTGGAGTTCAAGTGGATAAGCTATGAAGGGTTCGACACCATGGTGTTGGAGGACCCAGAGATCGTCTTGGTGTCCCTGCTAAGGTATCCTTCGCTGCAATATTGTATTGTACATTTCCCCATATAAAGTCTGCTATTCATTTCATAGAAAAATAGGGTAGCATGTTACAAAGTACAGTGATTTCAAGTTGAGATGAGCCTCGTTTGTGGTTTAGTTGGGGCTCAGAGTGACATTGCTATCTGAAGTTTAGAATCGATTTCTATTTATCTCGATAAATTTCATATGTGTTTACTACGAAGTTGTTGAGTAGATCGGAGTTCAAGCGGCCAAGCTATGAAGGGTTCTACACCATAGTACCATAGAAGGACCCAAAGATCTTCTCAGTGGTACTGCTATGGTATCCTTTCACTAGTGTTTTGTACATTTTCCCATAGAAAGTGCACCACACATTTCTTATCTTAGATGGAAGCACAGTATAAGTACAGTGATTTCAAGTCAAGATGGGCCTCGTTTGCGGTTTAGCTGGGGCTTAGAGGGACACTACTATTTGAAGATCAAAATCAATTTCTACTTGTTTGACAGATTTGTTATGTACTTAGTATCATATTATTGAGATGATTGGAGTTCAAGTGGCTGAGCTATGAAGGGTTCTACACCATGGTGTTGGAGAAGGACGAGGTGTCTGTTCTTTAGGTTTGTATTCTCTTGATGCTCCTTTTTGAACAAAAAAATTCACCCTTTGTCGGAATAATGAATTTTATCATGTTAGACTACTCTCAACTTAATTATGGTGTTTAATCTTTGTCACCCTTTTTGCAAGAATTTTAACATTGAAACTCATGATCATACTATTATCACACTAACACCGGCGCAGACAGTTCGGACTTGCTTATGTTAAGATTAGATCATATTGAAGTTGTCGGAGATGGCGGGAGAGATGAACAGTGTCGCCAAATACAACTATTCATGTCCCATGCTTAGGGTCGAGAAGGACACCAGCGACCTTGTAGAGGTGTTGGAGTGCAATACAAAGTTGGCGGTGGCGCTGGGCGTGCTGGATGAGTGCTTCAACCCTGTCAGGGACCGGTGCATAGGCATCGACATGCTCCACCGGGTCGTTTACGGGCCTCGGGTATGTTAAGCCAAAGCACTCTCTGTCGGGCAAAGGAACAAGCTCCAGAATAGCACTGCAATCTAAAGATCAGAATCAATATCTATTATTTTCAACAAATTTCTTATGTGTTTAGTATGATATTGTTGATAAGATTGGAGTTCAAGCGGCTAAACTATGAAGGGTTTGGCACCATGGTGTTGGAGGACCCGGAGATCGTCTTGGCGTCCCTGCTATGGTATCCTTCGCTGCACTACTATATTGTTCATTTCCCCATATAAAGTCTGATATACATTTCATAGAAAAATAGGGAAGCATGTTACAAAGTACAGTGATTTCAAGTTGAGATGAGCCTCGTTTGTGGTTTAGTTGGGGCTCAGAGTGACATTGCTATCTGAAGTTTAGAATCAATTTCTATTTTTCTCGATAAATTTCATATGTGTTTACTACGAAGTTGTTGAGTAGATCGGAGTTCAAGCGGCTAAGCTATGAAGGGTTCTACACCTAGTACCAGAGAAGGACCCAGAGATTTTCTCAGTGGTACTGCTATGGTATCCTTTCACTAGTGTTTTGTACATTTGCCCATAGAAAGTGCACCACACGTTTCTTATCTTAGATGGAAGCACAGTATAAGTACAGTGATTTCAAGTCAAGATGGGCCTCGTTTGCGGTTTAGCTGGGGCTTATAGGGACACTACTATTTGAAGATCAAAATCAATTTCTACTTGTTCGACAGATTTGTTATGTACTTAGTATTATATTGTTGAGATGATTGGAGTTCCAGTGGATGAGCTATGAAGGGTTCTACACCATGGTGTTGGAGAAGGACGAGGTGTGTGTTCTTTGGGTTTGTATTCTCTTGATGCTCCTTTTTGAACAAAAAAATTCACCCTTTGTCGGAATAATGAATTTTATCATGTTAGCCTACTTGCTCAATTTAATTATGGTGTTTAATCTTTGTTACCCTTTTTTGCAAGAATTTTAACATTGAAACACATGATCCTACTTCTATCACACAGACACTGGCGCAGACAGTTTGGACTTGCTTATTTTAAGACTAGATCATATTGAAGTTGTCGGAGATGGCGGGAGAGATGAATAGTGTCGACAAATACAACTATTCATGTCCCATGCTTAGGGTTGAGAAGGACACCAGCGACCCTGTAGAGGTGTTGGAGTGCAATACAAAGTTGTCGGTGGCGTTGGGCGTGCTGGATGTGTGCTTCAACCCTGTCAGGGACCGGCGCATAGGCATCGACATGCTCCACCGGGTCATTTACGGGCCTTGGGTATGTTAAGCCAAAGCTCTCTCTATCGGGCAAAGGAACAAGCTCCAGAATAGCACTGCAATCTAAAGATCAGAATCGATATCTATTATTTTCAACAAATTTCTTATGTGTTTAGTATGATGTTGTTGATAAGATTGGAGTTCAAGCGGCTAAGCTATGAAGGGTTCGACACCATGGTGTTGGAGGACCCGGAGATCGTATTGGCGTCCCTGCTAAGGTATCCTTCGCTACACTACTGTATTGTACATTTCCCCATATAAAGTCCGCTATACAGTTCATAGAAAAATAGGGAAGCATGTTACAAAGTACAGTGATTTCAAGTTGAGATGAGCCTCATTTGTGGTTTAGTTGGGGCTCAGAGTGACATTGCTATCTGAAGTTTAGAATCAATTTCTATTTTTCTCGATAAATTTCATATATGTTTACTACGAAGTTGTTGAGTAGATCGGAGTTCAAGCGGCTAAGCTATGAAGGGTTCTACACCATAGTACCAGAGAAGGACCCAGAGATCTTCTCAGTGGTACTGCTATGGTATCCTTTCACTAGTGTTTTGTACATTTGCCCATAGAAAGTGCACCACACATTTCTTATCTTAGATGGAAGCACAGTATAAGTACAGTGATTTCAAGTCAAGATGGGCCTCGTTTGCGGTTTAGCTGGGGCTTATAGGGACACTACTATTTGAAGATCAAAATCAATTTCTACTTGTTTGACAGATTTGTTATGTACTTAGTATCATATTGTTGAGATGATTGGAGTTCAAGTGGCTGAGCTATGAAGGGTTCTACACCATGGTGTTGGAGAAGGACGAGGTGTGTGTTCTTTGGGTTTGTATTCTCTTGATGCTCCTTTTTGAACAAAAAAATTCACCCTTTGTCGGAATAATGAATTTTATCATGTTAGACTACTTGCTTAATTTAATTATGGTGTTTAATCTTTGTTACCCTTTTTTGCAAGAATTTTAACATTGAAACTCATGATCATACTACTATCACACTGACACTGGCGCAGACATATTGGACTTGCTTATTTTAAGTTTAGATCATATTGAAGTTGTGTGAGATGGCGGGAGAGATGAATAGTGTCGACAGATAGAACTATTCATGTCCCATGCTTAGGGTCGAGAAGGACACCAGCGACCCTATAGAGGTGTTGGAGTGCAATACAAAGTTGGCGGGTGCGTTGGGCGTGCTGGATGTGTGTTTCAACCCTGTCAGGGACCGGCGCTGTCGGGGAAACTGATCGCCCACGAACATCTATGGGACCGGAGCCCATTTTCGGTACGGCAAGGGAGCGGAGGGAGCACAAAGAGCAGATCGAGGGGCACACGCGAGCAGTTTACCCAGGTTCGGGCCGCACGGGTGCGTAAAACCCTACTCCTGCCTTGGTTGTATTGAGTTCTCGAGCTCGGGAGCTTGACGATCTACAGTACTAGCTACACCGAGCATGGGAGTGATCAAGTTTCTGGAATCGAACCCCCTCTACGTTGTGCATGGGCCTCCTTTTATAGCTCAAAGGGGTCACCGACAGGTGTCAACGTAGATGAGGGTAAAAGTGTAAAATTGGTGGTAGTTGTAACAGTGCATGAATAGTGTATGCACAGTGGTTTATACCTAACCCTGACGGTGGGGGACAAGGGCATTGAATGCCCGTCGCCGTCACCCCAAATGCGTCAGTCCAGGCGTCTCCGTTCGCCACGACGGTAGCCTCGTCATCGTGGCTTGCCACCGTGTCCCCCAGGCTGCACAGCCATCTGCCACGTGCCCCTGGAAGGGCCCCAGGTCGACGCGTGGACAGATGAGCTGGAGCGCAGGCACACAGTGAAAGCTTCCCCCGGCAGGCACCTTGCCGGGGTCGCTATCTTGCCGGGCCCGGAAGCTTGTCGCTCTCCGGGCCCTGTCGGGGCGCGCTATGCGCCACGATATATCTTCTGAGATGCTGTCCTTCGGCCTTCCTGGCAAGCTCCTCTTGCCAGGGTCTTGTGCTGAAGTGATAACCTTGAGCCTGGTGCGGCCTTCCCGGCAAGCTCCTCTTGCCGGGGCCTTGTTTCTTAACTTGAATACTTTGTTCTTGAATGGCTCCAAAGGGACTAGAGCGGGTCTTGGCGGGCACGTGGTGAGCCTGACCACGGGACGCTGCTACTGCCCGTGCACAAGTTGGGATACTAAGGTACCCCTACTTTAGTACACCGACAGGAGCCCCCGGGCCTGGGCCATACACGGTGCCGAGCGCTGTTGGGCCAGGCCCAAAACAGTGCACGGGCATATGCGGCCCACGGCACGCCGTTTCCCACTCCGCATCTGCCGCATCCCTCCCTAACGGCACGCGTCGATTGCGGCGTCGTGGGAGAGATCGTGGCCTGTTTCTTTAATGGGAAAATGCGGAACGTCTCCCACTTCCCCCTTAAAAGCAGAGGAAGCAGGGGCAGTTTCCCCCCATTGCTTCATTGCGTCTTCAATATCCAGAAACCCCCGCTGCTCTCCGCCTCCCCAAAGGTCGACAGAGAGCCAAGGTCCACCCTGCCTCCACCGCCGCCTGTGTCTCTGGCACTGTCGACCCTTCTCGTCGTCCCCGCCATGGCCCCGAAGAGCAGCAAGGCGAAGAGCGATAAGTCCGACAAGGCGGCGAAGCTGGCAGCCATGCGGAGGAGGATGGTGGTCTTCCCGCCGAGGCTCGGCGCGAGGGAGTTGCGGGACAAGTATTACCTGTTCTGGGCGAGGGAGACGAAGGCTCACCCGCGCACGAGAGTCCTCCCCGCCGAAGCCATCGACATGTACCCGGGAGGTTACTACTACTTTGCTCTGTTCTTCCACTGCGGTCTTTGTCCTCCATACTCCGAGTTTTTCTGCGATGTGATGAACACATACGGATTCCACCTCCTAGATTTCACCCCGAATGTTGTCCTTACTATGGCCGTTTTCGCACATCTGTGCGAAAACTTTGTCGGGTCCACCCCAACGTAGCTCTCTTCCGCCACTTCTTCACGCCTAGAGTAGAGTCTGGATCCCCACTCTCCGGCGGCATCTCCTGGATCTTCAGGCTCAACAAGAAGGAGGCATACTTGATTGGAGAGCTCCGCGGCAAGTGGGAGGAGTGGAGGGCTGATTGGTGCTGGGTTATGGAAGATGAACCTCAGCAATTCACCTCGCCGCACCGGTCTGCAATAGTGCGCGGCAAGGATTGGAGTGATTTGGCGCCGGAGGATGAGAAGCTGAAGATTGCCCTTACTAGGATCCTTCGCCTCCGGGCCGCCAACCTCACTGTAGGTGAGGTTGGAGCTGATTTCCTTCGCCGCCGCATTGCTCCCCTGCAGGATAGGAAGAGGCCCGCTTGGGAGTTCGGCAATGCGGCAGACTCCATGAGGCTGCGCCCCGGGCTGAATTATAACTTCACCGTCTTGGAACTCAAGGGGATGATCCGCTCGATTTTCAAGCACGACCCCAAGCACTCTGAGTGGTTTACTCCGTCCCGGGGAGTAGTTCCGTTGTGTAACAACACTGCTCTTAGTGCTATCCGCGCGGCAATGCCTCAGTGCAACTCCCACGGGGTCGTCCCCACTTGGCTGACGCCTTCAGAGGAGACCGTACAGACCTTCTTCGACAATCTGATTGAACGGGCGCGCAATCCCGAAGAGAAGAAAGGCCTCACCCGCGCGACCACAGACCGGGACGTGGCGTATATCGCCAGCAGGATGGAGGAGGCCGCCGCAGCTGCGGCCGCTGGTGAGTTTGGGTACACCGTGGATGAAGCAAAAGCAGCGGACGTAGTGAGCTAGGCCGAGGAGGAGGAGATCCTCAAACTGCTGAGGCCCGTCGGGAAGCCTGCCGGGGAGCCTGTCGGGACGGGCGAGGCTGCCGGCCAGGGCACTGAGTCCAGTGAACCCGCCGAGGAGGACGCCAAATCTGGCGATTCTGACGAAGACTCTGGCGGGTCACTGAACCTCGACGACGCCTCCTCATCCTCAGAGAACTCTCCGCCGCCACCAAGTCCTCCACCACAGCCAAAGAAACGCCTCCGCAAGGCCACTGAGACGGCGAGGCAGCCGGCACCTCGACAGCAGCCACAGCGTCGCTCGACGCGTGCCACCACGACAAGCAAGGTCGTCAAGGAGGCGCCCCGCGCCCAAGCGACAAGCGGAGGGGGATCTTCCCGGAGCGGTTCTGGTGTTCCTTCTGCCCCTCGGTCCTCGGCGACGACCGGAGCAGGGTCTTCTCAACCCGCAGCTCCGGAGCCCGCCAAGCGCCCGAGGGAGCCTTCTCCTCCAGCTCCTCGCGCCGGGACGCGCGAGGCGGATTTCGACTTCTCCGCCCTTAGCTCCGACGAGGAGGAGGAAGAGTAAGCACTTGCAACTTTTCTTTTCTTCTGATCCTTGTCGCTCTTGTCTTGATTTCTCTTGCTTGTTTCTGATCTTGTTTGGCCTCCAGGACCCTGACCCAGAGGATGGCGAAGAGGGCCAAGATCCCTGTGGTTGACCTCGAGGACGACGAGCCCGTCGCCGCGGCAGGGGATGCGCCCGCGACAGGCCTGCCGGACCAGCCGGCTGCTCCGGAGAGCAGCCCCCAGCGCAGCCCCCAGCGTAAGTTCCTTGTTCACTTTTCTGCTTATCGGGCGCGCTTGAGCTTCTTATCCTTATTGATGTCTTGTTTGCTTGTTGTCTTGTGCAGAAGTGGAGCCGCAACCTCGGGAGCGTCAAGAAACTATTCCCGACGAGCCTCTCGCCCCACCATCCCCGCCAAGGAGGAGCTCCCCGGCGAGGGAGGATGCTCCGCCAAGGGCGGGTACTCCGCCAAGGGCAAGTACCCCGCCAAGGGCGAGCACCCCGACAAGGGTGGACACCCCGCCAAGGGAAGGCGCAGGCGGCCCTCCGCCGGCGGGGGCCACTACCACGCCGCCAAGGGAGAACTCCCCGGCGAGGGACCCCGTTGCTGAAGAGGCCCGCGCAGGTAACCCTTGTACTTTCCTTCTTTCGAATTCTTCTTTTTTGGATATTTGCTTGACGATTCTTCTTTTCTTTTTCTTCTGTTAGATCCGCCCGCCCCGGAGCTGATGGAGACGGAGACCATCGTCGAGGAGGAAGTGCGCGGCGATGCTGGCGACGCCACCACCGCTGAAGGAACAGCCGGCGCTGACGATCCAGCCGCCGAGGAGACCGCCCCGGCCACTGACGCGGCAGCAGGGGAAGGGACCGGCGACCGTACTGCTGGCCCTGAGGCCGCAGGAGCGTCGGACACTGCGCTGGCCGCCGACCCCTCCGCCCCCGCGGCTAGGTCGGGTGTCTATCTGGAGGCCGCCAACGGGGTCTTTATCCAAGTCCCGTGGGCGTCCTCATCAAGGGCGCTCGCAGAGGGGGAGAGCTTCGACGGAGAAGTTCTCGCCTCCGCCGGGCTGAGGGTTGTCAACGCGCCCGGCAGCAGCAACGAGCCCGAAAAGGAGCAACTCCTACGTCGGCTGCTGGCCTTGTACCGGGCCAGGCAGGCCAAGCTGGAGTCCCGAGAGGCTCTGGCTGCCAAGGCCAGTGTCGACTTGGAGAAGCGCGCCGCCGAGCTCCGCGCCGCCAACCAAGCGGCCCTCCGGAACTTGGCGGAGGAGCGGGAGGAGCTTGCCGGAGCACACCAGGCGTTCCTCCTCGAGAAGGCCGAGGTGGAGGAGCAGCAGCGACTGGCCGCCGAGGATCTGTCTCGGCGGGAGGGAGAGCTCAATCAGCGGAAGGTCGACCTCGATAGCCACGAGGACGACCTCACCGTGCGCGAGCAGTCCATTGGCAGGGCTCTGCAGGAGGCGAGGGACGCCGCTGCTGCCGCAGAGACCGCCAAGAGGGACCTGGAGGCCAGGGTGGCGCAGTTGGAGACGGGCTTGAAGGTGAGCGAGGATAGGGTTGCCGCGCTCAACTTGGCGCGGGAGAAGGATGCCCACACCAACTCGGAGCTGCAAGTTCGTCTTTCCGAGAAGGGCAAAGAGCTCAACGATGCCAAGGACTCCATTGCAGACTTGGAGCTGAAGGTTTCCACCCTCACCGACTCGCTCGACGCCGCCCGGGACCGCGAAACGAAGCTGAAGGATGATCTCCATTCTGAGAGGGCATTGCTGGACAGCGCCGCCGTCTCGCAAAATAACTTCAAGGAGACGGTGGAGCAGTGGACCGAGGAGCTCGTCGCTGCCGCCGCCAATATTGACAAGGAGATGGTGGCGTTGAGGACGGAGCACCTCGTGTACTCTCCCGACGAGAACCTCCCCCACAGCGCCAAGCTGAGCCTGTTCTTCAGAGGAGTGGCGCCGGCCCTCGCGCAGCTACGGGAGAGGGTCCCCACGCAGCTGGCTAACGAGGCGCGCCGGCTTTGTATGGGTACTATGGAGCGGGTGTTGACGAAGATCGTTTACCGCAACCCCGGGATTAATCTTGAGAACGTCCTCCGGACCTTGCCGCCCGAAGCTGACCTGGAAGCGTTGAAGGCACAAGTTGCCCACATCGTGGCCAAGGCGGGCAAGATCAAGAGGGTTGACGGAGACCGTGTAGACTAGGCTCCCTTCTTTCTACCTCCCTTGCCGCTGTCGATTAAGTCATGGGTAGTAGTTAGTCACAACAGCGGCAGGTTATCTTGTAATATAACTTTATTTTGGATAGTCAATGATGTGTTATCTCCCTTGCTTAGTCCCTTCACTTTGCATGCTTTCCACCTTACGCTTTTAGGGAACTTGCGGGCAAAGGGACCCTTGCCGCGAGCGCTGGGTGCGGGACTCTTAGCAGCCTGCTGGCAATGCCCTTGTCGGCAAGAAACCTTGCCGCAGCTAGTCGCAGCACACTTAGGCTGTTGAGCGAACTCGAAAACGAAATAAGGGCGCGACACTTGTCGCGGCTCACTTAAGCCGTTGAGCGTGCTCGAAACAAAGTAAGGGTGCGGCTAGCCACGGGTAGGTTCCTCTGCGCACAGGTTTTCCATACAAAGTGTGGTCGTTCAAGGAAGATAACTAAGAATTTTAAAATTTTGAACGCTCAAACTTTGGTAACTTAGCTTTTGTGTTCTGTTTGCTTCTCGGCAAGGCTTTTCTTCCTTGAACAGCACTTGGTCCACACCACTGTCTCCTTCCCCCCGGCAAACTTGTGCGCGAGGAACACTTCTTCTGCTTGAGAGAAAAAGGAAGAGGGGAGGAAACACAGATATGGAGCCTTGCGGCTTGTTATTGCTTACCGGGATCGTGTGGTGCACAATGTGTCAGATAATACATGCAAGTAAAAAAGAAAGGCATGAAATGACAAATGGTGCAAAGCTCAAAAGTTTTACTGATGCACGGGGTCTGCGCCCGGCTTTGTACAAAGGTTTACATGCAACAGCGGCAAGACTTGTACAAAAGGTGGTTGCCGGAGCGGATAACGGCAACCGCGCCTCATGGGTGAAACTTGCGAAGATGCTCAATGTTCCAGGAGTTGCGCACCGGTAAGCCTTCTTCGGTCTCAAGGCGGACAGCGCCGGGCCTTGTGACTTGTCTCACCCGATAAGGGCCTTCCCACTTCGGCGTCAACTTGTTGGAATTCTTGACGAACTGAACGCGCCGAAGAACAAGGTCGCCTTCCTCGAGACTCCTGGCCTTGACTTTGCGGCTATGATAGCGGCGCAAAGCTTGCTAGTATCGAGCGGCTCGTACAGCAGCCTGGAGACGGTCCTCCTCGAGCAGTGCGTCATCTTGCCGCAGTTGCTCTTGCTCGAGCTCGTCGTAAGCGAGTACTCGAGGAGACCCGTATACGAGTTCCGTGGGGAGAATTGCCTCTGCTCCATAGACAAGAGCAAAGGGTGTCTGCCCGGTGGCTCGATTTGGTGTCGTCCTGATTGACCAAAGAGCCGCCGGCAACTCCTCGATCCAGTTTCTTCCGCATTTGTGCAGCCTGTCGAAAGTTCTTGTCTTGAGCCCGCGCAACACTTCAGCATTTGCCCTCTCCGCTTGACCGTTGCTCCTTGGGTGAGCAACAAAAGCGAAGCAGACCTTGGCGCCAAGGTCTTGGACATATTGCATGAAGGTGCGACTTGTGAACTGTGTGCCGTTGTCGGTGATGATCCTGTTAGGGATTCCGAAACGGCAAACGATCGATCTGAAGAACTTGACTGATGACTGTGCGGTCACCTTTCTCACTGGTTCCACTTCCGGCCACTTTGTGAACTTGTCGATTGCGACGTACAAGTACTCAAAGCCCCTGACAGCGCGGGGAAAGGGGCCGAGGATGTCGAGCCCCCAGACCGAGAAGGGCCAGGACAAAGGGATCGTCTGGAGAGCTTGAGCTGGCTGATGTATTTGCTTGGCATGGAACTGGCACGCTTCACACTTGGTTACTTGTGCAGTTGCATCTTGGAGGGCTTCTGGCCAAAAGAAACCTTGCCGGAATGCCTTCCCGGCAAGTGCTCTTGCGCCAATGTGGTGGCCACATATGCCTCCATGTATTTCTGCCAACAGCTTCTGTCCATCTTCCCGGGAAATGCACTTCAATCTGACACCATTGAGTCTTCTTCTGTACAGCTCATTGCCAACGAACTGGTACATACATGACTGCCTGGTTATTCTTTCTATATCTTCTGGCTCATCGGGAAGTTCTCCAGTTTGAAGAAAACGGACAATTTGTTGTGCCCATGCTGGAGCTTGAGGCTCAAAAACAAGGACTAAAGGCATCAGTGCTGCTGCGGGAACGTCAGCTTCTACGGCAAGAACCGGTGGTTCTGTCGGAGCTTGACGTCCCCCAGCAAGCTTGCCGGGGCAAGACTTGTCGGGAACATCTGCTTCAACTGCACGAACCCTAGGGTCCGCAGGAGCAGAGTGTTCCTCAGCAACTCGGTCGTTGACCTTGGGAACCTTGGCGGCGACCTCAGGAAGGTCCGCCGGCAAGTAGTCACCGGAGACCAACTTTCTCTTCTTGCCTTGTCCAACTGATGGCGTAACGGATGGTTGAGCTAGCTTGAGCATAAAGGTCCCTGGTTCCATAGGTAGCTTCAATGCGGCACACTTTGACAGGCCGTCTGCGATATCATTTTGAGCTCTTGGGACGTGCTCCATCTGCAGGCCTTCAAAGTGTTCTTCAAGCTTCCTCACTTCATCGACATAAGCTTCCATCAAAGGACTCTGGTAGCTCTTGTTTACTTGTCGGACCACCAACTGTGAATCTCCCCGCACAATCAGTTTATTGATCCCAAGTTCGGCCGCAATTCTGAGGCCGGCAAGCAAACCTTCATACTCAACATTATTGTTTGTCGCTTGCTCCTTGGGAAAGTGCATTTGGACAACATACTTGAGGTGCTCCCCGGTGGGCGCGACAAGGAGCACACCGGCGCCGGCGCCTTGCAGCGAGAAGGCACCGTCGAAGTACATTATCCATTCTTTGCTTGCTTCCTTGACGGGGATGCTTGTCTCTGGGATTTCTTCATCTGGTGTTGGTGTCCATTTTGCTATGAACTCTGCCAATGCTCGGCTCTGGATAGTTGAAGTACTCTCAAATTTAAGACCGAAGCTTGACAGCTCTAGTGCCCACTCGACAATCCTTCCAGTTGCTTCTGGATTTTGCAATATCCTTTTCAGTGGAAAGCGAGTGACCACTGTTATCTCATGTGCTTGGAAGTAATGGCGCAGCTTTCTCGAGGCCATGAGGAGGCCGAAAAGCAACTTCTGCACCCCAGAGTATCTTGACCTAGCCCCCTGCTGGAGGGAACTAACAAAATAGACTGGGCGCTGCACCATCTTCATTCGTACTTCTTCTTGTATCTGTGCGGACTCGTCCTTGTCGGGGCCAGAGCTTGTCGAGGGAGCCCCCTGCTTGTCGCTGGAAGTGCTTGCCGGGGCTGCGGGCTCTTCCTCTGCCTCCCTTTCCGCTACCAACGCAGCACTAACCACTTGATTGGTTGCTGCTAAGTATAGCAGCAACTTCTCTTGCGGCTTAGGTGCGACAAGTATTGGAGTGGAGGACAGGTACCCTTTCAAGTCCTGCAGCGCTGCATCCGCTTCCGGAGTCCACTTCATTGGACCTGCCTTTTTCAAGATTTTTAAAAATGGCAAGGCGCGTTCTGCAGACTTAGAAATGAACCTACTGAGGGTGGCCACACAACCAGCAAGCCTCCGCACATCCTTGACGCGCTTCGGGGCTTCGATCTGCTCGATGGCTTTTATCTTGTCGGGATTAGCTTCAATCCCTCTCTGGGACACAAAGAACCCGAGAAGCTTGCCGGAGGGGACTCCGAAGACGCACTTCTCGGGGTTCAACTTGAGTTGTATCTTGCACAGATTTGCAAAAGTCTCATCCAGGTCTTGGATCAGGGTATCCTTGTCCTTGCTCTTGACTACTATGTCATCCATGTAGGCTTCTACATTCCTGTGTATCTGTGGCTCAAAAGCAGTGTGGACTACCCTTGCAAACGTTGAACCCGCATTCTTCAATCCAAAAGGCATACGTATGAAACAGTAGGTGCCGCATGGAGTGATGAATGCGGTCTTCTCTTCATCTTCCTCAGCCATGAATATCTGGTGGTATCCTGAGTATGCATCAAGGAATGAAAGCAACTCACATCCAGCCGTGGAGTCAACGATCTGGTCAATGCGCGGCAAGGGAAATGGATCCTTGGGACAAGCTTTATTCACATCAGTGAAGTCTATACAAAGTCTCCACTTCCCATTAGCTTTGCGCACGACAACTGGATTGACCAGCCACGTGGGATGAAGTACACCTCTAACAAGGCCTGCTGCTTCCAACTTCTTGATTTCTTCAGCAATGAACTCTTGGCGCTCCACCGCTTGCTTCCTGACCTTCTGCTTGACGGGCCGCGCGCGAGGACAAACAACAAGCTTGTGCTCAATTACCATCCTGGGAACGCCGGGGATGTCAGACGGTTGCCATGCAAACACGTCGACATTCGCCCGCAGGAAGGCAATGAGCGCGCTTTCCTATTTGGGGTCGAGCGTAGCACTGATGGTGAAGGTACCACCAGTGCCGTCCTCCTTGGCGGACACCTTCTTGGTTGCCGGTGGAGCTGCCATTCCCTTCTTGCACTTGCCGGTGGAGCTCGATGGTGCGTCCTCGACGGCAGCGCAGCACTCCGAAGAGGTGCATTTGCCGGAGTGGGCCCCAGAGCCCTTGCCGGACTTGGTCTTGGTCTTCCCCCCGGGAGCTTCAGCGGCAAGTGTCTTGCTGTCTGCCGCGGCTACTGCATCCCGGTAGATCTTGTCGGCGCAGATAAGCGCGTCCTTCTTGTTGCCGGGGACAGAGATGACGCTTATTGGCCCTGGCATCTTGAGCATATTATATGCATAGTGAGAGGCTGCCATGAATTTGGCGAGCGCAGGACGGCCAAGTATCCCATTGTATGGCAATGGGATATCGGCAACATCGAAGGTGATCCTCTCAGTCCTGAAGTTTAGCTCTCCGCCAAAGGTCACTGGCAGTGTGACCTTCCCCTTTGGCTTGCTCCTTCCCGGGTTGATTCCTTGGAACGTCCCGGTCTCCTCGAGCTCGCTGTCGGGGATCTGCAGCTTCCGGATCACAGCGGAGGAGATCAAGTTAAGGCCGGCCCCGCCGTCAACCAACATCTTGGTGACCTTGAGGTTGCGGATGGTCGGCGAAACCAACATCGGCAAGCACCCGACCGCCGTTGTGCGGTCAGGGTGGTCCTCAAGGTCGAAGATGATGGGCGTGCTGGACCACTTCAGGAGTTTGCGCGACTCGATGGGTGGCTCAGCTGCGTTCACTTCCCGCACCCATTGCTTGAGTTGGCGGTGGGAAGTGTGCAGAGAGGCACCTCCATCGACGCACAGAACTTCTGTGGCCTTCTGGAACTCCTGCTCGCTGTTGTATCCGTCATCCATGTCCTCGTCCTTGTCGCGGCCGCGGGGAGGTCTATCTCCTTGCCGCTGCTTGGCCTTGCCGCGACGTCCACCCCGGCCATTGAACGGCCGCTTTTTGCCGGACTCTCCTCCACCTCCTTGGGCCTTCTCCTTGTCACGACACTCGTATTCAGCCTTCTGCTGTTCTACGAGGTACTCTACCCTCTTGCAGTTCTGGAGATCGTGGCCCTTGGTGCGGTGGATCTTACAGTACTTCTTGTCGGAGCCGTCCTGCTTGTCGGCTGCCGCTACAGGGGTGGCCTCCTTGCCGGAGCCACCAGCCCGTGTCTTCTTGGCGGCAGCCTCCTTGCCGGACTGCTCGACAACCAGCACTTCCTTGTTCTTCTTTTTCTTATTGTTCCCCCGCCGGCCTTTCCTTGCCGGGGCGGCATCCTCGCTGTCCGTTCCTCCTGCTCCAACATCCTCTCCGGGGAGTCTCCTCCCCTCTTCAACGCGCGCACATTTATCAGCCAGAGCGTAAAGCTCGCTGACGTCCCGGATCTTGGTCATTGCCATCTCCTCTCTCATCCGGCGGTTACGCACGTTCTGGTGGAACGCGCTGATAACCGCGGCAGGGTGTACGTCCGGGATGCTGTGCTGGACGCGGCTGAACCTCTGGATGTATTTCCGCAGGGACTCTCCCTCCTTCTGGGCAAGAATGTGGAGATCACTTTCCTGGCCGTGGGGCTTGTGGCCGCCGGTGAAGGCGCCGACAAACTGGTGGCACAGGTCTTCCCAAGAAGAGATGGAGTTCTCCGGCAAGTGCATGAGCCAAGATCTGACATTGGGCTTGAGCACAAGTGGGAGGTATTTTGCTAGAATCTTCTCATCCCGTCCCCCGGCAGCCTGCACCGCAATGGTGTAGATGCTAAGGAACTCTGAGGGATGAGTCTTGCCGTCGTACTTCTCGGGTACGTCGGGCTTGAAGTTCTTCATGCTGGGCCACTGGACTTGCCGCAGCTCTCGGGTGAACGCAGGGCAACCTGCCGCGTACAGCAAGTCGCCTGGTTCACCGGGCGCGTGCATGTCGACAGCGGTCCCAGCGCGCTGGTCGGACTGTCGTCGTGCTTCTCTTCGACGCTCGATGCGAGTCCGAGCGTCTTCTTGTTGCCTGTCGTCGAGGACTTGGCGCTGATCGCGGCGAGCCCGCGGATCCGACGACGCCGTGGAGTCATCGTCGACATTGATCCGGCGGGTCGGTGATTTCTGCTTCCGCGGCGGGGAGTGCACGGTAGTTGCACCCCCGGCGGTCTTGTCTCCATCGGCCTTCGCTTGAGTGACTTGCCGCGGCCGTGATGTCGCCGGCTGCTGCAGCGTGTCGTTGTTGGCGAAGGCGATGAGCAGCTGAGCTCTAGCTAGAGCTTCTGCTGGAGAGGAGGGAAGCGGTGGCGAGCGGTGCGAGGAGCGAGATATGCTCGGACTTCTAACAGGGTTAGAAGGAGCAGGGTCTCGCCCCGGCGACCGCGCCTTGCTCGTACCGACGCGTTGGCCTTGAGCATCCCGCGACCCGCCGGCTTGGCCACGTCCCAGCAAGCGTATGGTACCCTGGGTACCACGCCGCTGCTGGTCCGGCACCTCCTGAGAGGGACGTGGCGCGTGCACGGACGCCGAGGTCTTGGAGTGGGCTCGGTCATCCGTCTTGTCCTTGGATTTGGCGGCGTCGTGAGTCTCCCCACCGGCATCCACCCTTCCGCCGCCGTCTATCCCACCAACCGTTGGTTCTGGTGGTGGTGGGATCGACGCAGACGAGCCTCCGACCTCCAAAGCCTTCTTCTTTGGCGGCATGTTGATGTAGTCGATGAGGTTGATGAAGTTGGAGAAGGTTGCGCCCGCGTGAGCGCCGGATCAAGTTCGCACAACCTCGACGCCCCCTACCTGGCGCGCCAAAGATGTCGGGGAAACTGATCGCCCACGAACATCTATGGGACCGGAGCCCCTTTTCGGTACGGCAAGGGAGCGGAGGGAGCACAAAGAGCAGATCGAGGGGCACACGCGAGCAGTCTACCCAGGTTTGGGCCGCACGGGTGCGTAAAACCCTACTCCTGCCTTGGTTGTATTGAGTTCTCGAGCTCGGGAGCTTGAAGATCTACAGTACTAGCTACACCGAGCGTGGGAGTGATCAAGTTTCTGGAATCGAACCCCCTCTACGTTGTGCATGGGCCTCCTTTTATAGCTCAAAGGGGTCACCGACAGGTGTCAACGTAGATGAGGGTAAAAGTGTAAAATTGGTGGTAGTTGTAACAGTGCATGAACAGTGTATGCACAGTGGTTTATACCTAACCCTGACGGTGGGGGACAAGGGCATTGAATGCCCGTCGCCGTCACCCCAAAAGCGTCCGTCCAGGCGTCTCCGTTCGCCACGACGGTAGCCTCGTCATCGTGGCTTGCCACCGTGTCCCCCAAGCTGCACAGCCATCTGCCACGTGCCCCTGGAAGGGCCCCAGGTCGACGCGTGGACAGATGAGCTGGAGCGCAGGCACACAGTGAAAGCTTCCCCCGGCAGGCACCTTGCCGGGGTCACTATCTTGCCGGGCCCGGAAGCTTGTCGCTCTCCGGGCCCTGTCGGGGCGCGCTATGCGCCACGATATATCTTCTGAGATGCTGTCCTTCGGCCTTCCTGGCAAGCTCCTCTTGCCAGGGTCTTGTGCTGAAGTGATAACCTTGAGCCTGGTGCGGCCTTCCCGGCAAGCTCCTCTTGTCGGGGCCTTGTTTCTTAACTTGAATACTTTGTTCTTGAATGGCTCCAAAGGGACTAGAGCGGGTCTTGGCGGGCACGTGGTGAGCCTGACCACGGGACGCTGCTACTGCCCGTGCACAAGTCGGGATACTAAGGTACCCCTATTTTAGTACACCGACAGGCGCATAGGCATCGACATGCTCCACCGGGTCGTTTACGGGCCTCGGGTATGTTAAGCCAAAGCTCTCTCTGTCAGGCAAAGGAACAAGCTCCAGAATAGCACTGCAATCTAAAGATCAGAATCAATATCTATTATTTTCAACAAATTTCTTATGTGTTTAGTATGATGTTGTTGATAAGATTGGAGTTCAAGCGGCTAAGCTATGAAGGGTTCGACGCCATGGTGTTGGAGGACACAGAGATCGTCTTGGCGTCCCTCCTAAGGTATCCTTCCGTGCAATATTGTATTGTACATTTCCCCATATAAAGTCTGATATACATTTCATAGAAAAATAGGGAAGCATGTTACAAAGTATAGTGATTTCAAGTTGAGATGAGCCTCGTTTGTGGTTTAGTTGGGGATCAGAGTGACATTGCTATCTGAAGTTTAGAATCAATTTCTATTTTTCTCGATAAATTTCATATGTGTTTACTGCGAAGTTGTTGAGTAGATCGGAGTTCAAGCGGCTAAGCTATGAAGGGTTCTACACCATAGTAATAGAGAAGGACCCAGAGATCTTCTCAGTGGTACTGCTATGGTATCCTTTCACTAGTGTTTTGTACATTTGCCCGTAGAAAGTGCACCACACATTTCTTATCTTAGATGGAAGCACAGTATAAGTACAGTGATTTCAAGTCAAGATGGGCCTCGTTTGCGGTTTAGCTGGGGCTTAGAGTGACACTACTATCTGAAGATCAAAATCAATTTCTACTTGTTTGACAGATTTGTTATGTACTTAGTATCATATTGTTGAGATGATTGGAGTTCAAGTGGCTGAGCTATGAAGGGTTCTACACCATGGTGTTGGAGAAGGACGAGGTGTGTGTTCTTTGGGTTTGTATTCTCTTGATGCTCCTTTTTGAACAAAAAAATTCACCCTTTGTCGGAATAATAAATTTTATCATGTTAGACTACTTGCTCCATTTAATTATGGAGTTTAATCTTTGTTACCCTTTTTTGCAAGAATTTTAACATTGAAACTCATGATCATACTAATATCACACTGACACTGGCGCAGACATATTGGACTTGCTTATTTTAAGATTAGATCATATTGAAGTTGTCTGAGATGGCGGGAGAGATGAACAGTGTCGACAAATACAACTATTCATGTCCCATGGTTAGGGTCGAGAAGGACACCAGCGACCCTGTAGAGGTCTTGGAGTGCAATACAAAGTTGGTGGTGGCGCTGGGCATGCTGGATGTGTGCTTCAACCCTGTCAGGGACCGGCGCATAGGCATCGACATGCTCCACCGGGTCGTTTACGGGCCTCGGGTATGTTAAGCCAAAGCTCTCTCTGTCGGGCAAAGGAACAAGCTCCAGAATAGCACTGCAATCTAAAGATCAGAATCAATATTTATTATTTTCAACAAATTTCTTATGTGTTTAGTATGATGTTGTTGATAAGATTGGAGTTCAAGCGGCTAAGCTATGAAGGGTTCGACGCCATGGTGTTGGAGGACCCAGAGATCGTCTTGGCGTCCCTGCTAAGGTATCCTTCCATGCAATACTGTATTGTACATTTCCCCATATAAAGTCTGCTATACATTTCATAGAAAAATAGGGAGGCATGTTACAAAGTATAGTGATTTCAAGTTGAGATGAGCCTCGTTTGTGGTTTAGTTGGGGCTCAGAGTGACATTGCTATCTGAAGTTTAGAATCAATTTCTATTTTTCTCGATAAATTTCATATGTGTTTACTAAGAAGTTGTTGAGTAGATCGGAGTTCAAGCGGCTAAGCTATGAAGGGTTCTACACCATAGTACCAGAGAAGGACCCAGAGATCTTCTCAGTGGTACTGCTATGGTATCCTTTCACTAGTGTTTTGTACATTTGCCCATAGAAAGTGCACCACACATTTCTTATCTTAGATGGAAGCATAGTATAAGTACAGTGATTTCAAGTCAAGATGGGCCTCGTTTGCGATTTAGCTGGGGCTTAGAGTGACACTACTTTCTGAATATCAAAATCAATTTCTACTTGTTTGACAGATTTGTTATGTACTTAGTATCATATTGTTGAGATGATTGGAGTTCAAGTGGCTGAGCTATGAAGGGTTCTACACCATGGTGTTGGAGAAGGACGAGGTGTGTGTTCTTTGGGTTTGTATTCTCTTGATGCTCCTTTTTGAACCAAAAAATCCACCCTTTGTCGGAATAATGAATTTTATCATGTTAGACTACTTGCTCCATTTAATTATGGTGTTTAATCTTTGTTACCCTTTTTTGCAAGATTTTTAACATTGAAACTCATGATCATACTACTATCACACTGACACTGGCGCAGACATATTGGACTTGCTTATTTTAAGATTAGATCATATTGAAGTTGTCTGAGATGGCGGGAGAGATGAACAGGGTCGCAAATACAACTATTCATGTCCCATGCTTAGGGTCGAGAAGGACACCAACGACCCTGTAGAGGTGTTGGAGTGCAATAAAAGTTGGCGGTGGCGCTAGGCGTGCTGGATGTGTGCTTCAACCTTGTCAGGGACCGGCGTATAGGCATCAACATGCTCCACCGGTTCGTTTACGGGCCTCGGGTATGTTAAGCCAAAGCTCTCTCTGTCGGGCAAAGGAACAAGCTCCAGAATAGCACTGCAATCTAAAGATCGGAATCAATATTTATTATTTTCAACAAATTTCTTATGTGTTTAGTATGATGTTGTTGATAAGATTGGAGTTCAAGCGGCTAAGCTATGAAGGGTTCGACGCCATGGTGTTGGAGGACCCAGAGATCGTCTTGGCGTCCCTGCTAAGGTATCCTTCCATGCAATACTGTATTGTACATTTCCCCATATAAAGTCTGCTATACATTTCATAGAAAAATAGGGAGGCATGTTACAAAGTATAGTGATTTCAAGTTGAGATGAGCCTCGTTTGTGGTTTAGTTGGGGCTCAGAGTGACATTGCTATCTGAAGTTTAGAATCAATTTCTATTTTTCTCGATAAATTTCATATGTGTTTACTACGAAGTTGTTGAGTAGATCGGAGTTCAAGCGGCTAAGCTATGAAGGGTTCTACACCATAGTACGATAGAAGGACCCAGAGATCTTCTCAGTGGTACTGCTATGGTATCCTTTCACTAGTGTTCTGTAAATTTGCCCATAGAAAGTGCACCACACATTTCTTATCTTATATGGAACCACAGTATAAGTACAGTGATTTCAAGTCAAGATGGGCCTTGTTTGCGGTTTAGCTGGGGCTTAGAGTGACACTACTATCTGAAGATCAAAGTCAATTTCTACTTGTTTGAAAGATTTGTTATGTACTTAGTATCATATTGTTGAGATGATTGGAGTTCAAGTGGCTGAGCTATGAAGGGTTCTACACAATGGTGTTGGAGAAGGACGAGGTGTGTGTTCTTTGGGTTTGTATTCTCTTGATTCTCCTTTTTGAACAAAAAAAATCACCCTTTGTCGGAATAATGAATTTTATCATGTTAGACTACTTGCTCAATTTAATTATGGTGTTTAATCTTTGTTACCCTTTTTTGCAAGAATTTTAACATTCAAACTCATGATCATACTAATATCACACTAACACTTGCGCAGATAGTTTGGACTTGCTTATTTGAAGATTAGATCATATTGAAGTTGTCGGAGATGGCGGGAGAGATTAACAGTGTCGACAAATACAACTATTCATGTCCCATGCTTAGGGTCGAGAAGGACACCAGCGACCCTGTAGAGGTGTTGGAGTGCAATACAAATTTGGCGGTGGCGCTGGGCGTGCTGGATGTGTGCTTCAACCCTGTCAGGGACCGGCGCATAGGCATCGACATGCTCCACCGGGTCGTTTACGGGCCTCGGGTATGTTAAGCCAAAGCACTCTCTGTCGGGCAAAGGAACAAGCTCCAGAATAGCACTTCAATCTAAAGATCAGAATCAATATCTATTATTTTCAACAAATTTCTTATGTGTTTAGTATGATGTTGTTGATAAGATTGGAGTTCAAGCGACTAAGCTATGAAGGGTTAGACACCATGGTGTTGGAGGACCCAGAGATCGTCTTGGTGTCCCTGCTAAGGTATCCTTCGCTGCAATATTGTATTGTACATTTCCCCATATAAAGTCTGTTATACATTTCATAGAAAAATGGGGAAGCATGTTACAAAGTACAGTGATTTCAAGTTGAGATGAGCCTCGTTTGTGGTTTAGTTGGGGCTCAGAGTGACATTGCTATCTGAAGTTTAGAATCAATTTCTATTTTTCTCGATAAATTTCATATGTGTTTACTACGAAGTTGTTGAGTAGATCGGAGTTCAAGCGGCTAAGCTATGAAGGGTTCTACACCATAGTACGATAGAAGGACCCAGAGATCTTCTCAGTGGTACTGCTATGGTATCCTTTCACTAGTGTTTTGTACATTTGCCCATAGAAAGTGCACCACACATTTCTTATCTTAGATGGAAGCACAGTATAAGTACAGTGATTTCACGTCAAGATAGGCCTCGTTTGCGGTTTTGCTGGGGCTTAGAGTGACACTACTATCTAAAGATCAAAATCAATTTCTACTTGTTTGATAGATTTGTTATGTACTTAGTATCATATTGCTGAGATGATTGGAGTTCAAGTGGCTGAGCTATGAATGGTTCTACACCATGGTGTTGGAGAAGGACGAGGTGTGTGTTCTTTGGGTTTGTATTCTCTTGATGCTCCTTTTTGAAGAAAAAAATTCACCCTTTGTCGGAATAATGAATTTTATCATGTTAGACTACTTGCTCAATTTAATTATGGTGTTTAATCTTTGTTACCCTTTTTTGCAAGAATTTTAACATTGAAACTGATGATCCTACTAGTATCACACTGACACTGGTGCAGACAGTTTGGACTTGCTTATTTTAAGACTAGATCATATTGAAGTTGTCGGAGATGGTGGGAGAGATGAACAGTGTCGATAAATACAACTATTCATGTCCCATGCTTAGGGTCGAGAAGGACACCAGCGACCCTGTAGAGGTGTTGGAGTGCAATACAAAGTTGTCGGTGGCGTTGGGCGTGCTGGATGTGTGCTTCAACCCTGTCAGGGACCGACGCATAGGCATCGACATGCTCCACCGGGTCGTTTACGGGCCTCGGGTATGTTAAGCCAAAGCTCTCTCTGTCGGGCAAAGGAACAAGCTCCAGAATAGCACTGCAATCTAAAGATCAGAATCAATATTTATTATTTTCAACAAATTTCTTATGTGTTTAGTATGATGTTGTTGATAAGATTGGAGTTCAAGCGGCTAAGCTATGATGGGTTCGACGCCATGGTGTTGGAGGACCCAGAGATCGTCTTGGCGTCCCTGCTAAGGTATCCTTCCATGCAATACTGTATTGTACATTTCCCCATATAAAGTCTGCTATACATTTCATAGAAAAATAGGGAGGCATGTTACAAAGTATAGTGATTTCAAGTTGAGATGAGCCTCGTTTGTGGTTTAGTTGGGGCTCAGAGTGACATTGCTATCTGAAGTTTAGAATCAATTTCTATTTTTCTCGATAAATTTCATATGTGTTTACTAAGAAGTTGTTGAGTAGATCGGAGTTCAAGCGGCTAAGCTATGAAGGGTTCTACACCATAGTACCAGAGAAGGACCCAGAGATCTTCTCAGTGGTACTGCTATGGTATCCTTTCACTAGTGTTTTGTACATTTGCCCATAGAAAGTGCACCACACATTTCTTATCTTAGATGGAAGCATAGTATAAGTACAGTGATTTCAAGTCAAGATGGGCCTCATTTGCGGTTTAGCTGGGGCTTAGAGTGACACTACTATCTGAATATCAAAATCAATTTCTACTTGTTTGACAGATTTGTTATGTACTTAGTATCATATTGTTGAGATGATTGGAGTTCAAGTGGCTGAGCTATGAAGGTTTCTACACCATGGTGTTGGAGAAGGACGAAGTGTGTGTTCTTTGGGTTTGTATTCTCTTGATGCTCCTTTTTGAACAAAAAAATTCACCCTTTGTCGGAATAATGAATTTTATCATGTTGGACTACTTGCTCCATTTAATTATGGTGTTTAATCTTTGTTACCCTTTTTTGCAAGAATTTTAACATTGAAACTCATGATCATACTACTATCACACTGACACTGGCGCAGACATATTGGACTTGCTTATTTTAAGATTAGATCATATTGAAGTTGTCTGAGATGGCGGGAGAGATGAACAGGGTCGCAAATACAACTATTCATGTCCCATGCTTAGGGTCGAGAAGGACACCAGCGACCCTGTAGAGGTGTTGGAGTGCAATAAAAGTTGGCGGTGGCGCTAGGCGTGCTGGATGTGTGCTTCAACCTTGTCAGGGACCGGCGTATAGGCATCAACATGCTCCACCGGTTCGTTTACGGGCCTCGGGTATGTTAAGCCAAAGCTCTCTCTGTCGGGCAAAGGAACAAGCTCCAGAATAGCACTGCAATCTAAAGATCGGAATCAATATTTATTATTTTCAACAAATTTCTTATGTGTTTAGTATGATGTTGTCGATAAGATTGGAGTCCAAGCGGCTAAGCTATGAAGGGTTCGACGCCATGGTGTTGGAGGACCCAGAGATCGTCTTGGCGTCCCTGCTAAGGTATCCTTCCATGCAATACTGTATTGTACATTTCCCCATATAAAGTCTGCTATACATTTCATAGAAAAATAGGGAGGCATGTTACAAAGTATAGTAATTTCAAGTTGAGATGAGCCTCGTTTGTGGTTTAGTTGGGTCTCAGAGTGACATTGCTATCTGAAGTTTAGAATCAATTTCTATTTTTCTCGACAATTTTCATATGTGTTTACTATGATGTTGTTGAGTAGATCGGAGTTCAAGCGACTAAGCTATGAAGGGTTCTACACCATAGCACGAGAGAAGGACCCAAAGATCTTCTCAGTGGTACTGCTATGGTATCCTTTCACTAGTTTTTGTACATTTCCCCATAGAAAGTGCACTACACATTTCTTATCTTAGATGGAAGCACGGTGTAAGTACAGTGATTTCAAGTCAAGATGGGCCTTGTTTGCGGTTTAGCTGGGGCGCAGAGTGACACTGCTATATGTAGATCAAAATCAATTTCTACTTGTTTGACAGATTTCTTATGTATTTAGTATGATATTGTTGAGAAGATTGGAGTTCAAGCGGCTGAGCTATGAAGGGTTCTACGCCATGGTGCTGGAGAAGGACGAGGTGCGTGTTCTTTGGGTTTGTATTCTCTTAATGCTCCGTTTTGAACAAAAAAGTTCACCATTTGTCGGAATAATGAATTTTATCATGCTAGACTACCTGCTCAATTTAATTATGGTATTTTATCATTGTTTACCTTTTTTGCAAGAATTTTAACATTGAAACTCATGACCATACTACTACCACACTAACACTAGCGATGACAGTTTGGACTTGCTTATTTTAAGATTAGATTACCGCGAAGTCGTTGGAGATGGCGGGAGAGATGAACAGTGTCGACAAATACAACTATTCATGTCCCATGCTTAGGGTCGAGAAGGACACCAGCGACCCTGTAGAGGTGCTGGAGTGCAATACAAAGCTGGCGGTGGCACTTGGCGTGCTGGATGAGTGCTTCAACCCTGTCAAGGACTGGCGCATAGGCATCGACCTTTTCCAGCGGGTCGTTTACGGGCCTCAGGCATGTTAAGCCGAAGCTCACTGGCTCCAGAGTAGCACTGAAATCTAAAGATCATAGTGAATCTCTATTGTTTTCAACAAATTTCTTATGTGTTTAGTATGATGTTGTTGAGAATCGGAGTTCAAGCGGCTGAGCTTCGAAGGGTTCGGCACCACGGTGTTGGAGGACCCGGAGATCGGCTCGATGTCCCTGCTAAGGTATCCTTCGCTGCACTAGTCTATTGTACATTTTCCCCATATAAAGTGTGCTGTACATTTCATAGAAAAAGAGGGAAGCACATTACTAGTATAGTGATTTCAAGTTGAGATGAGCCTCGTTTGTGGTTTAGTTGGGGCTCAGATTGACATTGCTATCTGAAGTTCAGAATCAATTTCTATTTTTGTCAATAAGTTTCTTATGTGTTTAGTATGATGTTGTTGAGAAGATCGGAGTTCAAGCGGCTGAGCTACGAAGGGTTCTACTCCATAGTACGAAGGACCCAGAGATCTTCTGAGTGGCACTGTGATACGTCTCCGACATATCTATAATTTTTTATTGTTCCATGTTATTGTTTTCAACAAATTTCGTATGTCTTTCACAAAGTTGACATTTTTCAAAAAACATTTTTCAGAAAGTTACACATTTCACAAAGTTAAACATTTTTCACAAAGTTACACCACCAAGATATCAACACATTTAAAAAAAACATTTTCACTCTGTTGAAATAACTTGTTACACATTTAAAGAAAATCTGTTTAACAAAGTTGACATTTAATTCATATTTGGGTTAGATAGGTTGCTGGTGAAATATGTTGGTTTAACATATTTCTATTTAAGAAGTTTTTTCCAAAAGAGAAATAGTGAAAGAGGTATGTTTCACATGTGAAATGTGAAACATTGAAACTTAAACATGTTCGAAATGTATTCAAGATTGATTTTGTTTTTAACGCCTTGACACGAGGAGTTCAAATATATAAATTATTTCAAAAATGAACTTATGGTTCAAAATATATGAACAATTTACCACTCATTACGACTAAATGGTGGCTTGTTGCACAGGGCAGCAACATATGGGCCCAGCCCAAGTAGCATACCAGCGAGACTTGCTGCAAACAATTTATTCCAAATACGATGAATAGTGGCTTCCTCTGCTATGCCTTGGGTAAACGTATCAAATCTTGGCAGTGTAGTACATCGTGGTTGTGTCGTACTCATCTAGAGCACGTGTAATCACCGTGTCCCTAGGATGTAGTCAACAAATTTCTCGTGATGCAACATTGATTGGCATTGTGTCGCGACATCAAATCCGCCGCAAACTCGTGAGAAAAATCCACACCGAAAGTAAACGTGATCTGTAAATAAATTAATAAAAAAACAGAATCATCAAGAGATGGATTGGATTTTGTACCTCCACGGGTCGACGAAATCTTGCTTGATGCAGTGGAGAGTTAGTGTTGATAACGTGTTCCGCAACTTCCGTGACGAATCCGATCCAAGATAACGGAGTGGCCATCGGCATCTTATACGAAGTAGGTGATCCAAGATATAGAAAGTAGATGAACTATATAGGGGTAGGAGGTCGCCGCACCCGAGGTGGGCCTGGTTTCCCGACAAATCATACATGAGAGCAGCATCCAGGGATCGGTCCCGGGTTACCTTCATCGTGGGTAGAGTCATTAACCACTCTGCCACGATTAGTTCATGGTGAACTAGGATGAGCAGCCTAATTGAGGGAAAACGGCCGATCGTTTTGCTGGAACCTTCCAGGGATAAAAATTGCTTCCTTCCCAGGTGGTTTTCTAGTATTTGCATTACTTTGTTATTTTTCCCTTTTCATTTGCCATTCGTACTTTTAACTTATTTTACTTTTTAATTCTGGTTTTCCGGTATTTTGACTGGTCTTTTTTTTCTTTATTTATTTTTAGAAGATGTTCAGCTTGCATTTTAAAAATGGTTACTCTGTATTATATTATAAAAAGTTCACCATACATTGAAATCTTTTCTTTGTATGAGAAAACTGTTCACCATACTTAAAAAATTGTTTGGCGTATGTATTTTAAAAAACATTCACCATATATTAAAAAATGTTTATCATTTATTAAGAATTGTAAAGTGTGCGTATTTGAAAAACATTCACTGTACATAGAAAAATGGTTCATTGTATATTAAAAAAGTATATCATATAAAAAGTGTGTAGTTAAAAATACATTCACAGAATTTTATGAAAAAATCCAGTGTTTATTCGAAATAATATTTGCCGTATATAAAAAATGTCCAGTGTGTATTTGAAAATTGTTCGTTGACAAAGAAAAAGTTTAAAATAATTATTTAGTAGGAAAATCAGAAGAAAAACAAACCTGAAAGATAAAAAGAAAATAAATCAGAAAACAAGAAAGAAAAAGAAAAAACATGAATCGTAGGGTACAAGAGGTAGCGACCGTTGTCGTACAGTTTGCGAGCGTGGGAGGCGTGCTGGCCTGGCCTGGCCATGGAAGCACGTGTAGACGACTCTCCTTTTAGCGCTCGCAATAAGCGCTGTATAGCAGCATTTAAAATGCTGATCGTGGACTGCATGGATCATGTTTAGTGCTTCTTCGGGAGCCCCCGTAAGGGTCATTTGCAGTGGACCGGGAACGCGTTACTTGCACATTCTCATCCGCCATTATATATCGCGCTCTAAGTATTTTCATTGGATTTTTTTTTTATTTTCCAGTATGCGTTTTCGGCATTTAGATGATTTGTTTTGGGGATTTTTCGGATTTTCTATTTTCCCCCAGTTTTTCTTAGGATTTAGGGGAAACAAATTTCGGAAAAACGTTTTTTTCCGAGAAAATGCGTTTCATTTTTTCCTTTCGTGGTGGACCCATATATATACTTCTCATGGAGGCACGGACTTGCTTCCGTGTGAGAGCGAGAGACACTATGAAAGGGAAAAACATATTTTTTTTCGTTTCACGAGAGGCACGGATTTACTTCTCGTGGGGGCACAGATTTGCATCCGCGAGAGACACGGTCGTGCCTATCGGCAAGGAAAAAACGTATTTTATTTTTTCATTCGCGACAAGCACGGATTTACTTCTCGTGGAAGAACGGAGTTGTTTCCACGAGAGGAACGGTCAAAGGGAAAAATGTGTTTTTTTGTTCCAAGAGAGGCACGGATGATTTGTTTTCACGAGAGGCATGGTCGCGCCTCTTGAAAAGGAAAAAATAAGCTCTTTTTTTCTCCGTCCGCAAGAGGAACAAATTTACTTCTCGTTGAGGCACGGATTTGCTTTCTCGAGGGGCATGATCCGGCCTATCAAAAAGAGAAAAAAAATAACATGTTTTGTTTTTTTTGTTCCGCGAGAGGCATGGATTTACTTCTCGCGAAGGCACGAATTTGCTTTCGCGAGAGGCATAGTCGTGCTTCTTGAAAAGGGAAAACATATTTTTTTTCTCATTCCGTCAGAGGCGCAGATTTACTTTTCGTGGAGGCATGAATTTGTTTCGGCGACAGGTTGTGCCTCTCAAAAAGGGGTAAACGCATGCCTCTTCGGAAAGGGAAAAAACTGTGCACCCGGTTCGGTATTTTTGGTAGTATGATTTTTTTCTTGAAAAAATAAGTTTGTGGAAACCGCGGTATGATTTATACCATAGCTTGCTATAGAACTAGTTAACGTTGTCGACAGTGTCAAAGTTCTCAAAAATACTGAAACAAAACACCTATAATATAACACGATCTAATATAGCTATTAAAAAAATAGGACTATACGTGTCTTGGGATAATAACAAATGGTTCAGTATATATTTATGTCGCAGTGAGCTGATTTTTTTATAGAGGACACATAAATGCATATTTTCCCAATCTCTCCGTTGGCTCATACTGTTACATTAGAGTGATGCTCCACTATTTATTTCATATATTTTTTATAACTTTTAAACTGTTTAAACTTAGCAAGTCTAAACAAGTTCTATGGTAAGCTATGATAGACACAATTTTACCCGTGGAAACCTGCTAACATGGGATCTAGTTTTGAATGTCTCGACACGAGAGATACAACGATAAAAACGGTTTAAGATATGGACGCACGGCTTAAGAGATAAACGTTTTGAATAAACGAATCTATGAAAAAAGAAAAAACAACCCACAGGTTGCGACAAGTGATGCACATGCAGCGCGCTACTTTGCACAACCTGGCAAGGTGGAAATGATCTTTGGGAGGAGTACTCATTAATTACTGCTTTCGGCCCGTGTGACGCGTTTGGTGAATAGTCATGGCCCACAAATGGCAACTGATCATGTACATGTCCCGTCCGCATGTCCTCTGTAGACGTCGGGCCATACTCGATTTTTTCCCATTGGTTTTGGAAGGTTCTAGAACCTTTCATGCAGTAGTTTTTGGTATTTTCTATGTTTTCTCTTCCCTTTTTTCTTTTGGCTTTTTATTTTTTCTTTACTTTCTGTTTTATCATTTATTTTAATTTATTTTAATTTTTTTCATATTCATTTTAATATTCTTTTATTTTACATTTTCCTCTTCCTTTAATTTTTTATTTTGAAACATATTTAAAATTCATGAATATATTTTGCAATGATGAACATTTCACAAATAAGCGAATATTTTTCGAAATTGAGAACTTTTTTCATATATTCTCGTACATTTTCCAAATTCATGAACATTTTTTACAAAATCGCAAAAGTTGTCTTAATATTTTGAACGTTTTGTTATTAATAGGTTAACATATGTCCAAAGTTGGGAACATTTATTTTTATTACTAACATTTGTTTTCTTCAAAAAATATTATTGAATGCGCTGAAATTATTTAAATTCATGAACCGGTGAACATTTTTTTAAATGATGAATTTTATTTGAAATTTGTGATCAATGTTGGAAATTCAAGATCATTTTTTTAAATCTGTTAACATATTTTAGAAAATTCATGAATTTGTTTATGAATGAACAATTTTTAAAATTTGTAAAATCAATTTAATCTCCGACATATGTGCAAAACCATGAGCATTTTTTGAACTTCCTAATCATTTTTGTTTTGTTCCGAAAATATCAAATCATGATATTTCGTTGTATTTTAAAACATTTTATGATTTCTTGAACATTTTATCAGAATATGCAATTTTTTAAAATTTAGAACCTTTTATAATTCAGAATTTATTAAGAAGGAAAAACAGAAATGGAAAAAAGGAAATTGTAAAATTTAGTGGACGTCCCACCCTGCACATGCGCCGGCCCAAAATGGGGTGAGGTCCGGCATATATTTTTTTGAAACAGAGGTCCCGCATTTTGGTAGCGTACGTGGGGTTCAATCTAAACCGCGTGATGCAGTTTTGATCTGTTTTTTTTGCCTGTCATGCATCAAAATCTTGGCCCAAGCGTTTAAAGCACCTTCGGGCCTGGCTGAGAAGGAACCTTTGAGTCGAGCGTTTCTAGCGAGCGAGGCCTGAGAGCATCTCCAACAGCGGCGCAAAAAGGCGCGCGCGCTAAACTTCCGTTTCGCGCGCGCGGGGCAGAATGGCGCGCTCCAGCGGAGGCGAGAAAACCGCGCGCAAAACGGCGACCTCTCGCGCGTCATTTTTGCGGCGCCGCCTCCCGCGTGCCTATAAAAAGCAGCGCGCGCCGCTCCCTCGCGCCACCGCTCCGCGCGCGCTCTCTCTCTCCCTGCCTCTCGCGCCGCCGCCGCCCCAGCGCGCCGCCCCCAACGCGCCACCATGCCGCCGCGCCACCGTTCTGCGTCGGGCTACCGCGGCGTCCGCGAGCGCCCGAACGGCGGGTTCTACGCCGAGATACGCTCCGGCTATCTCCGGCTTAGTCTCGGAACCTACGACACGGCGCACGAGGCCGCCCGCGCGTTCGACGCGGCGGCGTGGCGCCTAGGCAGGCCGCGCCGCCAAATGAACTTCCAGGACGTCCACACGCTCCAGCAGGCGTTAGACGTCCCGCCGCCTCCTCTAAACTCCGCACAAGACTGTGCGGAGCACACTGCGCTGCAGCGCCGCCTCCCCGTCGCCCAGGAGGACGAGCCGGTCATGGCGGAGTGGCGCCGGCGCCACCCGGAGGACGTCGCCTACGAGCAGCAATATTGGGCAAGTCGCCGCGAGGAGGACACGCGCCGGCGCCGCGAGGAGCGGTTGGACAGGCGTCGTCGGAAGGCATTGGCGTGTGCGCAGTCCGACCTCGTCAATGCAGGCGGGAGGTCCTTCTTCACTCAAGAAGATGAGCGTTGGTTGGACTGCTGGCTGTCAACCTCTGACGACACCAACGACGATGATGATGGTGCAGATGACTGGAGCGACTGGGATTAGTTTTTTATGTTTTCGAACTATCTAGCGCCGAACTATCTATCTATGTTTTCGAACTACCTATCTAGTTGCAATATATATGTAAAATAACTTTGTATCCTTTTTATTTTAATGCAATCTATGTATTAAAAAATATTGTGCGCGCGCTGCATTTTTTGGCACTGCTGGAGCGGCGCGCGCGCTGCATTATAGCGCGGCTGTTGGAGCCAGCGCCTATCCCCGCGCTAAACCTGCCGAAGCGCGCGCGGCGCGTAGCGCGGCTATTGGAGATGCTCTGAGCAATGCAATCGAGCTAACATGGATGGGTCCCCTGGTGCAGTCATGTGCGAGCTTGTGCAGACTAGGTGCAGCCTGTAATTGAGTTTGTAGGTGTTCTGCTCTAATCTCCTCCGTAATCTCTTCCATCTACTCCTAAACAAAGGTGAGATAGGCTCGACACAAAAAGATATGCACATCAATATTGTGGTTTCATTCAAACAATCGGTTCTCAATTTCATGAACTGTAAATCTTTAATCCACGATAATATTTGGAGATTTTGGACAAATTTAGGCGAAATCTGTACACCCGACCGACTATTTGAAATTTTCTTTCACAATTAGCTTCATCTCGCTATTTTCACGCGACTTCGTATTGTACGTTCTTCGTTTCGACGGTTGTAGACGAGTAGATCTACATCTCTCTAATGGACTGTAGCAAATACATATGTGTGGTCTTTTTTAATGATACCCCTTAATCTCTTCACCTAGACCCTTCTAATCTACACTACGATGCTTGGATTCAAGATAAGTCGCACACCAAAAAGATGCATAATGGCATTGTGGTTTCATTTAGACGATTAGTTTGTAGGTTCGTTAACTGTATATGTTCAAATTCATGTTTATGTTTGGAGTTTTTTGGATGATTTTTGTTAAACTCGTCGTGCATAGTCGATCATTTGAAATTTCTTTTGAGTGGTAGCTTCATCTCATTGTTTCACACGATTCTTGTATTGTGGGCTTTCTATTTCGATGGTTGTAGACGGGTATATGTGTATTTCCCTATTGTGTTGTAATAAGCTATTCATCTGATGATTTAGACGAAATTCGGAGTGGCTTCTTTCCATTCGTATTGATCATCGTCAACCTTGCCACATGAACGGCATGTCGTGCCCGGTGCCGCCGCCGGCGTTGTTCCTCTTGGCCTCCTCGCTTGCGGCCTACTTCACTAACGTCACCGTGGCGCACACACTGCACTTCTCCTCAATGTCCTCTGTCTCGGTGCCCTCCTCCCCATCCATTCTCGTGGACTTCCCCGTGATGGCACGGCTAGAAACCGGTTCCCCGTGCCTATGAATCCATGCTCATCACGTCTAATGCGGCGCCGAGACCATCGTTCACCCCAGTCGTCAAGGCACTCTAATGTAACTCTATGTGTCATGTGTAATTGTTAACTCTTAATCATGTTCAATTTATGCAACCAAACAACATGTAGGGCATTAGCCCTGCCAATGCAGGCCACCAAAAGTCAGTAATAAATTGCTTTCCTAATGTAGCCAAGCTATATGTGGCCTACCAAACTGCATGCAAAACATGATTTTTACCCTGTATTTACTAGTCAGGCCTAACTGAATCTCAGATACAAAGAGGAAGAAAAAAAGTACAACCGACCAAACACAACCCTGTAGAAGTACTACCTCGTCCGGGTTTATTGATCCCCTTTGTATTTTTTTTGTTCCATTTTAATCATGGATTTGGCTAACAGAATATATGTTTCATGTCACAAAACTTATATTGCCGGATTCATATTCGAAAGAGGTTTCCAACGATAATACTATTTTGTGGTATGTATCTTAATTTTTGTTAAAGTTTAACAAAAATACAAGAGAAACCAGTATCTGCATGTCGTGATTTTGCACCGTCAAACAACAGTTCGTGCCATCATCCGCATCTATCTGCATGATGTGTCCCATCTCCGGGCCGCACGCGGTGCATATATCCGGCCAGCTGCTTTGTCCACGACGAGACGCCAGTGCGCACACAGGGAGACAGACCTACATGCTCTGTGGGAAAGGATGGTTCGCCTTGAGCCAGCCAGCGTCCGTCACCCCCCTTTCCATCCATGGAGAGATACCGGAGTGGAGAAGATGCTTGGTCCACCACGCGCGCGCGCACAGCTTGGCTGATAGCACATCGATCCCTCTAAAAATCAAGGTGGGCGCCTATGCAAGTTCAGAACATTTCCTACTAGCTGTAAAATTAAAGTCCGCCAAAGAATTGGAGCCCCGCCGTAATTACTCGCCGCTCCGTTTCCGGTGCCTCGCCTCGCCTGCTCCGTAAATAACGAAATGGAAAGATGAACTGTCTGTATGTATTAATCCGCATGCATATCCACCCATGCATCCCTCCCTCCGGAAGCAAGGAGGGGCAAGAATTACTACCGACTAGCCAAACCTATCATGCACGCTTTGCTTCAACAGCCGCTGCTTCTACCGCTGTGCGAAAGAACCCAAAGAAAATTGCCGAATCTATGACCGCTGTGCGAAAGAACCCAAAGAAAATTGCCGAATCTATGACAGTTGACAGGCAGGGAACGAGCGGCGCATCGCCGGCTGACTAACTGCTCTCGCCGCGCTCCGGCTGCTCCGCGTCGCGCGGCGGCGAGGCCGGCGGCGTGTAGAACGGCGTCTCGGGCTCGGCGCCGCACTGGCTCTCCACGTCGCCCTCCGTCTCCGACGCCTCCTCGATGGTGTAGAGCGCGCGCGACCCCGTCGGCCCGAACCAGCGCTCCCGCCACGCCGCCACGCCCTCCTCCTCGGGCCCCGCCCGCTCCAGCTGAACCTCCCCCTGCGCCTGCGCGCCGTCGTCCGGTGGCGGGGACGGGGACGCCGACGCGGAGGCAGAGGCGGCCGGCTCGACGCGGGAGCGGCGGCACCAGACGCGGAGGGCGTGGAGCGCCCGCCGTAGCCGCTCGACGCGGCGCTCCTTCCTGCTGGCGCCCGGCTGCTCCGACACGGGCAGCGGCCGCGTGACGCCGCCGCCGCCGCCGCTCCAGCGCCGGCAGCAGATCACGACGGGCAGCAGGAGCGCCGCGGCGAGGAGGACCACGAGCTCCGCGAACACGAGGCGCCTCATGGATCACGCCACCGCCAGCGTCGTCCTCGTGGTACCAGGGCAAGGAGTGGAGTGAACTGCTGGGGTTCCGCCGGTACTAGACGGCAATGGAGTTGGAGTAAGGGAAAGAGAGTTTTTGTCTTTTGTCTTTGGGAGTGGCCTCGCTTGGCTTTGACTGGACTGGAGAAGAAGAGGGGAGAAGAGCTTTGGCTTTGGGGGTGGTGGCTTTAAAGGCTTTGGCTTTAAGTCGAATGTTCACCGGCGGTGGTTGGTCAGGTGGAGTCACTGCTGCTTTTGCAATGCTGCTTTCAGGTGGCCACCCTGAACCCCAGGGGCAGTTTAGGGATTTCCACTTACCTTTTTTTTTTTGCGTTATTTCTTTTATGGAGTATGAGCTGAAGCGTACGAAGTAGCGGGAGGGCGTAAATACACGCGTATGCGTCTCGTACAAAGCAAATTACATAGAGGACCACGGAAAACAAAATGAACGACACGACACAAATGACCATCTTCCGGATAACTTGAAAAGCCTCGTCACCCAAAGAATTTACACGGTGCAGTAGCCCCACACACACATATTGGGGGAGCACCGAAATAATACGGTCTAGTGACGTCTCATGCTTCTCTAGATCTGGATTCGAGACAGTCGATAGGCGTCAACACCGAGGAAGACACTCAGATCTCGCTCAACGTACATGTAAAACTCAAACAATTTCTATCTGAAGGACATCACTTGGCAACCACTACTTCACTATAACGTTAAGGTTAACTTGAGGGGCAGTTTTGGGTTTTCCACGTGCTGCTTTCTTTGGCAACGCTTTTATGGAGTATGAGCTGGAGCATACCAGGCTACATCAAGAAGTAGCGAAAAAGCGTAAATACACTCGTATGCATCCAATACAAACAATCTTACATAGAAAACCCCATAAAACAAAATAAAATAGGATAAGGGTCTACAGTGGATGACTCGACACATATGACCATTTTCCCGAGAACTCGAAAATCCTCACCACTCAAGGACTCTACAAGGTAACACACCTATTTTGAAGGACATGATCATATACAAGATCTAACCCACCATCAAAATAATACAGCCTAGTGGCGTCTCATGCTTCTCTAGGCCTGTATTTGAGCCTGTTAACAGACATCACTGTTGAGGAAGACAGACAAATCTCTTCCCAACATACACACGCATGTAAATACCACAAACCAGTCCTTTAGAGATCATCTAAACAACATCACGTCGCCATCAGACCTCCGTTATACCGTTAACATTAACGCAAGGGCCAAGGGGCAATTTCGGTTTTTCCACATGCTGCTTTCTTTGGCGATTCTTTATGAAGTATGAGCTGGAGCACACGAGGCTACATAAAGAAGTAGCGGAAGAGCGTAAATACGCATGCATGCATCCGTTACAAAAAGTCTCACACAAAAGACCTAAAAAATTGCATGAGTCTGCAGTGGTCTCTGTGTCTATCATGGTTACTGTGCCGTCGTCACACCTAAAGATGGATGGCACGACACGGATGGACATCTTCCCAACAACTCGGAAAGACTAGTAACACAAAGGCTTTATCAGGTGGAGTAGCCACACACCCTTCTTGCGAGACATACTCATATACAAGATTGAAGTGATCATCGAAATAATACACCCTAGCGATGCCTCATGCTTCTTTATCCCTGGATCCAGGACCAGAACGTACAGTCACATCTAATGATCTAAACATTGCAAACCACTCCTGTAGAGATCATCTAAAGGTCACCACATCACAACCACTCCTCCATTATATCATTAACGTTAACTCGAGGGCAGTTTTGGGTTCTGCATTTACTGCTTTCTTTGAAAATTCTCCCATGGGGTATGAGCTAGAGGGTACGAGGCTACATCAAGATGTAGTGGAAGAGTGTGTAAATATGTGCCTATACAACCGGTAGAAACTACCTTAGACAAGCAACCATTTTACATGCGAGGCTCGCCAGGTTTAGGGTGTTTCACTATGTGGCAAGCAACCATTGTAAATTGGCAAAATCGAGGACAAATTCGAGCTCGCACTGACGAGATGAATCCAGTCGTGCCCTTGGCACTGCCTAGGACCCACTAGTACATCGAATCCATCAAACTCGGAGGCCGGCGCCGCCATCCCCATAGTCTCTGTCGAAACCACGGTGAGCCATTTAAATCCTAAATCCATCATCATCCGGTCTAGGTCCAAAAACTATGATCAGATCACTTACTGACCGTATCAGTATACACCATGGGTCGTTGATCTCAAATATGACGATCCACAACAAACCACTTAAACAAACTGTTGTCGACCAATCACAAACCACCACGTGTCCCCTATTTTAACTTCAATTCTTTCAGCCGATTTAATCCTTGTAACATTTGCTAAAAAGCCCCTGGAACTCTAACCTTTATAACTTTGTATCCATAACTCTAATTGAGGTGATTCTTTTTGCATAATGATCTCTTCACGGGGAGCACTATTCACCATAACCACTTGTTTTACTTTTGCACATAAGTCCAAATGAATTGGATCTTCTTGCATGTTGACCCTTATGATGCGGTCTTCCAAATAGGACCTTTAGTTCCACAAATATATAATTTAAAATTATTTATTGAAAATTTGCCTGCAGATCATAGACTGCTGCCATGGTAGTCTTTTTGAGCCACTCATTCAAATGAGTATATTATTTTTTGCTTTGAGTTCCATAGGACCACAAGAATCACTTAGAACATTATCACCCAAGTTTGAAACTTTTCAAATACAAATTCAAACCTTACTGTTCCTGGAATTCAAACCATAATTCCAAATCAAATTAATATTTTTAATTGGTTCATATAGTGACTTCAATCTATTCGTACCATCTCGAAGCCAAACCTAACATATCATTGTCAAATATTTTCAAATTTGAATTCAAACCTTGTGTGAATTATAAATTTCAAACCCATTTGAATATCAACTTGAATCCTTTTGTACAATGATCATTTGTGGAACCCAAACCATTCAAATCTTTGAAATCAGTAAGTTCGTTCAAAATAAAATTTGGATATGAACTTGGTTGCTCATAGTTCATAGACCACACACCGAGTTGCAACTATTCCTTTTGCATATTTCACCCATTACAAATGAAAACTCAAACACTATGAATCCAATAACTAAACCCTACCTACACAAAGTCTAAAGCGTTGACCTAATTACATTGACATTGAATTGAAGTCAATCCTCAATCCACTACAACTTGAGACTACTCTCTGTAGGAGTAACTTCGACTAGTGACATGCATATGTTACTAGTCTATGTTACTACCTCAATAGTGGGGAGTAACATATGTATGGTGTCATGCAACACTTCATTTATTAGCTTGTAGGCTCATCTTTTCTTGGTATGTTTGATGTTAGACATAGTATGAATAAGTAGCTACGTTATTCAATTCATCTCTCTCATCATTAAATAATTGCACATAAGAAAATTTGCTGAGTTGGACATTATGTTACTGCCGAAGTTACTCCCATTGTGCGAAGTGTGAAATGTAGTGTGCCTACCAAATGATCCTATTTGCATGTGAACTCTTAATTCATATGGAAACCATTGATCAACTTGTATGGTATTTCTGAAACACCAGGACCCTATTCCACACCAAACAAAGTGAAAGCTTGTGAAGCATAGTTTTTCTCTATTAACCCTTGGGAGTTGCTTCCTACACCTATCACATCATAACCCTATGAAGAGCTAAACCACACACCCAACTTAGTTATGTCATTTGATTATTTGTATGGTATGTTATTTTATGTGAACTCTTTTTATCATAGATTGTTCGGAGACCGAAACGTAGCAATACCAAGAATGCAAGAGTGAAGAATTTCATCAATACCAGGAAAGTAGAACCTTTGATCATCTCTACAATTATTTTCTTGCATGCAGAAATTTTGCTAGGAGTACATGTAGGAAATATTTATTGTACTATGCTAACTAAACCAATAGAATATATAGCCATATGATCTTGCCTTGCTTCGTTCCACCAATATGAAGATTTTGCTTAGCTAGCTATGAAACAACGGGGTGCGAACACACTAGTTATGAGGGGTTGACATTTGTTGATGACTACTTAATGCCAACTTAATTAATGAATCATCTGGGCTGACTGGCATGGATTGTGATTACGATAGTTTGTAGGCTAGGACTGCCCCTAGAGTCAAAGTGATTGTACAAGTTTCAGCTAAGTAGCTTCCATGTGTAACCACGACTCATTGTGAGCTCTGTCTTGACTAAGTAAGTTGCGGGAAACCCAGTCCGGCTAGACCAGTTGGTACTTGTTTATGAAGTTGGCACAGGCAACTGCCTCTGAAAGTTCCCGTCGTGGTCTACCTGGCTGCTCTACATTTAAGTATAGTGGCAAAAGGTTTTGACCAGGTGTGGTGGGAAAGTACACAAACTTCTTGAGATGTAAAAACTGATCATGATTATCTGTGTCCTCGATTACGGATAATTTTGAGCAACTTGGTCATGAGCTGCCTAGAAGATCTCCTCACCTTAAATTTCTTAACTAAAATTAGTTGGGTTCAACGTGGGAATATGACCACACTTGTGATTTAGTGGGAGGACCTCACTGAGATTGTGCTTTCAGGTCTAGGGTTGTCGCGTTAATACAGTATGCCCAGTATAATTGAGTAGATCCTCCTATTACAATGATAGGATAAAATCTATAGTGCCTTCCACAACGAAATCAAGCCTCCACTTATCCCAAAAGCATGAATAGTCTATTATACTTACTGGTGAAACTTGTCAATACATTCAGTGTATTGACCCTTGTCACTGCAACGTATCATATTGCAGTACTTATGCATGCTGAGTAAGGATTATGAATTACAGATACGATGACATGTGACATCATGAACTATGCGTGCTAGCAATTGATCAAAAGACTGGCATAGAAAGCACATAGATTCGAGTTCTTTATCAAGGGCCGGGTTGTGACAATGATGGACGATGCATACGACCATTTTCTCAAGAACTCCTTTTTTTGCGAGTAATATATTTTTTCTCAAGAACTCGAAACTATTGTTTCCCAAAGGCTTTAGGAGGTGTTGTAGTGACATCCATCCTGAAGGACATACTCATATACCAGATTGAAGTTGTCGCCAAAATAATACAGCCTAGCCATGCCTCATGCATGCTTCCCTAGCCATGATCCGTGACTATGGATAGGAGCTGTCGCTGAGGATTGGAAGACACCCAAATGTGACTCAGTGCGCGCGTACACACACACGTGCATCGTAAACACTATAGCCGACGTCTTCAAGGATTGAAAGACACCCAAATCTGACTCAAAGTGCATGCACATGCACACACACACATGTGAATACCATAAAACCACCCCTCTAGGGCTCATCTAAAGGATGCCACGCCACGGCTACAAGAATCTCAAAGCACGGGACGGTCACTGGCTCATGAACAATCTACCAACTCTGGTGAAGAACCAGTAGACCAAATGTTTCATGCGGCGGAGCGAGCCCCATCAAAACGAAGATGAAGTAGATAGACGGATTTATTATGATGCAAGCACATCGTTGCTACCTCGCTTTTCTCGTTGACAGCCTAATCCCTCATGTTAGCGTGGAGCCATGGTCAGCCCCACCACGAGAGCCCTTGGACCAACCTCCTAAGGTGGACCTGCACGGGCGCCGTGTGGGATGGCAGGTCCTGGCATGGTCTTCAAATCGTCTATGTGTTGCCTTCACCTCCTAGCTACTCACTGCATATCACAAATAATAGTCATTTTGGATATTGACAGTCTTCACTACTTGCATTCGACCACTAAGTTTCAATATAGTCTATACATATGGTGCAAGCAATTTTATTAAGTTCGCAATACCGACATGATCTTCACGCCTGCCTCCAACCATTAAGTTTCAATATAATCTATACATATGGTGCAAGCAATTTTATTATACTGTGTGGATATACTTTTGGGGACAACAGTAAGCTTATAATCAAAATAGTTGAAACAATATTCATAGTTCACAATTTAAAAGTCCAACTGAAATAATATCCAAAATGACATGTATTTGTGATACGGAGGGAGTAACTATCTGTCGGTGTACTAAGGTAGGGGTACCTCAGTACCCCAACTTGTGCACGGGCAGTTGCAGCTTCCCGCGGCAGGGTTTACCACGCGCTCGCCGGAGACCTTCCTGCTCCGTATTAAACCATTCAAAAACAAAGTATGCAAGACAGAAGATCGAGACCCCGGCAAGTGGGGCTTGCCGGGAAGGCCGTACCTGGCTCAAGATTACCTCACTAGCACAAGGCCCCGGCAAGAGGAGCTTGCCAGGAAGACTAGAAGATTCCATCGTAGAAGACCCGGCGAGGGCCCGGGGAGCGACAAGCTTCAGAGCCCGGCAAGCTCCCGGGCCCGGCAAGATCAAGACCCCGGTAAGGTGCTTGCCGGGAAGGTTGCGCTGTGTGCCCGCGCTCCAGCTCATCGGCCCACGCGTCGCCCTGGGGCCTATCCAGGGACGCGTGGCGGATGGCTGTGCAGCCTGGGGGACACGGTGGCACTCCACGGTAGTGGATCCATCGCCGTGGCGGACGGAGACGCAAGGGCGGGAGCTTTTGGGGTCGACGGCGACGGGCATTAAATGCCCTTGTCCCCCACTGTCAAAGTAGGTAGCGACCACTGTGCGCGCACTGTAGCTCCACTGTTCCCGCACTGTTACAACTACCACCTCTTTTACGTTTTTACCCCTTTCTCCTACGTTGACACCTGTCGGTTACCCCTTGCACTATAAAAGGAGGCCCATGCACAACATGGAGGGGGTTCGGAACCTAGATCACTCGTACGCTCGGTGTAGCTGCTTCTTCAAGCTACGGGTGGGTTCCTCCGCGCACAGGTTTTCCATACAAAGTGTGAATGTTCAAGGAAGACAACTAAAATTTTAAAATTTGAACCGGTCAAATTCTAATAACTTAGCTTTCATATATTGCTTGCTTCCCGGTAAGGCTCCTCTTTCTTGAACAGCACTTGGTTCCTCCTCCACCTCCTTCCCCCCCGGCAAACTTGTGCGCGAGGAACGCTCCTTCTGCTTAAGAGGCAAAGGAAAGGGAGAGGGAAACAAGTACATGGCCTTTCGGCGTGCTAATGCTTACCGGATGGGTGTGTTGCACAAGATGCCAGATAACTCATGCAAATAGCAAAGAAAAGCATGCAAAAGGCAAATAGCGCAAAACACAAAATCTTTACTGATGCACGGGGTCTGCGCCCGGCTTTGTACAAAGGGTTACATGCAACAGCGGCAAAGCTTGTACAAAAGGTGGTTGCCGGAGCGGATCACGGCAACCGCGCCTTATGGGTGAAACTTGCGAAGATGCTCTATGTTCCAGGAGTTGCTCACCGTTAAGCCTTCTTCGGTCTCGAGGCGGACAGCGCCGGGCCTCGTGACTTGTCTCACCCGATAAGGGCCTTCCCACTTCGGCGTCAACTTGTTGGAATTCTTGGCGGACTGAACACGCCGAAGAACAAGGTCGCCTTCCTCGAGACTCCTGGCCTTGACCTTGCGGCTATGGTAGAGGCGCAAGGCTTGCTGGTATCGAGCAGCTCGTACAGCAGCCTGGAGACGTCCCTCCTCGAGGAGCAACGCGTCATCTTGTCGCAGTTGCTCTTGCTCGAGCTCATCATAAGCGAGCACTCGAGGAGATCCGTATACGAGTTCCGTGGGGAGAACTGCCTCTGCTCCATAGACTAGAGCAAAGGGTGTCTGTCCGGTGGCTCGACTTGGTGTCGTTCTGATTGACCAAAGAGCCGCCGGTAGCTCCTCTATCCAATTTCTTCCGCACTTGCGCAGCCTGTCAAAGGTCCTTGTCTTGAGTCCGCGCAGCACTTCAGCATTGGCCCTCTCCGCTTGACCGTTGCTCCTCGGATGAGCAACAGAAGCGAAGCAGACCTTGGCGCCAAGGTCTTGGACGTACTGCATGAAGGTGCGACTAGTGAATTGTGTACAATTGTCGGTGATGATCCTGTTAGGGATCCCGAAACGGCAAACAATTGACCTGAAGAACCTGACTGCTGACTGTGCTGTCACGTTTCTCACTGGCTCCACTTCTGGCCACTTTGTGAACTTGTCGACTGCAACGTACAAGTACTCAAAGCCCCCGACAGCTCGGGGGAAAGGGCCGAGGATATCGAGCCCCCAGACCGAGAAGGGCCAGGACAAAGGGATTGTTTGGAGAGCCTGAGCTGGCTGATGAATTTGCTTTGCATGGAACTGGCACGCTTCACACTTGGTTACTAGTGCAGTTGCGTCTTGGAGGGCTTCTTGCCAAAAGAACCCTTGCCGGAAAGCTTTCCCGGCAAGCGCCCTTGCGCCAATGTGGTGGCCGCACGTGCCTCCGTGTATTTCCGCCAACAGCTTCTGTCCATCTTCCCTGGAGATACACTTCAATCTGACACCATTGAGTCTTCTTCTGTACAGCTCGTTATCCACGAACTGGTACATACTTGACTGCCTGGTTATCTTCTCTATTTCTTCTGGGTCATCGGGAAGTTCTCCAGTTTGAAGAAAACGGACGATCTGCTGCGCCCATGCCGGAGCCTGAGGCTCGACGGCAAGGACTAAAGGCTCGAGGGCCGCTGCGGGAACCTCAGCTTCTACGGCAAGGACCTCTGGTTCTGCCGGAGCTGATGGTCCCCCGGCAAGCTCGCCGGGGCGAAGCTTGTCGGGAACGCTTGCTTCAACTGTACAGACCCGAAGATCTGCAGGAGCAAACTGTTCCTCAGCGTTTTGGTTGTTGATCTTGGGGACCTTGGCGGCGGTTTCAGGAAGATCCGCCGGCAAGTAGTCGCCGGAGACCAACTTTCTTTTCTTGGATTGCCCAATTGATGGTGTAACGGATGGTTGAGTCAGCTTGAGCAAGAAGGTCCCTGGTTCCACAGGTAACTTCATCGAAGCACACTTTGAAAGGCCATCTGCTATTTCATTCTGAGCTCTCGGGACGTGCTCCATTTGCAAACCTTCAAAGTGCTCCTCAAGCTTCCTCACTTCATCGACATAAGCTTCCATCAAAGGGCTTTGATAGCTCTTGTTAACTTGTCGGACCACCAACTGAGAATCTCCCCGCACAATCAGCTTCCTGATCCCAAGTTCGGCCGCAATCCTGAGGCCGGCAAGCAAGCCTTCATATTCAGCAGTGTTGTTTGTCGCTTGCTCCCTGGGAAAGTGCATCTGGATAACATATTTGAGGTGCTCTCCGGTGGGCGCGATGAGTACTACGCCAGCTCCGGCGCCTTGCAGCGAGAAGGCACCATCAAAATACATTACCCATTCACTTGTCGCTTCTTGTACGGGTGCACTTGTTTCTTGAACTTCCTCATCGGGCGTTGGGGTCCACTCAGCTATGAATTCTGCCAAAGCTCGGCTCTGTATGGTTGAAGTACTTTCAAACTTGAGTCCAAAGCTTGACAGCTCCAGTGCCCACTCAACGATCCTGCCTGTTGCTTCCGGGTTGTGCAATATCCTCTTCAGCGGAAAGCGAGTGACCACTGTTATCTCATGGGCTTGGAAGTAATGACGCAGCTTTCTCGAGGCCATGAGGAGGCCGAAAAGCAACTTTTGCACACCAGAGTATCTCGATCTAGCCCCCTGGAGAAGGGAACTTACAAAATACACTGGGCGCTGCACCATCTTCTTCCGCACCTCATCCTGTTCCTGCGCAGAGCTGTCCTTGTCGGGGCCAGAGCTAGCCGGGGCAGCCCCCTGCTTGTCGCTGGATTCGCTTGCCGGTGGTGCTGACTCCTCGTCGGACTCCCTCTCCGCTACTAACGCAGCACTAACCACCTGGTTGGTTGCCGCTAGGTATAGCAACAACTTTTCCTGTGGTCTAGGTGCGACAAGTATTGGAGTGGAGGACAGGTACCGTTTCAAATCCTGCAGCGCTGCCTCCGCTTCCGGAGTCCACTCTATGGGACCTGCCTTCTTCAAGATTTTGAAGAAAGGTAGGGCGCGTTCTGCAGACTTCGAAATGAACCTATTGAGGGCAGCCACACAACCTGCAAGCCTTCTGACATCCTTGACGCGCTTTGGGGCCTCTATCTGCTCAATGGCTTTAATCTTGTCGGGGTTGGCTTCAATCCCCCTCTGCGATACAAAGAACCCGAGAAGCTTGCCGGAGGGGACTCCAAAGACGCACTTCTCGGGGTTCAGCTTGAGCTGTATTCTGCGCAGGTTCTGAAATGTTTCTTCCAAATCCTGGATCAGGGTTTCCTTGCTCTTGCTCTTCACCACGATGTCATCCATGTAAGCTTCTACATTTCTGTGGATCTGTGGCTCAAAAGCAGTGTACACTACCCTTGCAAAGGTTGAGCCTGCATTCTTCAATCCAAATGGCATGCGTATGAAGCAATAAGTGCCACACGGAGTGATAAATGCAGTCTTCTCTTCATCTTCTTTGGCCATAAAGATCTGGTGGTAGCCTGAATATGCATCAAGAAAACAGAGTAGCTCACATCCGGCAGTGGAGTCAACGATCTGGTCAATGCGCGGCAAAGGGAATGGATCCTTGGGACATGCTTTATTCACATCGGTGAAGTCTATACACAGTCTCCACTTCCCATTGGCCTTGCGCACGACGACTGGGTTTGCCAACCACGTCGGATGGATCACACCTCTAACTAGGCCTGCTGCCTCTAGCTTCTTGATTTCTTCGTTGATGAACTCTTGGCGCTCCACGGCTTGCTTCCTCACTTTCTGCTTGATTGGCCGCGCATGAGGACAAACAGCAAGCTTGTGCTCAATTACCTTCCTGGGAACACCGGGGATGTCAGATGGTTGCCAGGCAAACACATCGACATTCGCCCGCAGGAAGGCAACGAGCGCGCTTTCCTATTTGCTGTCAAGTGTGGCACTGATGGTGAAGGTACCACCAGTGCCGTCCTCCTTGGCGGACACCTTCTTGGTTGCCGGAGGAGCGGCCATTCCTTTCTTACTCTTGCCGGTGGAGCTCGACGGGACGTCCTCGACGGCAGCGCAGCACTCCGAGGAGGTGCGGTTGCCGGAGTGGGCCCCAGAGCACTTGCCGGACTTGGTCTTCGTCTTCTTCCCCCCGGGAGCTTCAGCGGCAAGAGCGTCCTTCTCGGCCGCAGCCGCCGCATCCCGGTAGATCTTGTCGGCGCAGACAAGCGCATCCTTCTTGTCGCCGTGGACAGTGATGACGCTTATCGGCCCCGGCATCTTTAGTACGTTGTAAGCATAATGGGAAGCTGCCATGAACTTGGCGAGGGCAGGACGGCCGAGTATTCCATTGTAGGGCAATGGAATATCGGCGACGTCGAAAGTGATGCGCTCAGTCCTGAAGTTGAGCTCCCCGCCAAAGGTCACCGGCAAAGTGATCTTTCCCTTTGGCTTGCTCCTTCCCGGGTTGATTCCTTGGAAAGAACCGGTTTCTTCGAGCTCGCCATCTGGAATCTGGAGTTTCTTGATCACAGCAGAGGAGATCAAGTTCAGCCCGGCCCCGCCGTCAACCAACATTTTGGTGACCTTGAGGTTGCGGATGGTGGGAGAAACCAGCATCGGCAAGCACCCGACCGCAGTGGTGCGGTCAGGGTGATCCTCAAGATCAAAAACGATGGGCGTGCTGGACCATTTGAGGAGCCTGCGCGACTCCACGGGCGGCTCTGCTGCGTTTACCTCACGCACCCACTGTTTGAGCTGGCGGTGGGAGGTGTGCAGAGAGGCGCCACCGTCGACGCACAGGACCTCCGTGGCCTTCTGGAACTCCTGCTCGCTGTTATCCTCGTCCTCCATGTCTTCGTCGTCGTCTTCGTCCTTGTCGCGGCCCCGGGGAGGTCGATCTCCTTGCCGCTGCTTGGCCTTGCCGCGGCGTCCTCCCCGGCCGTTGAACGGCCGCTTCTTGCTTGGCTCTTCCCCGCCACCTTGGGCCTTCTCCTTGTCGCGCCTCTCGTACTCAGCTTTCTGCTGCTCGACGAGGTACTCGACGCGCTTGCAGTTGGAGAGGTCGTGGCCCTTGGTGCGGTGGATTTTGCAGTATTGCTTGTCGGAGCCGTCCTGCTTGTCGGCTGCCGCTACAGGGGCAGGCTCCTTTCCGGAGCCGCCAGTCTGTGTTTGCTTGGCGGGAGCCTCCTTGCCGGACTTCTCGACGGCAAGCACCTCTTTCTTGCCCTTCCTTCTGTTATTCCGCCGCCGGCTCTTCTTTGCCGGGGCGGCGTCGTCGCTGTCGCTTCCTCCTGCGCCAGCATCCTCCCCGGGGAGTCTCCTCCCCTCTTCTGCACGTGCGCACTTGTCAGCCAGAGCATAGAGCTCGCTGACATCCCGAATCTTTGTCATCGCCATTTCTTCACGCATGCGGCGGTTACGCACGTTCTGATGGAACGCGCTGATAACCGCAGCAGGGTGGACATCAGGGATGTTGTGCTGCACACGGCTGAAGCGTTGGATGTACTTGCGCAGGGTTTCTCCTTCCTTCTGGGCCAGAATGTGGAGATCGCTCTCCTGGCCGTGGGGTTTGTGGCCGCCGGTGAAGGCGCCAACAAACTGGTGGCAAAGGTCGGCCCAAGAAGAGATGGAACCTTCCGGCAAGTGCATAAGCCACGAACGGACGTTCGGCTTAAGCACGAGCGGGAAGTAGTTCGCCAAGATCTTCTCGTCGCGCCCCCCGGCAGCCTGCACCGCGATGGTGTAGACGCTGAGAAACTCCGAGGGGTGCGTCTTGCCGTCGTACTTCTCCGGTACGTCGGGTTTAAAATTCTTCATGCTGGGCCACTGGACGCGCCGCAGCTCGGGGGTGAACGCAGGGCAACCTGCCGCGTACGGCAAGTCGCCTGGTTCACCGGGCGCGCGCGCGCGTCGACAGCGTCCTCAGCCCTCTGGTCTGATTGTCGCCGAGCTTCTCGGCGGCGCTCGATTCTTGTTCGAGCGTCTTCTTGGCGCCGGTCGTCGAGGACCTGGCGCTGATCCCGACGAGCCCGCGGATCCGACGAGGCCGTGGAGCCGTCGTCGGCGTTGTTCCGGCGGGGCGGCGTCTTCTGCTTCCGCGGCGGGGAGTGCACGCTTGTCGCACCCCCGGCGGTCTTGTCGCCGTCGGCCTTCGTCTTCTCAGCTTGCCGCGGCCGCGAGGCCGACGGCTGCTGTGGAGAATCGTTGTTGGCGAAGGCTATCAGGCTCTGGATGGTGGCCCTCCAGTCTTCGGCCTTGTCTGCCGCTGGAGGGAAGTCGAGGAGCAGTTGCGCCCTTGCGAGCGCTTCTGCTGGAGTGGAGGGGAACGCGGGCGAGCGGTGCGAGGAGCGGGATATGCTCGGACTCCTAACGGCGTTAGAAGGAGCAGGGTCCCGCGCCGGCGCCTTCGCTTTGCTTGTGCCCGGACGGAGGTCCGGGGCGTCCCGCGAGCCTCCGGTTTGGCCTTGGCCCAGCAAACGGATGCCACCTCCTGTGACATGGCGCTGCTGGGTTGTTGTGTGCTGAGATGGACGCGGTGCGTCCACGGAGACCGAGGTTCGGTCGTCCGTCCTGTTCTTGGATCTGGTGGCGCCGTGAGTGTCCTCGCCGGCGACCACCCTTCCGACGGCGTCTCCCCCGCCCATCGTTGGCTCCGAAGGTTATTACTGTCACATGATGAATATCATCCAACAATTTGCCGATCCAATGCCTATGAATTTATCATATATTGTTTCTGCTAAGTTACTACTACTATCGTTACCGTTGCACTTGCTACAAAGCTACTGCTATCAATGTCATCGTTACTATTGTAGTTGCTACTACTATCAAAACTATCATACTACTTTGCTACTGATCACTTTCCTGAAGATAATTAATCTCCAGGTGTGGTTGAATTGACAACTCAGCTACTAATACTTACAAATATTCTTTGGCTCCCCTTGTGTCGAATCTATAAATTTGGGTTGAATACTCTACCCTCGAAAACTGTTCCGATCCCCTATACTTGTGGGCTGTTCCTCGGCCTCGGCCTTCTCCAGCACCCACTCCTGGTATTCACCGGCGAGTCGCTCGCGCTCCTCCGCCACCTCGCGGAGGGCCGCCTGGTTGGCGGCGCTGAGCTCCACCGCGCGCTTCTCCATCTCCGCGGCGGCCTTGGCGGCGAGGGCCTCCTGACAAGCGAGCTTCGCCTGCCTGGCCCGGTAAAGGGCCAGGAGCTGGTGGAGCAGCTTCTCCTCCTCGGGCCCTTCACTCCCGCCGGGCGCCTCGACAATCTTCAAGCCCGCGGAGGCGAGGACCTCCCCGTCAAATGCCTCGCCCTCCGCGGGAGCTCGCGACGAAGAACCCCACGGCACTATCACCCTTGCCCCCCACAAAAATGAAACTCGCACATGGCGGCTACGGCCTATGGGTTTGGACCTGGTCAGTGATGATGTTACAGACCTAGGGTAGGGTCCTGGGCCTGGCCCAAGTACCCCACCCGAGGTCATTACCCCAGAAGCTCAAAGGACAACTCGAAGACAACAGGAACAGTCGACTGACACGGCTCAAGAGAGCATTCCACTCGACTACACACCCCCGTTCAAACGACTCAACTTCACTCGACCATTCCAAGACACTCGACCCATGAAGGTCAAAGGTCCCTTAGGACAACAACGGTCTGGCATTCATTCCGTAACAATGAATGCCTTTATCACTCTTACTGCAGGCGTTATCAGTAACGCCTGCCTTTATGTACATTGAACCATTTGTAACGTGGGAGTGGTTGGGGTCCTGGCGCACTCTATATAAGCCAACCCCCTCCTCCAGTACAAGGGTTCACACCCCCTGTAACTCAAACACCCATATACATTCCAGTCGACCGCCTTAGGGCACCGAGACGTAGGGCTTTTACTTCCTCCGAGAAGGGCCCGAACTCGTAAACATCTTGCGTACAATCTCACTATAGCTAGGGCCTTGCCTCCTCTTACGTACCCCTTACTCGTACTGTCAGACTTAGAACCACGACAGTTGGCGCCCACCGTGGGGCAGGGTGTCTTAGCGACTTCTGGTGAGGTTGCAAAATTTTCTCCGACCTCCTTCATCATGGTTTCCGGCGGTGGTCTGGCATTGGGCCGCGAGATCCGACTCGGCGCGCCCGTCTTCATCGCCGACGACTCCACTTGGCTCCAGGAGGCCCCCCTCGACGTCGAAGTGCTGCCCTTCCGCGGGGCCGCGCACTTCCGTGCCAGCGCTCGCGGCGTCCTTCTCCGGCAGCCGTTGACTCGGTACCTACCGGTTCCTTCGTCATCCGTCGTCCCCGCTGAGCGCCGCCACAAGCGATCCGGTCGCTCGCGGCTCCAGCGATGGGTAATACACGCAGTGGCTCGCCAGGCGGCCACCCCTCAAGTTGCGGCCATCAAGCCCGACAAATACCTCTACGGGCCGGTCGATCCATCGATCGAGCTCGCAGATTCGATTACTGAGTGTGGGAGCAACGACACCGCAGCTGAAGTCCTCATGGTCGACTCACGTCGCAGTCCGCTAGGATTCCCTCGCGGCGGTGACGGCGGCAGCGACAACGGTCATTCATTCGACCAAGACGGATACATTCCCCAACCCCTCACTGCCGAGCAGAGGGACGAACTCTGCCGCCGCAATGAGGATGCACTTTTCACCCCTATCATGGGAGATACTCCAAAGGCTCGGGCCCTGAAAGCCACGCGCCTAGCCACCGTGGCTGAGCGCGCGCGTCTGCAAAATATCCAGCGCGCACACGACGAACGGGCCCACCGATTGGTTCCCGAATCCATTCGTCGGCCGCGGCAGTCGTTCCCATGCGAGACTCAGGTGTTCCGTACGCCTGTCCAGAACCTCGAAGCTGCGGCTCGCATCGCAGAGCCAATTCAACCATCTCAGTCGGAGGCTGGGAGAGGCCTACAGCAGATCCGGGCGCTACTCCGAACAGCCGGAGAACAGAACACGGCTGTTTCTCAGTCACGCAACATGATTCACAGCAGATCGATGGCTGCGGACACCGTTTGGTCAGCTCATAGTCCAAGATCACCCGCGCGGCATGAGGACCGTGGCCCCATCAAGACCGGCATCTGGCTCGGAATGATGAGCCGTACGACCGTCGACCCGGTCACCACGACTGCCGTCGAGTGCCTACGCCTCCTCTGGGAAGCGGATCATTCTCGCCCAGGCGACACGAGGGCAGGCGCTTACGCGACGACGAGCGGAGAATTCCTACAGATCCCCGGAGGCCCGGCTTCGACGCAAGGTCTATTCTTATGCAGGGGCTGGTTGACAAGAACAGAGCGCTCAGAGAAGAGCAAGGCAGAGATCGTCCGAGTGGAAGCCGAGCGTCCGTCTCTGGACCTGAGTGCTTTAGCAGTGCCATCACGGCCGCTGAGATCCCCCCAAACTTCAGGTTGGCAGCAGGAGTAAATAAGTTCACCGGCGAGTCAAAGCCAGACACACCTGGCTTGAGGATTACCGAGCGGCTGTGCAGATTGGGGGCGGCAACGACGCCATAGCCATGAAACACCTTCCTCTGATGCTGGGCGGCTCAGCTCGGGCGTGGCTGAACCAGTTGGCCCCTGGGAGCATATACAGTTGGGAAGAGCTGGCCCGAGTGTTTATTCGGACCTTCGAAGGTACCTGCAAACGGCTCGCAGGGCTTGCGGAGTTGCAGCATTGCGTACAGAAGCCGAATGAACCTTGAGAGATTACATACAAAGATGGACCACCTTGCACCACACGGTGGAGAATGTGTCCGAGCACCAAGCAGTCTGCGCCTTCAAGGAGGGCGTACGATACAGAGAGCTGAACCTGAAGTTCGGTCGAACAGGAGATATGTCCAGGTCTCGGATGATGGAGATAGCCGGTCGGTACGCTAACGGCGAAGAGGCTGATCCACTCCGCAGTGGTAAGAAACCAGTCGGACAAGATGACCAAAACTCCAATCGGAAACCCAAGCGCAAGGCCGAGCCAGCCGCTCAAGGCGAATCCACAGTTGTTAACCAAGGGAAGGGCAAAGGAAAGCCCAAGGGGCCTTGGGTCCCCAAGAAAGCGAAAGATCAAGCAGGAAATGATGTACTCGACCAGCCATGTCCTATCCACATGAAAAAAGATGAAGAGGGGAACTTGGTTTATCCCAAGCACACCACTTGATAGTGCCGGCTCCTGATCCAGAGCTTCCAGAAAGAGCAGTCGGTTGAGAAGGAAAAGGAATCAGAGGAGACCGAGGACAAAGAAGGGGATGGAGGTTGCCCCCAGATTAACTCTACCCTGATGATTGTTATTGACGTTGAAAGCAAGAGTCGACTGAAAGTGATCAATAGAGAAGTCAACATGGTTGCCCCGGCAACAACCACGTATCTGAAGTGGTTCAAGACCCCCATCACATTCGACCAGTCCGATCACCCTGCACACATCTCTACCCCTGGGCGGCAGGCACTGGTGGTCGACCCAGTGGTCGAGGGCACGCGTTTGACCAGGGTCCTGATGGATGGTGGAAGTGGCCATGCTGAAACCCTCCGTGGGATGGGCATTCCGATGTCCAAGCTGAGCGAAAGCAACATGAGGTTTCACGGGGTCATCCCCGGGAAGAAGGCCGACTCACTTGGCCAAATCTCACTCGACGTAGTCTTTGGCGATTCAGAGAATTACCACAAAGAGAAGCTGACGTTTGAAGTAGTGGACTTCAACAACGCTTATCATGCCATTCTGGGTAGGCCCGCCTACGCCAGATTCATGGCTCGACCGTATTATGTATACCTCAAGCTGAAGATGCTGGGGCCCAACGGCGTCATAACCGTCACGGGGAACCGACTGAAAGCGGAAGAATGCTTCCAGAAAGGCTCGAAGATCGCTGACAAGCTGATGGCAGCAGTAGAGATGGAGGAGTACCAGAAGAACATGGATCCGAATGATTTGCTGCGGGCCAAGAAGCCGGCTTCCGAGTCAGCTTTCCAGTCGGCTGGGAAGACGAAACCCGTACACATCCACCCCACCGACCCCAATGCAGCGCCGACCCACATCTCAACTACACTCGACAGCAAATAGGAAGAAGCGCTCATCTAGTTCCTCCGTGAGAACTGGGACATCTTTGCATGGAAACCGTCTAACAAGCCAGGTGTACCCAGGGGCTGGCTGAGCACCGTTTACGAGGCGACCCAAAAGTGAAGCATGTAAAAGAACATCTCCGTCGGTCCGCTGCGGAGAAGAGAAAGGCAATTGGCGAAGAGGTGGCTCGGCTTCTGGCAGCTGAGTTCATCCGCGAGATCTACCACTCCGAGTGGCTCGCCAATGTGGTCATGGTCCCCAAGAAGGATAAGTCTCTCCGCATGTGCATCGATTTCAAGCACATCAATCGAGCCTGCCCAAAGGATCATTTTCCTCTCACCCGCATCGATCAGATAGTCGACTCGACTGCGGGATGCGAGCGTTTGTCCTTTCTGGACGCATATTCCGGGTATCATCAGATCCGTCTGTTTGGACCCGATGAAATCAAGACAACTTTCATGACCCCATTCGGGTGTTTCTGTTATGTCACCATGCCTTTTGGTCTCAAGAATGCTGGCGCTACCTTCATGTGCATGATTCAAAAGTGCCTGCTGAAGCAAATCAGTCGGAACGTCGAAGCATACATGGATGACATCATGGTCAATGATACGTCTCCAATGTATATATAATTTTTTATTGTTCCATGCTATTATTTATGAAGTCTTGGATTTTTAATGGGCTTTATCATTCACTTCTATATCATTTTTGGGACTAACCTACTAACCCAAAGGCCCAGTCCAGATTGCTATTTTTTTTGCCTATTTCAGGGTTTTGCAGAAAAGGAATATCAAACGGAGTCCAAATGGGATGAAACCTTCGCGAGAGATATTTTTGGAGGAAATCACGCTCGGGAGTCTTCGGGGCCAAGTCAGGGGACGTAGGGCCAGCCCTTGAGGGTGGGGGCGCGCCCCCCTTCCCAGGGCGCGTCCCCTTCCTCGAGACTGGCCCACACGGCCCCCGGTGCCCTCCTTCTTCCTATATATACCTACGTACCCCAGAAACTCCATACGCAGAGAGAAAACCCTAATTCCACCGTCATAGCTTCTGTTCCCGTGGAGATCCCATCTTGGAGCCTGTTCCGGGAGGGGGATCCATCACGGAGGCCTTCATCATCATCATCATCATCGCCCTCACCATGAGTTGTGAGTAGTCTACCACAGACCTTCGGGTCCATACTTAGTTTCTAGATGGCTTCTTATCTCTCTCTGGATCTCAATACAAAGTTCTCCTCGGTCTTCGAGGAGATCTATTCGATGTAATATCTTTTTGCGGTGTGTTTGTCGAGATCCGATGAATTGTGAGTTTATGATCAAGGTTATCTATGAAAGATATTTGGTTTTTCTCTGAACTTTTTATGTGTGCTCATAATATACTTGCAAGTCTCTTCGAATTATTGGTTTGGTTTGGCCTACTAGATCTATAGTTCTTGCAATGGGAGAAATGCTTGGCTTTGGGTTCAATCTTGCGGTGTCCTTTCCCAGTGACAGTAGGGGCAGCAAGGCACGTATTGTATTGTTGCCATCGAGGATAAAAAGATGGGGTTTTCATCATATTGCTTGAGTTTATCCCTCTACATCATGTCATCTTGCTTAAGGCATTACTCTGTTCGTATGAACTCAATACACTAGATGCATGCTGGATAGCGGTCGATGTGTGGAGTAATAGTAGTAGATGCAGGCAGGAGTCGGTCTACTTGTCTCGGACGTGATGCCTATATACAATGATCATGCCTAGATAGTCTCATAATTATTTGCTTTTCTATCAATTGCTCGACGGTAATTTGTTTACCCGCCGTAGAATATCGCTATCATGAGAGAAGCCACTAGAGAAAACTATGGCCCCCGGGTCTATCTTTATCATATTACTTTCCCGTTAACTAACCAATTTCTGTTGCCGTTGTTTATTTGCTTTCTTTACTTTCTATTTCTATACCAAAAAAAACAAAAATATAATTATCATCTCTATCAGATCTCACTATTGTAAGTGACCGTAAAGGGATTGACAACCCCTTATCGCGTTGGCTGCGAAGTTCTTATTTGTTTGTGCAGGTGCGAGGGACTGTCGCGTGGTCTCCTACTGGATTGATACCTTGGTTCTCAAAAACTGAGATAAATACTTATGCTACTGTGCTGCATCTCCCTTTCCTCTTTGAGGGAATACAGCGCAAGCTCAAGAGGTAGCAAGAAGAATTTATGGCGCCGTTGCCGGGGAGGTTTACGCAAAATTCATATACCAAGTACCTATCACAAACCCTTATCCTTCGCATTACATTTATTTGCATCTTGTTTACCTCTCCCCCACTTCACCCTTGCCGTTTTATTTGCCCTTCTTCCGCCGTGTGTTTATCGTTCGCTTGCCTCTTGTTTGCTTGTGGTGCTATGTGATTCGTCCAAAATGTATCTATAATTTCTGCTTGCTCCATGCCTCTTTTGTGTGATATTGCTATGATATTTATGCACTTCCATACACTTTTGATCATATTTGTACCACTACAGGAAACTGCTAGTTTGCCGTCTGTGAGGGTCTTTGCCGTCAGCATTTCGTCGGGGTAGACGGCAAAGATAGGTTTGCCGACAAACTAAGACGGCAAAATTAGCCTGACGGCAAATCACTGCTTTGCCGTCTGGGTTGTTGATTGCTGACGGCAAATCTAGCAAACGGATGACGGCAAAGAAACACAGACGGCAAACCTGCTCTTCGCCGTCTGTTGTTTAGTTGGTTGACGGCAAAGCATGGACACGTGTCCAGTCTGACGATGGGTAACGGCGCCGTAATTTTGCCGTCTGTTTTTGCTGCCTACTGACGGCAAAGTAGATACTTTGCCGTTTGTTTTGTGTACTGCTGACGGCAAACCTATAGCAAAAAAAAATTTATTCACACCGGGCCTTCTTTGTCGTCTCGTTTAGGATCCACTTGCCAGCAAATCAACGAAAAAAAAACAGGCGTGCCCCGACCGCACTTATCCACCGAGCCCCAAACGTTATCCACACCGCGCCGCCACCGCGCGTCTCGTCCTCCACAGCGCCGCCGCCGCCCGCCTCCGCCACCACCGCGCCGCCGCCGCCCATCTCTGCGCGCCACCGCCGCCTGTCTTCGCCACCAACGCGCCGCCGTCTAGGGGCCCTTATCCACTGCGCGCCCCACCCCTCCTCCTACCATGGCGTCGAGGCTTCCGACCCCAGCGCCTCACCCGCTGCCATGTTGAATTGATGGACGACGGGGAGTCTGCGCTGTACGTCGAAGCGGTGGCCTTCTTCTCCTGTGCACGCCGTCCCATCCTGGCGTTGAGATTCCGAATCCAGTTCATCGCTCGCTGCCATCGCTCACAGCAGAGGTAGTCCACCTTCTCCTCCTGCTCACCACCCTCCACTACTGCCTGACCCCAGCGCCTTCCGCGTGGCCGAGCAAGGGCGCACCGGTGGTGGTGAGCTCCTCTTTTCAGCCCATTATTTCCACTGGGTTCTTGGAACTTTAGGTTCCTCTGTGTTGCCGATTTTTTTTGAGCCCAGTTGCATTCTCCTCAGCAAAGTAGATTAGTTTGAATACAGAATAACACTTGAGTTGCTTGGTATTTGGACATGGCAGTTGGACTGATTGAACTAGACGTATGCCAGGATATGTGAATTCACTAGAGACGCGGTTGTATGAGTGTCCAGTGATAATGGTGGATCTTGCTACAAACCAAAAGGAAATATAAAACCATGATAAATATGATGGGATTAAGACCCCTAAGATTCTCTAGATTATTTTTTTGTTTTTTGCACAACAATAAACTACATCGATCAATGCTATGAGTTGCCGCTGTTCTGAATTATTATTATTTTAACAAAGTGTTAATAGATTGAGTGATTTAATTAGATCTTGGCACCTTATCCATTTTTATGTGGCCATTTGACTATGTTCAAAAACAGACCATGAAGGATAATGTACCAAGCCAGGAGCCATTTCAGCTCATTGGTTTTCCAATATCTTTTTTCTTTTCAATTGTTTAATTCATCATGCCGGTGTTGTGTGTTATAAAACATATACAAATTTCGTTGCATGCAAATGAAACATATCATAGAATCGATTTCAATTGTTATCACCTTCAAGACAACAAAATCCCGCAGCAACGCGCGGGGTGTCATCTAGTTCCTATGAAATTCCTATCCTATGAACCAAAGGAGGCCTTAGATTGGAGAAGACAAGCCAGGGAGTCTAGTCTTGCTACACATATATATGATTGTCAAAGTAGGAGTAGAATCCAAGGGTGGCCATTGTTTCCCTGCAAGTAATCTGTAAATTTGAATCAATTTCAGTATTTTCATTATTGTACCAAGTACCAACCCTGCACGAGAGGCCGGTTACTTCCGTGGTTTCTTTCTTGCTTATATTCTTTAAATGTTGTTGAATTACGAGATGATGTTGATGATGTTTTTATATAGATTGTTCTACGAGTACTTATGTTGGTTGTGCCGGTGCTTTTCATGTGCAGGGATTTTCTCTTCACCTCCAGGAGCAGTGTCCGTCCCGTTGTTTGACTACCGCCTCTACGGTCTAGGGGTGAGCTTGACTGTCATCTCCTCCCCGTCCCCTATTTGCTTCATTCCGGTCGTCGTGCCGATGCCACTAGATTTTATTTTCATGTCAAGTCTCGTAACCTAGGCGTATCCCGTTCGAAAGGGTGGCATCTATAAATATGCATGTCTTTGCATATTTATAACCGTCGTCCTTTCGAATTGTCCACGTTATCCATGGACAGCCCGAGTACGTGTAGATTGGGTTTCGTTTCCCGTGCTCTACTTTGGTCCTTGGCAAAATTTCGTCAGCGCCACCTCGTTGTTCTCCGGGTGCACATTCTCTCGGCTTGTTGTCGAGACGTGTATCTGGAGAACAGCGGGGAGGTGCTGCCGAAATTTTGCCTCGGACCAGAGTAGAGCATGGGAAACGAACCCAATCTACACGTACTCGGGTGGGATTAGGACCCATCTTTACCTATTAGAGATAGGACTCAACCCAATGCCCGTTTCCCTTTTGTATGGTAAATAATTAAAACCATGGCGTAAATAATATGACAAAGGTAATTAGTTGTGTATCTAGTCTTAATTACATTATACATAACTTGATGAATATTAATTTGGTGCCCCTACTGTCAGTGCAAGTACCAGTATGGATGACCATGAGTGGATGTACGTTGGCCACCCTAGTCAGGCTGGCATGACCACAGAATGGATGATGAAGACCAATGAATTCGTAGAGGCAACATTTGCTAGTGGCCAATGAAAAAGTTGGTGTCCCTGCTTGAAGTGTGGCAACGGCAGAGAACAGTCGAAGAACACGATGTGTGTGCACCTGCAGAAGCATGGGTTTAAGCGTGGGTATACCCGATGGACCCTTCATGGCGAGCCTGAACGTAGCAGAGAGGAGGTGGTGCGTCGGCGAACCGACGACAATGGTACCGGGATCGTTGACATCGTAGCTGACTTCAACGATGCACGTGAAGAGGGATCAGAGGAAGAACCGGAGGAGTCTGCACGGGCCTTCTTAGAAATGTTGAATTCCTCACAACAACCTCTTCACGACCACACAAACCAATGTCAGCTGGATGCCATTGCACAAGCAATGTCTTTAAAGACCCAGTTCAACATGAGCAGAGATTGCTTTAATTCGATGATGACCTCTTGGGGTCGCTCTCTCCCCGAAGGTCACAAACTGGCTAAAAGCTGGTATGAAGCGAAGAAAATCCTTCGTGCACTTAAGATGCCCTATGAGCAGATACATGCTTGTCCAAACGGATGTGTCTTATTTACGAAAGAGTATGCCGATGACAAGTATTGCCCCAAGTGAAAAGCCTCTAGGTATGTCAAGAGAGACCTCAGTGATGGTACGAAGAAGCAGAGCAACGTCCCCGCAAATGTTCTTCGATATTTTCCAATCTTGCCAAGAATTCAACGTCTTTACTCGAACGAAAATACAACCAAACAGATGACATGGCACAAATATGGGATAAGACGCGACAAAGATGATCATGGGAGACCGATGCTGATACATCCGTCTTGTGCCCAATCATGGAAGAATTTTGATCGAATACATCATGAGAAAGCAAAAGAGGCAAAGAATGCACGAGTTGCCATCGGACTCGATGGGTTCAATCCGTTTGGTATGGTGTCAAAGACATATAGTTGTTGGCCTGTGTTTGTTCTTCCCCTCAACCTCCCCCCTGGCGCCATAATGCAACGCAAGCACATGTTCCTGTCGTTGATAATTCCAGGGCCCAAGTATCCAGGGAAGAATATAAGTGTGTACATGCAACCACTGATAGATGAGTTGAAAGAAGCTTGGATGAACGGCATACGGACATACGACGCTGCTAGCAAAAAGAACTTCACAATGCATGTTTGGTACCATTACTCACTTCATGACTTACCGGCGTATTCACTTTTCATGGGGTGGTCTGTGCATGGGAGGTTCCCATGCCCAAGGTGCAAGGCAAGCATGCAGTGCCGTTGGTTGCAGCATGGTCGCAAGTATTCTTGCTTCGATTTTCATAGACAACATTTGCGTCCTGACCATCCATTCAGACAAGACAAGAAGAACTTCACGAAAGGTGAAGTCGTTGAACACTCGGCACCACCTGAGATGACGGGTGAACAAACTGGTGATCAACTAAATGCTCTCCAGCCTGATCCCAAACGTCCAGGGTATTTTTTGGGATATAACGAAGAACACGCGTGGACGCATAAGCCATGCTTATGGGATCTCCCCTACTTTCACCAGCTTGAGCTTCCACATAACATTGATGTAATGCACACCGAAAAGAATATCGCCGAGGCCATTTTTGGCACATTGTTCAACATTGCTGAGAAGACGAAGGATAATACTAAGGCTAGACTTGATGTAATGAAGCTATGTGATAGACCCGAACAAAACTTGCGACAACCCGAGGGCAAGAAAAACTGGAGGACGCCAAAGGCGAGGTTTGTTCTTACTAGGGAACAAAAGAAGGAGATAATCGTGTGGTTCAAAACTTTGTTATTCCCTGATGGGTATGCAGCGAACCTTATGAGGGCAGTGAATCTTGATAAATTGAAGCTCAACGGGATGAAGAGTCATGATTGGCACATATGGCTTGAGCGGTTGATGCCGGTGATGATTCGTGGCTATATCCCTGAGGACGATTGGGAAGTATTGGCAGAGCTTAGCTATTTCTTCTGTGTTCTTTGTGCTAAAGAAGTATCTCCTACTGTGATAGATGAGATGGAAGAACGGGCCGCCGAGTTGCTCTGCAAGCTAGAGAAGATCTTTCCACCAGGATTCTTTAATCCGATGGAACATATGATTTTACACCTCCCTTCCGAGGTAAGAATGGGTGGCCCTGTGCAGAATCGTTGGTGCTATGGACTTGAGAGAATGCAGAAGACTCTTCGAGCTAAATGTAGAAATAAATGTAGAATTGAAGCCTCCATAGCCGAGGCATTCTTGGTGGAGGAGATTACAAACTTCACGACATCACGCTATGCGGCCAATATTCCAAGCTTGCATAATGCAAAGTCTCGATACAATACTGGCGACCCTAAACATGAATCCAAGCTCAGCCTCTTCAAAGGGCAACTCGGACCTGTGGGTGCTTCTGGTTCAAAGAAATTGGATCCGAAAGAGTGGAAATCGCTTACGTTGTATATCCTTACCAACCTTCAAGAAGTGTGGCCGTACATTGAGTAAGTGTTGGTACATTATGTAACATTTACTCACATGTTTCTCTCTTAATTCCGCTTATTTCTCATTGGATAGTGAATTCATTGCCCAATTCTCGAATGGAGGGGTAGAACGTGATTCACTCGAAGAGTATGAGCTTCTTGCTGGCGAAGGAGACGGCAATTACGGTTTCATTTCTTGGTTCAAATAAAAGGTAAGGTATACTTGGAACACTTGAAGTTGGTATTACGTGCGACTAATACACCTATCCTTCCCTCTTAAACTTGTAGGGTACGTCAATATTGGACAAAGAGTTGAAACAAGTTGCTGATGGGTTTGACTATAAGGTCGGTACATTTGATAAATATGACATCAATGGGTATCGCTTCCGCACACATGGGAACGAGGAACGTCGGGACGTTCTAAAATCAAGGAACACGGGAGTGTCGGCTATTTGCAATGGAGTTGAGTATTATGGAAGACTTGATGAAATATACGAACTGCATTACTTTGGGGCAAATCCTCCAAAAGTCATTGTCTTCAAATGCCATTGGTTTGATCCGGAGAAGGTTAGGCGGAGGGATGATATTGGGCAAGTCGAAATTCGACAAGACAGCGAATTAGAATGTGAAGATGTCTATATTGTGGCTCAACAGGAGACGCAAGTTTTTTTTATCTCAAGTACGCATGCCAAAAGAAGTACCTTAAGGGTTGGGATGTCGTGTATGATGTGCCGCCACATCGTAAACATCCTTCCCCTAGTGAAGAGGATTATCAACCTCACATCGACCCTGACACATATGATGGAGAATTCTTCCAAGAAGAACATGGGCCTAGAGGCCGTCTCAACATCCATCCACGCATGGAAGTACAAATTGACAGTGAAGATGAAGAAGCCGAAGAGGAAGAAGAAGAGGTTACGAACGTGGAAGACCTCTCAATGCTTGAACGGTTACGTCTAGGCATTGCCGATGAAGGTGACGATGACGGTCAATATGAGGACAATATCCTTGACGACACACGTGATACTGATGATGAGGCTAGAACCGAACTTGAAGAAGAGACGGATTGTGATCCAGATGATCCCGACTATTTTTAGTCGTAGTGTTGAACTGTAATGTTGATTTTGTACTAGTTGCTTTACCATGACCCAGATGATCTCAAATATGTTGTAATGTTGAATTTGTAATATTTTTGAACTTATGCTTATTTATTTGAACTATAATGTATTTGTACTACAATTGCACTAGTAATTCTCATTGTGAATGTTCTTTGAACTTATTCTTATTTATTTGAACTATTTTGTATTTGTACTATTGCATTAGTAATTCTTACTGCGACAATTGTTTGAACTTATGCTTATTTATTTGAACTATAATCTTGTATTTGTACTAATTGCTTTACTTTTTGTCATAGCAGGTGAGTGAAGCATGGTGGGCCCGCCAAGGAAAAGGGCCGAGCCGGCAAAAAATCCCTCGCTCCCCCTAGCGAGATCTTTGCTTGGTAGTTTTATCGCTGATCCTCCGCCTTCCTCTCATCCTCAGGCTCATCGAGGAAGAGGAAAAGGCCGGGGAAGAGGTGCACGTGGAGGAAAGGCTAAGAGAAACCCGGTTCGGCCTCCCTCGCCACCACCTGCCGTGGAATCGCCTGAGGATGAGAGGGTGGAGGACGAGCCGGTGTCTCACTCCCCCGTCTCTGAGAGGGTGGAGGACGAGCCGATGTCTCACCCCCCCGTGTCTAAGATGGTGGAGGAAGAGCGGTTGTCGTCGGAGGCCTCTGACGAGGAGGTCCCGACCTCTGACAAGGAGGCCTCGACCTCTGACGAGGAGGGTGCTGGTTTCATCCAAGTTGAGGAGGGTCGGTCCGTGTACCTACGTGGTTCCTCAAGGCTCCCGGGACGAGGGCTTCCTGTCGAGCAGAGGCCATGTATTGCTCCATATGGAGAAACGTAACTAACTTTGGCTTCCCATTTTCTACCCTTCAATGTATGCAACAATTGCTAATAACTTTGGCTTCTCATTATGTAGCGGTTGGAAGAAAGCTGGAGCTAGCGAGGGTAAGTACCGACACGTGAACGGCGTCCTTGGGAGCCTCATTAAGGAGCATTACCCTGGCATGGTTACTTTGCCTGGGGATGGCAAAGTTCCGGAGCCAGCACGGACCTGGGACCACTACAAAGCCTATGAGGATCTTGGTGTAGCCAACAACATCGAGTTTCACAACAAAGCCGAGCGGGTCTTTGCCGAACTTTGGGTAATCATTAAGTTTCCTTCACACACTGCATATCTACTACTATATAGTACATCAATTTTTGAACATGGACTGCCCCTCCACCGTCTTGTAGTAGCAAAACCGCTAGACTGGAACTATCTAGAAAAGTGTGCATACATAGGCTAGCAGTTTATAATAGTACTGCAGTCTGTTGAAAACTTAGGCTATGTTTGATAGGAAAGTATTGTAAAACTAAAGTATTTAAAAACTCTAGTATTTTTTTAACAAGTCGCAAAGCTCAGTTTTGGGACTACAGTTTTGCCCCTAAAAACTGTAGTTTTAATACTACAGTTTGGTTGCCCCTAAAAACTGTTTGGTTGCCCCTAAAAATTGTAGCTTTAATGCTACAGTTTGGTTGCCCCTAAAAACTGTAATATGACAAAAACTATGTTTTTTGCAGTATATGAAAGCACACAGAGTATGACAGAATTTTTGATTGATTATAAGCTGTACACATAAACTATGACAGAAACTATGGTTTTTTTGTAAACTGTAGTATGACAGAAGTTTTGATTGATTATAAGCTGTACACATAACGCACAAAGAGTTTTTAGGGGTGACCAAACAGCTCGCTGTAATTAATACTGTGGAAATCTAAAAAACTGTAATATTCACAAAATACATAGAAAATACTTTGTTATCAAACAGGGCCAGATTTAGGTGTGAAAATTACTGCACCAAACTAATTTTCTCTATATTGTATTTGCAGGATTTCTATAGATGTTAGGATGGAAAGTTGGAGGAGGCACGAGCGGTCGTCAACAGACATTGCCCGAAGCTTGTGCATAATTTGATGCATGAGGCGCGCCCTTTAGCCGTCCGCACTTATATGGCAACTCAAGGCTATAAGAGTCTTGATAAGAAAGCCGGTAGGAGACTCCGTCTTCAGAAGGACAAGTTCATGGAGGTAAACCATATTCATGCTTGTTATTTCCTCAACAGCCTATCACTTAATTTCTTTTTGACGTATATGAGATGAAATTGATCAATTAGGTTACTCCGAGATGGTGCGCCGATAAGGGGGGGTGTTGGGAGCGGATCGTGGACTATTGGTGTTCCAAAGAGTATAGGGCGAAAAACAAAGATTATAGAAATCGGCGAGCCGCAATGCAGGATCCACCACACCATCAAGGCAACTTGAACCTTATGGAGTTCGGTGAATGTTGGGTATATATTACCATATCGATTTGTTCTTCATAAGCTTTTTCTTGTCATACATGTTGCCAATCCTTGTGATGAAATCTTAATCATGTTGCTTTGGTTGCAGGCGTCTCACCATAGTGCTCCATTGCCCAACCTTTTCGTCTCGTATGGTTTGGCCCATAAGGCACCGTACAGATCAGCCACGCCTTACGACGAGAATGACACAGCGTCCGCGTACTCCAGCAAGACCGCCTACGATCGGATGGAGAAATATAAAGTGACGGCAAAAGAGTTGAAAGGGCCCGAGTATGATGTGACAACAAAGCCCCTTGACCACGCGTTGGTTATGATCTCTGGAGAAGGCGGGAAACATGGCAAGGAAGCAATTGCAGGAGGCATGTTTCCTAGCTCCTCCCGTAGCTCTCTCCCCGAATACAAAGCTCGGTTAGGTATCTCAAAATCTTCTACATGTAAACGCTCGACTCCAGCTATGGTTGAGGTGGAGGTATTCTATACAAGTCCTTCTATATATGTTTTTTTTAAATCCATACTTATTGTTGGATTGAAGATGCGATTGCCATGCCATATTCTGCAGGCCTGACTGGCGGAGGAGAGGGCGGAGGAGAGGCGAGTGGCGGCGGAGGAGAGGGCGGAGGAGAGGCGACTGGCGGAGGTGAAGTTGCAGGCGGTGTTGGCCGAGGAGAGGGCGGAGGAGAGGCGACTGGCGGAGGTGAAGTTGCAGGCGGTGTTGGCCGAGGAGAGGCGATTGGCTGATGAGAGGACGCATCAGGCGGTGTTGGCACAAACTAGTCAATGCTTTGCAATGTTTGCGGTTAGTTCCTTAATTGCCAAACACATACATGAACTCTTCTACTACCCGTACTTAATCTTCACTCAAACATAATTTGCAGGCTTATTGTGCCCAGAATGGTATGCCTGCTATGCTGATGCCTCATCAATCAGGCCATGGATCTAATACTGATGGATCTTCACAAGCACGAGGCCCAAGCGGCAACAACCTTGGTGGTTCTCCGAATGTTTGAGATCGAGTATGGTTAGTGCCTACATATCTCATTTACATAGGTCTTAAATTTGTCAACGTAGACACAAGTAGCTATATGGATTCTTGAAGATCAAACTTATAAGTAGAGACCATTTGAAACATTTCAAACTATGATACATTTGAACAATTTCAACCATGATCTTAATTAACTATATGCATTCTTGAAGCTATTTATTTTCATGATATAGATACCACTTGAAGATATTCATGATTTAGAGACAAGTAGATACTTATTTTTATGATTTAGAGACCATTTGAAGATCTCCATGTTTTAGAAACTTGTAAGTAGAGACCGTTTGAACCATTTAAAGATCAGACTTATAAGTAGAGACAAGTATAGACCATTTGAAACCATGGTACATTTATTCACATGATTTAGAGACTACTTGAAGCTATTTATTTTCATGATTTAGAGAGCACTCGAAGATATTCATGATTTAGAGTGTTGAATTGAACCAATCTTATAAGTAGAGACAAGTAGCTATTTGTTTTCATGATTTAGAGACCATTCTTGAAGATCTTCATGATCTAGTGTTAAATTAACATGTTCAAAATTTGATAAGTGTTCAAGAAACTCCATATGTAGTAGAAGCTATTTATTTTGAAAACTCAATATGGAATATGGATCACTATTTATTTTGTTGCGTTGAAGTACTTTCTTTTGTCTATTTGGCATATTGATGATTTCAAACACATTTTTTCTTGGGCCAAAATGTGACAGAGGCCATTCAATCTTGTAGGTTGCCACCTGGATGCTTTTGGAATACGACATGGACATGAAGGCATTTATTGTAGTGCCAAATCTTAAGTAGTGATGCCATCTTTGTTCATTGTGTATTATATGTATGGGACTATATGCTGTGGAACTTTGTTGTGGGACTATATGCTGTGCTATGATGTATGCTACGGAACTCTATTATGGGATTATATGTATGGAACTCTATTGTGGGATTATATGTATGGAACTATGATGTGTTGTATTGTATGCTATGGAACTTTCATTTTGTATTATATTTGCTATGGAATTGCTGTCCTGTACTGTATGCTATGGAACTTTGTTTATTGTATATTATATTTGCCATGGAACTATGTTGTTCTGTTAAGGTTCTGTGCTGTCCTATTATGTATTAAACTGTTGAATTCCTAATTTTTTTTTAAAAACAGCGCACCCTTTGCCGTCAGGAGGCAGCCAGCAAAGGATATTTTGCCGTCTGGCCAACAGTTGCTGTTTGGCATGATATTTTGCCGTCTGGCCAGCAGTAGGCTACCGGCAAAGAGGTCTTTGCCGTCTGGGCGGAGACAGACTAACGGCAAAGAGATGGCGCTTTGCCGTCTGGGCCGACTGTAGGCTGACGGCAAAGCTGTGAGACTTTGCCGTCTGGCTTGTCAGTTGGTAGACGGCGAAATACTTGACGCCGTCGGTTAGTTCGCCCATTCCGTCTGCTCCTTTTTTTGCCGTCTGAGTATACGTGATGACGGCAAACGTCATGCACTGACGACAAATACTATGCCGTCATCCAGAAAAAGTAGCAGACGGCAAAGAATTCTTTGCCGATTTATCGTTGCCGTCTGAGTTCGCCGTCTACTTCCTGACGGCAAACTCTTTGCCATCTGGATTTGCGTCTTTGCCGTCTGTAATCCACAGACGGCAAACTAGCAGTTTCCTATAGTGTACTAACCTATTAACTCAGTGCACCCCAGTGCCAGTTTCTGTTTTCTGCTGTTTTTGTATTTCAGGTTTTCCCATTACTTAAAGTGCCAGAAAAATTCCGGGAAAAACATATAAAAAATCAGCGCTCCAGAAGCTTCCATGCGGACGAAGTAGGGCCAGAGGGGGGCCAGAGGGGCTCCAGGCGCCATGGGGGGGCGGCCCCACCCCTGGCCGCGCCGGGGGGGCGCCTGGGCCCCCCTTACCGCCTCTGGTGCCCCCCTTTGGCATATATTTACACCGCGTCCTGAAACCCTCGAGGACGGAACCCTTTTTCACGATCTCATCTCTGTTCCGCCGCCGCCGCGCTTCCAAGATCGGGAGCACCAGGAGAACTCTTCCCGGCACCCTGCCGGAGGGGAGAAGCACCACCGGGAGCTTCTCCACCACCATGGACGCCTCCCGGATGAGTTGTGAGTAGTCCCCCTTTGACCATGGGTCCATGACCAGTAGCTATGTGATGTTCTCCTCCCCTCTTTGTTCTTCATCGATTAGACCTCGTGAGCTGCCCTACATGATCGAGGCACATATGTAATCCTTATGCTGTTGCTATGATGAGTTTGCTGGGATCCGATGGATTATGAGATTATGTTCAGATTGTGTGTGAGTAATATATTTGATTCACCTCTTTTATATTTATGTTCTTGAGTAATTCTTGCATGTTCTCCGTTGCTGTTTATTGCTTTGGCCAAGTAGTAGGTAGTAACTCCAAGAGGGAACGTTATGCTCGATTGTGGGTTCATGCCCCTCGATGACTAGCTTGAGTGACAGAAACATGAGTCTAGGGGATGTGCTGTTGCCACAAGGGGGAAAACAACGGTGCTTGTACTTGCGGGTGCAAGGATTGTTTACTTTACGCAAAGTTCTTTTAATGCAGTTGTCTGTTGCTTTGAGTTTACACTATGGGTGGGACTCGCAACTTAATACCAGCGAGATGTTTTGGATAGATATCTCAAGGTGGATGATTAGTAGTAGATGCAGATGGATTTCGGTCTACTTGCCTTGGCGTACCGCCCATGCTTTTGAGCCTCTACCTTTCTTGCAGCATAGTTAGCATTGGTTTGCGCACATAATATTGTCAATTGCCCAGCTGTAATTCGTTTACCTTGCTTAGTTGTTTTATCGTTTTTTGGGAGAGAGACATCACTAGTGAACATCATGGGACCCCGGTCCATATTACCATCACTGATCACACCCGCTATTTACTTACTGTTCTTATTTACTAGTTGCAGTCATACCTATCACTATTATCTCTTGCGTTTGATCCTTTGTAAACGACAAGGCCGGAGGGATTGACAACCTCTCTGTTCTTGTTGGGAGCAAAGTTATTTGTATCTGTGTGCAGGTCCTGTCAAGCAAAAGTCTCTGGCGCTATTGACACCTTCTTGTTGACCCTCGGAGTCTCACGGGATTCGATCCTTGGTATCTTTGCCAAGGGAAAACTACCGCTACGCTACATCTCAAACCTTCCACTTGGGGTAACCAACGAGGGGCGAGAAGCCATCAAGCAAAGTTTTCTGGCGCCGTTGCCGGGGACTCCACTCTTCAAGATAGGGGAGTTGCATGCTATCTTTTATCTTTGCTTTTTAGTTTTGTTAGTTTACCTTTCAATTTTTGCTTTAGTGTCTTCTATCAAAAATCACAAAAAAATTATTTACTTTTCTGTTAGTAGTCCTCTCTGTTTAGTCAGGCATGTTAGGATTTGGTGCTTTGAGGGAATCAGAAGTTCTAGATTTCCATCATAGGGATGGAGAAAATATGAAAAAGGCATGGGACAGAATTTCTGATGCACATAGGAGAATTATGCCTTGGATACCTATAAAAATTGTGCTTAGAAATTTTTACCATGGTCTTTTTAAATGGTGTAAACACTCTCTTGATATTATAGCTGAAGGAGATTTCCTAGAGTGTGATGAAGCTAGAGCTCTTGAAATTATACATGGTCTATCTAGTTACTTTGTTTATGATCATAATTTTGATACTGTCATGGATAGACTTGCTACTATTGAGAAGAGAATGGATGCTCTAGACTTGATGAAGGTAGAGAAACCCAAACCCAATAAGAGAGATATTTTGGAAACAGACAATGATTGGGAGCCTTTTGTTAGGATTAACATCTCTAATCAAGACTTCCTTTCTTATTGTGATATTGGATCTATGGTTTCTACTATGCCAAAAATTATTCATGATTCTTTAAAATTTAACATGGACAGATTATCATCCTATCATGAACATGCTAATGGAGACATTTCTGAGATCCAGGGAAGAATAAAAGATGTGCGAGTTACCTTCCTTAAAGGGATTGCAATGGTTGATTTCTTCATCATGAAGCCAAACCAAGGAAATATAGTGCTTGGAAGGGACTTCCTCCGAGCCGTAAAAGGCTTCATCGATATAGGTAAGGGACAAATCCGCTTACGCGGGAAGGCAAAAGGTATGTACCCCTTTCCTAGAAGGAACAAGAGTGAACTTGTTGAGGAACCATTTGAAGCAATTTATAACTCCGATTATTATGATGATTATTGGTTCCTCTTTGCATTATGCCTAGCTTAAAGGCATAAAAGAAAGCGCTTTTGGGAGGCAGTCCACAATGAATAAAATTTTATTTTGCTTTTGTTGTGTCTTGATGTTTGTTACTACAGTAGCATCATCATTGTATCTTTACTTTTCAGCTTTGTGCCAAGTCTAGCCTCTGATTGCAAGAAAGTTCAAAAGTTGTGACGTGCTGTCCAGGAAACAGATTCTGTCCTTGGACAGAAAAATTCGTATAAAATCACCAGATCATCTTTTTGGTCTGAATTTTTTCGACAGCGTGCCCTATACAATTGGCTTTCGGGCGTCTGTTCTGAGGTTTTTGATTTGAGTTGCAGAAGTGCCCCGAAAAAAGTATTTACTACCTGCTGGTCTGTTTTTCACAGATTCTGTCCTGTTTTGCCTTTTCTTCGTTTTGCAAACCTTGAGCTTGCTTTTTCTTTGCAAAAACCTTTTGGCAATCTTGAGAAACAGTAGATCTTCAAGATTATCTTTATTTCCATCAAGGAAAAATTATTTTATTATGGGTACTAACCTCGCTAATCAGATTATGATGAGTTATGTATGAAGGGAGTTTTCAAGTGTGCGAGGGAAGATGATAAAAAGATTCAGGAGGGTCAAACGCTCAAGCTTGGGGATGCCCCCGTGCACCCCCAAGAAATATTCAAGAAGACTCAAGCGTCTAAGCTTGGGGATGCCCCCGTGCATCCCCTTCTCCATCAAAATTATCAGTTCGTCTTTCGTTCCACTATATTTTAATCACTTCATGCGTTATGTGCTATGCTTGGAGCGTCTTGCTTTTAGTTTCCTTTTTAGTTTTCTTTAGCTTTGCTTGCTGTTCATAACGAGTTAGAACCCAGCTTTCTTTGTGTGGGAGAGAAACGCGCTCCACTTCAACCTAGAACACAACATAGGATTTTCATGTTTATCTTTGCTGTGTATGTTCTTTGTCTTTCAATAGTTACTGTCATGTTTAGCTCTTAGTTTTCATGCTTTTCTTTTTAAAGACCTCTTGTTTAGTTGGTTACTTCTGGAACTCTCTTGAGTTATCATGCTTATCCTGTTAAGAGAGTTGGCTTTTGTTGCACTGGTTGATATGTCTATGATAAAAATGCTATGTGCATAATGGTGCTTAGTAGTTCATGTTTTCTTATGGTTAGTCTCAAATAGCTGGGGGTTCTTAATGTGTTATTGAAGTACCAGCATGATTTGTTTGCCTATGATGTGGTATGGTTTAGTGATATCTTCCTCCAAGAATTTATTTTGATTGACTTGGCATATGCTCACGCATATTTAAGACTGTAAAGAAAGTCTATCAAGCCTTGATGATCTTTAATTTCTGAGTAGCGATATAATTTCCATGCCCGATTCAATGTTGCTTTGTCGCTCTGCATGATTATGGCCGTCATTGCTCTCTTAGTTGGTCGCTCCCAGTCTTATGCTAGCCTTCACCTGTACTAAGCGGACTGACTGCTTGTGCATCCAAAATCCTTTAAACCAGTTATGCCATATGAGTCCACCATACCTTCCTATACATGGTATTTACTTGCCATTCCTATCGAAGACTTTCGTGTACCATCTCGAAATTAATCAAAAGCATTTCTCTTTTGTGCCTCTGTTTTAGCATGAGGAAGTAGAAGTTAATTCATGATCTTTTTAAGTTGGACAAGTTTTACCCCGGGATTGCATGTCTAATCTGCAAACCCCTAATACGAGAAGGAACTGGCAATGAGTGCGCCCGGCTCATAAAAATACAACAAACAAACCCTCCTTCACGCTTTGTTCATGAGAAATCAGAAAACTTTTGGCAGTGATAAACAAAGGAGATTAAGGGGATGTGATCGTCCCTGTGCGGGAGCCGTTCCTCGAAACTTGTCCAGCTCGAGAAGTAATTGAGTTATCTACTAGCATTCGTTGACGAAATATGCATATCCCAAAAATAATTTTTACCTCTGTTTTTAAAAACCAAGAGCTCTGGTACATGTTTAGTCTTTGTTTCCGACCACGGGTTTTCAACCTTGCCATCAAAAGCCACGGTTCGAGAGTCTCCACCTTCTTTCTTCAAAGCACCAACTATTGAGAGCATGATTGTCATTCTGAGTGTATGTGCATTGTCCCAAAGTACCATTGTCTTCTGCATGATTATGATATCGTTTATTCTGAAATCATTGTATCTAGTCGTCACTTAAAACTTCGGAGGTGCCCCTGCATTTATGTTTTGCTTCATAAAAGGGGGCAAGCGAGGTATCACTTTGTCATGTTTGCACACCATGCTCACTGCAAATCTAGTGGGTGTTTCAGTATCATATTGTAAACTTTCAGTTCTTTGTGATATTCTCATGAGGCAACTTAATTACTAAAGATTCATTATCTCAGTAAGCATTTGTCATGTGACTGTGAAAAGTTCTTATATGGTTGGTAGCATGTCACCACAGAAATTATGCTTGTTATCATTTACCTACTCGAGGACGAGCGGGAATTAAGCTTGGGGATGTTGATACGTCCAAAACGTATCTATAATTTATGCTTGCTCCATGCCTCTTTTGTGTGATATTGCTATGATATTTATGCACTTCCATACACTTTTCATCATATTTGGACTAACCTATTAACTCAGTGCACCCCACTGCCAGTTTCTGTTTTCTGCTGTTTTTGTATTTCAGGTTTTCCCATTACTTAAAGTGCCAGAAAAATTCCGGGAAAAATATATAAAAAATCAGCGCTCCAGAAGCTTCCATGCGGCCGAAGTAGGGCCAGAGGGGGGCCAGAGGGGCTCCAGGCGCCCTGGGGGGCGGCCTCACCCCTGGCCGCGCCGGGGGGCGCCTGGGCCCCCCTTACCGCCTCTGGTGCCCCCCTTTGGCATATATTTACACCGCGTCCCGAAACCCTCGAGGACGAAACCCTTTTTCGCGATCTCATCTCTGTTCCGCCGCTGCCGCGCTTCCAAGATCGGGAGCACTAGAAGAACTCTTCCCGGCACCCTGCCGGAGGGGAGAACCACCACCGGGAGCTTCTCCACCACCATCGACGCCTCCCGGATGAGTTGTGAGTAGTCCCCCTTGGACCATGGGTCCATGACCAGTAGCTATGTGATGTTCTCCTCCCCTCTTTGTTCTTCATCGATTAGACCTCGTGAGCTGCCCTACATGATCGAGGCACATATGTAATACTTATGCTGTTGCTATGATGAGTTTGCTGGGATCCGATGGATTATGAGATTATGTTCAGATTGTGTGTGAGTAATATATTTGATTCACCTCTTTTATATTTATGTTCTTGAGTAATTCTTGCATGTTCTCCGTTGCTGTTTATTGCTTTGGCCAAGTAGTAGGTAGTAACTCCAAGAGGGAACGTTATGCTTGATTGTGGGTTCATGCCCCTCGATGACTAGCTTGAGTGACAGAAACATGAGTCTAGGGGATGTGCTGTTGCCACAAGGGGGAAAACAACGGTGCTTGTACTTGCGGGTGCAAGGATTGTTTACTTTACGCAAAGTTCTTTTAATGCAGTTGTCTGTTGCTTTGAGTTTACACTATGGGTGGGACTCGCAACTTAATACCAGCGAGATGTTCTGGATAGATATCTCAAGGTGGATGATTAGTAGTAGATGCAGATGGATTTCGGTCTACTTGCCTTGGCGTACCGCCCATGCTTTTGAGCCTCTACCTTTCTTGCAGCATTGTTAGCATTGGTTTGCGCACATAATCCTGTCAATTGCCCAGCTGTAATTCGTTTACCTCGCTTAGCTGTTTTATCGTCTTTTGGGAGAGAGACATCACTAGTGAACATCATGGGACCCCGGTCCATATTACCATCACTGATCACACCCGCTATTTACTTACTGTTCTTATTTACTAGTTGCAGTCATACCTATCACTATTATCTCTTGCGTTTGATCCTTTGTAAACGACAAGGCCGGAGGGATTGACAACCTCTCTGTTCTCGTTGGGAGCAAAGTTATTTGTATCTGTGTGCAGGTCCTGTCAAGCAAAAGTCTCTGGCGCTATTGACACCTTCTTGTTGACCCTCGGAGTCTCACGGGATTCGATCCTTGGTATCTTTGGCAAGGGAAAACTACCGCTACGCTACATCTCAAACCTTCCACTTGGGGTAACCAACGAGGGGCGAGAAGCCATCAAGCAAAGTTTTCTGGCGCCGTAGCCGGGGACTCCACTCTTCAAGATAGGGGAGTTGCACGCTATCTTTTATCTTTGCTTTTTAGTTTTGTTAGTTTACCTTTCAGTTTTTGCTTTAGTGTCTTCTATCAAAAATCACAAAAAAATTATTTACTTTTCTGTTAGTAGTCCTCTCTGTTTAGTCAGGCATGTTAGGATTTGGTGCTTTGTGGGAATCAGAAGTTCTAGATTTCCATCATAGGGATGGATAAAATATGAAAAAGGCATGGGACAGAATTTCTGATGCACATAGGAGAATTATGCCTTGGATACCTATAAAAATTGTGCTTAGAAATTTTTACCATGGTCTTTTTAAATGGTGTAAACACTCTCTTGATATTATAGCTGAAGGAGATTTCCTAGAGTGTGATGAAGCTAGAGCTCTTGAAATTATACATGGTCTATCTAGTTACTTTGTTTATGATCATAATTTTGATACTGTCATAGATAGACTTGCTACTATTGAGAAGAGAATGGATGCTCTAGACTTGATGAAGGTAGTGTTGGGGAACGTAGTATTTTAAAATTTTCCTACGATCACGCAAGATCTATCTACCAGATGCATAGCAACGGGAGGGAAGAGTTTGTCTACGTACCCTCGTAGACCGGAAGCGGAAGCGTCAAGTGACGCGGTTGATGTAATCGAACTTCTTCACGATTCAACCGATCAAGCACCGAACGTACGGCACCTTCGCGTTCAGCACACGTTCAGCTTGATGACGTCCCACGAGCTCTTGATCCATTTGAGATTCACGGGAGAGTTTCGTCAGCACGACGGCGTGGTGACGGATATGATGTATTCACCGGCGCAGGGCTTCGCCTAAGCATCGCGACGGTATGACCGAGGTGTGTTTCTGTGGAGGGGGGCACCGCACACGGCTGGAACAATTCAACTTGTGTGTCTTTGGGTGCCCCCCTGCCCCCGTATATAAAGGAGCAAGGGGAGAGGCCGGCCGGCCCTTGTTTGGTGCGGCTAGGGTTGCAATCCTACTAGGAATAGGATTGCAATCCTATTCCTAGTAGGAATCACCAAAATAAGGAAGAGAGGGAAAGGAAAAAGGAGAGGTGGCGCCCCCCCCCCAATCCTAGTCCAACTAGGAACCCTAGGTGGGGCGCCGGCCAGCCCTATGGGCTGCCTCTCTCTTTCCCTTAAGGCCCACTATGGACCACCCCCCCTCGTAGGGGGTTCCGGTAACCCCCTCCGGCAATCCCGTTAAATCCGAAACTTTTCCGGAACACTTCCGGTGTCCGAATATAGTCGTCCAATATATCAATCTTTATGTCTCGGACATTCCGAGACTCCTCGTCATGTCCGTGATCTCATCCGGGACTCTGAACTACCTTCGGTACATCAAAACTCATAAACTCATAATACCGATCGTCATCAAACGTTAAGCGTGCGGACCCTACGGGTTCGAGAACTATGTAGACATGACCGAGACTCATCTCCGGTTAATAACCAATAGCATAACCTGGATGTTCATATTGGCTCCTACATATTCTACGAAGATCTTTTATCGGTCAAAACCGCATAACAACATACGTTGTTCCTTTTGTCATCGGTATGTTACTTGCCCGAGATTCGATCGTCGGTATCTCCATACCTAGTTCAATCTCGTTACCGGCAAGTCTCTTTACTCGTTCCGTAACACATCATCTCGTGACTAACTCATTAGTCTTTTGCTTGCAAGGCTTATTGTGATGTGTGTTACCGAGAGGGCCCAGAGATACCTCTCTGACACTCGGAGTGACAAATCCTAATCTTGATCTATGCCAACACCACGAATACTTTCGGAGACACCTGTAGAGCATCTTTATGATCACCCAGTTACGTTGTGACATTTGATAGCACACAAGGTGTTCCTACGGTATTCGGGAGTTGCATAATCTCATAGTCATAGGAAAACATGTATAAGTCATGAAGAAAGCAGTAGCAGTAAAACTAAACGATCATAGTGCTATGCTAACGGATGGGTCTTGTCCATCACATCATTCTCCTAATGATGTGATCCCGTTGATCAAATGACAACTCATGTCTATGGCTAGGAAACATAACCATCTTTGATCAATGAGCTAGTCTAGTAGAGGCATACTAGGGACACTCTGTTTTGTCTATGTATTCACACATGTACTAAGTTTCCGGTTAATACAATTCTAGCATGAATAATAAACATTTATCATGATATAAGGAAATATAAATAACAACTTTATTATTGCCTCTAGGGCATATTTCCTTCAGTCTCCCACTTGCACTAGAGTCAATAATCTAGCTCACATCGCCATGTGATTTAATACCGATAGTTCACATCGTTATGTGAATAACACCCATAGTTCACATCACCATGTGACCAACACCCAAAGGGTTTACTAGAGTCAATAATCTAGTTCACATCGCTATGTGATTAATACCAAGAGTAATAAGGTGTGATCATGTTTTGCTTGTGAGAGAAGTTTAGTCAACGGGTGTGTCACATTCAGATCCGTATGTATTTCGCAAATTTCTATGTCTACAATGCTCTGCATAGAGCTACTCTAGCTAATTGCTCCCACTTTCAATACGCATCCAGATTGATAGTTAGAGTCATCTGGATTTAGTGTCAAAGCTTGCATCGGTGTAACCCTTTACGACGAACTCTTTATCACCTCCATAATCGAGAAACATTTCCTTAGTCATCCAGTTACTAAGGATAATTTTGACCGCTGTACAGTGATCTACTCCTGGATCACTATTGTACCTCCCTGTCAAACTCATGGCAAGGTACACAACGTGATTTGTACACAGCATGGCATACTTTATAGAATCTATGGCTGAGGCATAGGGAATGACTTTCATTCTCTCTATATTTTTCTGTCGTGGTCTGGCTTTGAGTCTTACTCAACTTCACACCTTACAAGTCAGGCAAGAACTCCTTCTTTGACTGATCCATTTTGAACTACTTCAAAATCTTATCAAGGTATGTACTTATCGAAAGTCTTATCAAGCGTCTTGATCTATCTCTATAGATCTTGATGCCCAATATGTAAGCAGCTTCACCAAGGTCTTTCTTTGAAAAACTCCTTTCAAACACTCCTTTATGCTTTCCAGAAAATTCTACATCATTTCTGATCGATAATATGTCATTCACATATACTTATCAGAAAGGTTGTAGTGCTCCCACTCACTTCTTGTAAATACAGGCTTCATTGTAAGTCTGTATAAGTCTATATGCTTTGATCAACTTATCAAAGCGTATATTCCAACTCTGAGATGCTTGCACCAGTCCATAGATGGATCGCTGGAGCTTGCACATTTTGTTAGCACCTTTAGGATTGACAAAACCTTCGGGTTGCATCATATACAATTTTCTTTAATAAATCCATTAAAGAAAGCAGTTTTGTTATCCATTTGCCAGATTTCATAAAATGCGGCAATTGCTAACATGATTCGGACAGACTTAAGCATCGCTACGGGTGAGAAAGTCTCATCGTAGTCAACTCCTTGAACTTGTCGAAAAACTTTTGCAACAAGTCGAGCTTTGTAAACAGTAACATTACCATCAGCGTCGGTCTTCCTCTTGAAGATCCATTTATTTTCGATGGCTTGCCGATCATCGGGCAAGTCAACCAAAGTCCACACTTTGTTCTCATACATGGATCCCATCTCAGATTTCATGGCCTCAAGCCATTTTGCGGAATCTGGGCTCATCATCGCTTCCTCATAGTTCGCAGGTTCATCATGGTCTAGTAACATGACTTCCAGAACTGGGTTGCCGTACCACTCTGGTGCGGAACGTACTCTGGTTGATCTACGACGTTTAGCAAAAACTTGATCTGAAGTTTTATGATCATCATCATTAGCTTCCTCACTAATTGGTGTAGGAATCACTAGAACTAGTTTCTGTGATGTTCCACTTTCCAATTCGGGAGAAGGTACAATTACCTCATCAAGTTCTACTTTCCTCCCACTCACTTCTTTCGAGAAAACTCCTTCTCTAGAAAGGATCCACTCTTAGCAATGAATATCTTGCCTTCGGATCTGTGATAGAAGGTGTACCCAACAGTCTCCTTTGGGTATCCTATGAAGACACATTTCTCCGACTTGGGTTCGAGCTTATCAGGTTGAAGCTTTTTCACATAAGCATCGCAGCCCCAAACTTTAAGAAACAACAACTTTGGTTTCTTGCCAAACCACAGTTCTTAAGGCGTTGTCTCAACGGATTCAGATGAGGCCCTTATTTAACGTGAATGCAGCTGTCTCTAATGCATGACCCAAAACGATAGTGGTAAATCGGTAAGAGACATCATAGATCGTACCATATCCAATAAAGTACGGTTACGACGTTCGGACACACCATTATGCTGTGGTGTTCCGGGTGGCGTGAGCTGTGAAACTATTCCACATTGTTTCAAATGAAGACCAAACTCGTAACTCAAATATTCTCCTCCACGATCAGATCATAGAAACTTTATTTTCTTGTTACGATGATTCTCTACTTCACTCTGAAATTCTTTGAACTTTTCAAATGTTTCAGACTTGTGCTTCATTAAGTAGATATACCCATATCTGCTCAAATCATCAGTGAAGGTCAGAAAATAACAATACCCGCCGCGAGCTTCAACACTCATTGGTCCACATACATCTGTATGTATGATCTCCAACAAATCTGTTGCTCGCTCCACAGTTCCGGAGAACGGAATTTTAGTCATCTTGCCCATGAGGCATGGTTCGCAAGCACCAAGTGATTCATAATCAAGTGATTCCAAAAGTCCATCACTATGGAGTTTCTTCATGTGCTTTACACCAATATGACCTAAATGGCAGTGCCACAAATAAGTTGCACTATCATTATTAACCTTGCATCTTTTGGCTTCAATATTATGAATATGTGTATCACCACGATCGAGATCCAACAAACCATTTTCATTGGGTGTATGACCATAGAAGGTTTTATTCATGTAAATAGAACAACAATTATTCTCTAACTTACATGAATAACCGTATTGCAATGAACATGATCAAATCATATTCATTCTCAACACAAACACCAAATAACACTTATTTAGGTTCAACACTAATCCCGAAAGTATAGGGAGTGTGCGATGATGATCATATCAATCTTGGAACTACTTCCAATACACATCGTCACTTCATCCTTTAACTAGTTTCTGTTCATTATGCAACTCCCATTTTGAGTTACTACTCTTTAGCAACTGAACCAATATCAAATACCGAGGGGTTGCTATGAACACTAGTAAAATACACATCAATAATCTGTATATCAAATATACCTTTTTTTCACTTTGCCATTCTTCTTATCCGCCAAATATCTAGGGCAGTTCCACTTCTAGTGACCATTTCCTTTGCAGTAGAAGCACTTGTTTCAGGCTTGAGTTTAGCTTTGGGTTTCTTCACGGGAGTGACAACTTGCTTGTCATTCTTTTTGAAGTTCCCCTTCTATCCCTTTGCCCTTTACTTGAAACAAGTGGTCTGGTCAACCATCAACACTTGATGCTCTTTCTTGATTTCTACCTTCGCCGATTTCAGCATCGTGAAGAGCTCGGGAATTACTTTCGTCATCCCTTGCATATTATAGTTCATCACGGAGTTCTACTAACTTGGTGATAGTGTCTAGAGAACTTTGTCAATTACTATATTATCTGGAAGATTAACTCCCACTTGATTCAAGCAATTATACTACCCAGACAATCTGAGCACATGCTCACTGGTTGAGCTATTCTCCTCCATCTTGTAGGCAAAGTACTGTCGGAGGTCTTATACCTCTCGACACAGGCATGAGTATGAAATACTAATTTCAACTCTTGGAACATCTCATATGCTCCGTGGCGTTTCAAAACGTTTTTGAAGTCCCGGTTATAAGCCGTAAAGCATGGTGCACTAAACTATCAAGTAGTCATCATATCAAGCTTTTGTCAAAACGTTCATAACGTCTACATCTGCTCCTGCAATAGGTCTGTCACCTAGCGGTGCATCAAGGACATAATTCTTCTGTGCAGCAATGAGGATAATCCTCAGATCACGGAACAATTCCGCATCATTGCTACTAACATCTTTCAACTTGGTTTTCTCTAGGAACATATGAAAAATAAACGGGGAGCAACATCGCGAGCTATTGATCTACAACATAGATATGCTAATACTACCAGGACTAACTTCATGATAAATTAAAGTTCAATTTAATCATATTACTTAAGAACTCCCACTTAGATAGACATCCCTCCGGTCATCTAAATGATCACGTGATCCAAATCAACTAAACCATGTCCGATCACCACGTGAGATGGAGTAGTTTCAATGGTGAACATCTTATGTTGATCATATCTACTATATGATTCACGCTCGACCTTTCGGTCTCCAGTGTTCCGAGGCCATATCTGCATATGCTAGGCTCGTCAAGTTTAACCCGAGTATTCTGCGTGTGCAAAACTGGCTTACACCCGTTGTATTTGAACGTAGAGCTTATCACACCCGATCATCACGTGGTGTCTCGGCACGACGAACTTTCGCAACGGTGCATACTCAGGGAGAACACTTATACCTTGAAATTTAGTAAGGGATCATCTTATAATGCTACCGTCGTTCTAAGCAAAATAAGAAGCATAATAAGATAAACATCACATGCAATCAAAATATGTGACATGATATGGCCATCATCATCTTGTGCTTTTGATCTACAACATAGATATGCTAATACTACCAGGACTAAGTTCATGATAAATTAAAGTTCAATTAATCATATTACTTAAGAACTCCCACTTAGATAGACATCCCTCCGGTCATCTAAATGATCACGTGATCCAAATCAACTAAACCATGTCCGATCATCACGTGAGATGGAGTAGTTTCAATGGTGAACATCTTATGTTGATCATATCTACTATATGATTCACGCTCGACCTTTCGGTCTCCAGTGTTCCGAGGCCATATCTGCATATGCTAGGCTCGTCAAGTTTAACCCGGGTATTCTGCGTGTGCAAAACTGGCTTACACCCGTTGTATTTGAACGTAGAGCTTATCACACCCGATCATCACGTGGTGTCTCGGCACGACGAACTTTCGCAACGGTGCATACTCAGGGAGAACACTTATACCTTGAAATTTAGTAAGGGATCATCTTATAATGCTACCGTCGTTCTAAGCAAAATAAGAAGCATAATAAGATAAACATCACATGCAATCAAAATATGTGACATGATATGGCCATCATCATCTTGTGCTTTTGATCTCCATCTCCAAAGCACCGTCATGATCACCTTCGTCACCGGCGCGACACCTTGATCTCCATTGTAGCATCGTTGTCGTCTCTCCAACTATTGCTTCTACGACTATCGCTACCGCTTAGTGATAAAGTAAAGCAATTACATGGCGATTGCATTTCATACAATAAAGCGACAACCATATGGCTCCTACCAGTTGCCGATAACATTACAAAACATGATCATCTCATACAAAACCGTATAACTCATCATGTCTTGACCATATCACATCACAACATGCCCTGCAAAAACAAGTTAGACGTCCTCTACTTTGTTGTTGCAAGTTTTACGTGGCTGCTACGGGCTTAGCAAGAACCGTTCTTACCTACGCATACAAAACCACAACGATGTTTCGTCAAGTATGTGCTGTTTTAACCTTCACAAGGACCGGGCGTAGTCACACTTGATTCAGCTAAAGTGAGAGAGACAGACACCCGCCAGTCACCTTTAAGCAACGAGTGCTCGTAACGGTGAAACCAGTCTCGCGTAAGCGTACGCGTAATGTCGGTCCGGGCCGCTTCATCTCACAATACCGCCGAAGCAAAGTATGACATGCTGGTAAGCAGTATGACTAGTATCGCCCACAACTCATTGTGTTCTACTCGTGCATATCATCTACGCATAGACCTGGCTCATGATGCCACTGTTGGGGAACGTAGTATTTTAAAATTTTCCTACGATCACGCAAGATCTATCTACCAGATGCATAGCAACGGGAGGGAAGAGTTTGTCTACGTACCCTCGTAGATCGGAAGCGGAAGCGTCAAGTGACGCGGTTGATGTAGTCGAACTTCTTCAGATTCAACCGATCAAGCACCGAACGTACGTCACCTCCGCGTTCAGCACACGTTCAGCTTGATGATGTCCCACGAGCTCTTGATCCAGTTGAGCTTCACGGGAGAGTTTCGTCAGCACGACGGCGTGGTGACGGATATGATGTATTCACCGGCGCAGGGCTTTGCCTTAGCATCGCGACGGTATGACCGAGGTGTGTTTCTGTGGAGGGGGGCACCGCACACGGCTGGAACAATTCAACTTGTGTGTCTTTGGGTGCCCCCCTACCCCCGTATATAAAGGAGCAAGGGGGAAGGCCGGCCGGCCCTTGTTTGGTGCGGCTAGGGTTGCAATCCTACTAGGAATAGGATTGCAATCCTATTCCTAGTAGGAATCACCAAAATAAGGAAGAGAGGGAAAGGAAAAAGGAGAGGTGGCGCCCCCCCAATCCTAGTCCAACTAGGAACCCTAGGTGGGGCGCCGGCCAGCCCTATGGGCTGCCTCTCTCTTTCCCTTAAGGCCCACTATGGACCATCCCCCCTCGTAGGGGGTTCCGGTAACCCCCTCCGGCAATCCCGTTAAATCCGAAACTTTTCCGGAACACTTCCGGTGTCCGAATATAGTCGTCCAATATATCAATCTTTATGTCTCGGACATTCCGAGACTCCTCGTCATGTCCGTGATCTCATCCGGGACTCCAAACTACCTTCGGTACATCAAAACTCATAAACTCATAATACCGATCGTCATCAAACGTTAAGCGTGCGGACCCTACGGGTTCGAGAACTATGTAGACATGACCGAGACTCATCTCCGGTCAATAACCAATAGCGGAACCTGGATGTTCATATTGGCTCCTACATATTCTACGAAGATCTTTTATCGGTCAAAACCGCATAACAACATACGTTGTTCCTTTTGTCATCGGTATGTTACTTGCCCGAGATTCGATCGTCGGTATCTCCATACCTAGTTCAGTCTCGTTACCGGCAAGTCTCTTTACTCGTTCCGTAACACATCATCTCGTGACTAACTCATTAGTCTTTTGCTTGCAAGGCTTATTGTGATGTGTGTTACCGAGAGGGCCCAGAGATACCTCTCCGACACTCGGAGTGACAAATCCTAATCTTGATCTATGCCAACACCACGAATACTTTTGGAGACACCTGTAGATCATCTTTATGATCACCCAGTTACGTTGTGACGTTTGATAGCACACAAGGTGTTCCTACGGTATTCGGGAGTTGCATAATCTCATAGTCATAGGAACATGTATAAGTCATGAAGAAAGCAATAGCAGTAAAACTAAACGATCATAGTGCTATGCTAACGGATGGGTCTTGTCCATCACATCATTCTCCTAATGATGTGATCCCGTTGATCAAATGACAACTCATGTCTATGGCTAGGAAACATAACCATCTTTGATCAAGGAGCTAGTCTAGTAGAGGCATACTAGGGACACTCTGTTTTGTCTATGTATTCACACATGTACTAAGTTTCCGGTTAATACAATTCTAGCATGAATAATAAACATTTATCATGATATAAGGAAATATAAATAACAACTTTATTATTGCCTCTAGGGCATATTTCCTTCAGGTAGAGAAACCCAAACCCAATAAGAGAGATATTTTGGAAACAGACAATGATTGGGAGCCTTTTGTTAGGATTAACATCTCTAATCAAGACTTCCTTGCTTATTGTGATATTGGATCAATGGTTTCTACTATGCCAAAAATTGTTCATGATTCTTTAAAATTTAACATGGACAGATTATCATCCTATCATGAACATGCTAATGGAGACATTTCTGAGATCCAGGGAAGAATAAAAGATGTGCCAGTTACCTTCCTTACAGGGATTGCAATGGTTGATTTCTTCATCATGAAGCCAAACCAAGGAAATATAGTGCTTGGAAGGGACTTCCTCCGAGCCGTAAAAGGCTTCATCGATATAGGTAAGGGACAAATCCGCTTACGCGGGAAGGCAAAAGGTATGTACCCCTTTCCTAGAAGGAACAAGAGTGAACTTGTTGAGGAACCATTTGAAGCAATTTATAACTCCGATTATTATGATGATTATTGATTGCTCTTTGCATTATGCCTAGCTTAAAGGCATAAAAGAAAGCGCTTTTGGGAGGCATCCCACAATGAATAAAATTTTATTTTGCTTTTGTTGTGTCTTGATGTTTGTTACTACAGTAGCATCATCATTGTATCTTTACTTTTCAGCTTTGTGCCAAGTCTAGCCTCTGATTGCAAGAAAGTTCAAAAGTTGTGACGTGCTGTCCAGCAAAACAGATTCTGTCCTTGGACAGAAAAATTCGTATAAAATCACCAGATCATCTTTTTGGTCTGAATTTCTTCGACAGCGTGCCCTATACAATTGTCTTTCGGGCGTCTGTTCTGAGTTTTTTTATTTGAGTTGCAGAAGTGCCCCGAAAAAATTATTTACTACCTGCTGGTCTGTTTTTCACAGATTCTGTCCTGTTTTGCCTTTTCTTCGTTTTGCAAACCTTGAGCTTGCTTTTTCTTTGCAAAAACCTTTTGGCAATCTTGAGAAACAGTAGATCTTCAAGATTATCTTTATTTCCAGCAAGGAAAAATTATTTTATTATGGGTACTAACCTCGCTAATCAGATTATGATGAGTTATGTATGAAGGGAGTTTTCAAGTGTGCGAGGGAAGATGATAAAAAGATTAAGGAGGGTCAAACGCTCAAGCTTGGGGATGCCCCCGTGCACCCCCAAGAAATATTCAAGAAGACTCAAGCGTCTAAGCTTGGGGATGCCCCCGTGCATCCCCTTCTCCATCAAAATTATCAGTTCGTCTTTCGTTCCACTATATTTTAATCACTTCATGTGTTATGTGCTATGCTTGGAGCGTCTTGCTTTTAGTTTCCTTTTTAGTTTTCTTTAGCTTTGCTTGCTGTTCATAACGAGTTAGAACCCAGCTTTCTTTGTGTGGGAGAGAAACACGCTCCACTTCAACCTAGAACACAACATAGGATTTTCATGTTTATCTTTGCCGTGTATGTTCTTTGTCTTTCAATAGTTACTGTCATGTTTAGCTCTTAGTTTTCATGCTTTTCTTTTTAAAGAGCTCTTGTTTAGTTGGTTACTTCTGGAACTCTCTTGAGTTATCATGCTTATCTTGTTAAGAGAGTTGGCTTTTGTTGCACTGGTTGATATGTCTATGATAAAAATGCTATGTGCATAATGGTGCTTAGTAGTTCATGTTTTCTTATGGTTAGTCTCAAATAGCTGGGGGTTCTTAATGTGTTATTGAAGTACCAGCATGATTTTTTTGCCTATGATGTGGTATGGTTTAGTGATATCTTCCTCCAAGAATTTATTTTGATTGACTTGGCATATGCTCACGCATATTTAAGACTGTAAAGAAAGTCTATCAAGCCTTGATGATCTTTAATTTCTGAGTAGCGATATAATTTCCATGCCCGATTCAATGTTGCTTTGTCGCTCTGCATGATTATGGCCGTCATTGCTCTCTTAGTTGGTCGCTCCCAGTCTTATGCTAGCCTTCACCTGTAATAAGCGGACTGACTGCTTGTGCATCCAAAATCCTTTAAACCAGTTATGCCATATGAGTCCACCATACCTTCCTATACATGGTATTTACTTGCCATTCCTATCGAAGGCTTTCGTGTACCATCTCGAAATTAATCAAAAGCATTTCTCTTTTGTGCCTCTGTTTTAGCTCATGAGGAAGTAGAAGTTAATTCATGATCTTTTTAAGTTGGACAAGTTTTACCCCGGGATTGCATGTCTAATCTGCAAACCCCTAATACGAGAAGGAACTGGCAATGAGTGCGCCCGGCTCATAAAAAAATACAACAAACAAACCCTCCTTCACGCTTTGTTCATGAGAAATCAGAAAACTTTTGGCAGTGATAAACAAAGGAGATTAAGGGGATGTGATCGTCCCCGTGCGGGAGCCGTTCCTCGAAACTTGTCCTGCTCGAGAAGTAATTGAGTTATCTACTAGCATTCGTTGACGAAATATGCATATCCCAAAAATAATTTTTACCTCTGTTTTTAAAAACCAAGAGCTCTGGTACATGTTTAGTCTTTGTTTCCGACCACGGGTTTTCAACCCTGCCATCAAAAGCCACGGTTTGAGAGTCTCCACCTTCTTTCTTCAAAGCACCAACTATTGAGAGCATGATTGTCATTCTGAGTGTAATGTGCATTGTCCCAAAGTACCATTGTCTTTTGCATGATTATGATATCGTTTATTCTGAAATCATTGTATCTAGTCGTCACTTAACACTTTGGAGGTGCCCCTGGATTTATGTTTTGCTTCATAAAAGGGGGCAAGTGAGGTATCACTTTGTCATGTTTGCACACCATGCTCACTGCAAATCTAGTGGGTGTTTCAGTATCATATTGTAAACTTTCAGTTCTTTGTGATATTCTCATGAGGCAACTTAATTACTAAAGATTCATTATCTCAGTAAGCATTTGTCATGTGACTGTGAAAAGTTCTTATATGGTTGGTAGCATGTCACCACAGAAATTATGCTTGTTATCATTTACCTACTCGAGGACGAGCGGGAATTAAGCTTGGGGATGTTGATACGTCCAAAACGTATCTATAATTTCTGCTTGCTCCATGCCTCTTTTGTGTGATATTGCTATGATATTTATGCACTTCCATACACTTTTGATCATATTTGGACTAACCTATTAACTCAGTGCAACCCACTGCCAGTTTCTGTTTTCTGCTGTTTTTGTATTTCAGGTTTTCCCATTACTTAAAGTGCCAGAAAAATTCCGGGAAAAATATATAAAAAATCAGCGCTCTAGAAGCTTCCATGCGGCCGAAGTAGGGCCAGAGGGGGGGCAGAGGGGCTCCAGGCACCCTGGGGGGGCGGCCCCACCCCTGGCCGCGCCGGGGGGGCGCCTGGGCCCCCCTTACCGCCTCTGGTGCCCCCCTTTGGCATATATTTACACCGCGTCCCGAAAACCTCAAGGACGGAACCCTTTTTCGCGATCTCATCTCTGTTCCGCCGCCGCCGCGCTTCCAAGATCGTGAGCACCAGGAGAACTCTTCCCGGCACCCTGCCGGAGGGGAGAACCACCATCGGGAGCTTCTCCACCACCATGGACGCCTCCCGGATGAGTTGTGAGTAGTCCCCCTTGGACCATGGGTCCATGACCAGTAGCTATGTGATGTTCTCCTCCCCTCTTTGTTCTTCATCGATTAGACCTCGTGAGCTGCCCTACATGATCGAGGCACATATGTAATCCTTATGTTGTTGCTATGATGAGTTTGCTGGGATCCGATGGATTATGAGATTATGTTCAGATTGTGTGTGAGTAATATATTTGATTCACCTCTTTTATATTTATGTTCTTGAGTAATTCTTGCATGTTCTCCGTTGCTGTTTATTGCTTTGGCCAAGTAGTAGGTAGTAACTCCAAGAGGGAACGTTATGCTTGATTGTGGGTTCATGCCCCTCGATGACTAGCTTGAGTGATAGAAACATGAGTCTAGGGGATGTGCTATTGCCACAAGGGGGAAAACAACGGTGCTTGTACTTGCGGGTGCAAGGATTGTTTACTTTACGCAAAGTTCTTTTAATGCAGTTGTCTGTTGCTTTGAGTTTACACTATGGGTGGGACTCACAACTTAATACATGCGAGATGTTCTGGATAGATATCTCAAGGTGGATGATTAGTAGTAGATGCAGATGGATTTTGGTCTACTTGCCTTGGCGTACCGCCCATGCTTTTGAGCCTCTACCTTTCTTGCAGCATAGTTAGCATTGGTTTGCGCACATAATCCTGTCAATTGCCCAGCTGTAATTCGTTTACCTCGCTTAGCTGTTTTATCGTCTTTTGGGAGAGAGACATCACTAGTGAACATCATGGGACCCCGGTCCATATTACCATCACTGATCACACCCGCTATTTACTTACTGTTCTTATTTACTAGTTGCAGTCATACCTATCACTATTATCTCTTGCGTTTGATCCTTTGTAAACGACAAGGCCGGAGGGATTGACAACCTCTCTGTACTCGTTGGGAGCAAAGTTATTTGTATCTGTGTGCAGGTCCTGTCAGGCAAAAGTCTCTGGCGCTATTGACACCTTCTTGTTGACCCTCGGAGTCTCACGGGATTCGATCCTTGGTATCTTTGCCAAGGGAAAACTACCGCTACGCTACATCTCAAACCTTCCACTTGGGGTAACCAACGAGGGGCGAGAAGCCATCACTATGTGCCCTCTATTAGCTTGCATCTTCGCTTGCTAAATTATGGATCTTCATCCACTTGCTAATCTCTTTAAGAGATCCAATTATGTTGAACCAGTTACTAGTGAGTTGCGTGCACTATATTATCTTTATGAGGTTTTGCTTGAAATTTATGAATCTGAAAATTGTGAGGAATTGTTAAAAGAAAAAGTGATTCATGATAGCTTGTTAAATAAAAATCATGATTGCAATGATGTTATTATAAATTTTATTAACGACAATTGTGCTAATGATATGCAAAACCCTAAGCTTGGGGATGCTAGTATTGCTATGTCCACTACTTGTTGCAATGATCATGATTGGGGTGATGCTTCTTACGATCTTGAAAATTTATTTCAACCCCATGATGAATATGAGATTGATAATAATGTTTGCAATAATATTGAAAGTGGGTTTGGAAGGGTGTCAACTTTAGATCCCACATATTTGGAGTATGATCAATCTTATGAAAAAATTTATAAGAGTGGGTTTGGAGAGGTCATGACTTTAGTTAAGGTTACTCCCACTATTTTGGAAGAGTGTCAACTTTGCATGCATGTTGATCGTGTTGAGAATATGTTATATGATAGCTATTTTGTTGAATTTGATCATGATCCTACGTGCAATTATTATGAGAGAGGAAAATATGGTTGTAGAAATCTTCATGTTACTAAATTATCTCTCTTCATGTTGAGATTGATCTTGTTTCTTTCTTCTTCCTTGCATATGCTAGATCTTGTTTGTCTTGATAATTTTTTCCCCTATAAAATGCATATGCATATGAAGTATGTTAGACTTAGATGTGATTTTCACATGCTATATGACGCTCTCTTTGTGCTTCAATTCTTATCTTTCATGTGAGCAACATTGAATTCTCAAGCCTATCTTAATGGCTATAAAGAAAGAGCTTGTTGGGAGGCAATCCAACTTTATATTTTTTTTGTTGATGTTAGGGAATAAATATTGCATCTAGCATCTGATTAGATGTGTTTTCATGTTTTGTTTAGTGTCTGTGCCAAGTAGAACCTTTGGTAAGACTTGTGTGAAGTTTATATGATCTTGCTGTGAAAAACGGAATCGTTACCGCTCGCTAAAGTAGTCTTCAGATTTTACTGGAGTGTGCTTTTTAATTCATTCTTTTTGATGCTGATTGGTAGAAAAATTGTGCAAATTTACCAATTTAGTTTGAAGTTTTTGGAGTTCCAGAAGTAGGCGAACCCAGCATATTACTACAGACTGTTCTGTCTTTGACAGATTCTGTTTTTCGTGTGTTGTTTGCTTATTCCGATGCATCTATGAGTAATATTGGAGGATATGAACCATAGAGAACTTGGAGTACAGTAGGTTTAACACAAATATAAACAAAGAATGAATTCCTTGCTGTACCTTTGAGTGGTGGTTTGCTTTCTCTTTCTAACGGAGCTCACGAGAATTTTTGTCTAAGTTTTGTGTTGTGAAGTTTTCAAGTTTTGAGTATTGCTTTGATGGACTATGGAACAAGGAGTAGCAAAGGCCCAAGCTTGGGGATGCCCATGGCACCGCAAGTAAATTCAAGATAATCAAAAGCCTAAGCTTGGGGATGCCCCGGGAAGGCATCCCCTCTTTCGTCTTCATCCATCGGTAACTATATTTGGAGCTATATTTTTATTCGCAACATGCTATGTGTTTTGCTTGGAGCGTCTTGTATAATTTGAGTCTTTGCTTGTTAGTTTGTCACAATCATCCTTGCTGGACACACCTATTTGAGAGAGTTAAATATGTCCTAGAAATTTTTAGAACACTCTATGTGCTTCACTTTTATTTTTTGAGTTGAATAGTTTTTGCTCTAGTGTTTCACTTATATCTTTTAGAGCATGGTGGTGGTAATATTTTGTAGAAATTGTTGAACTCTCATGCTTCACTTATATCTATTTGAGAGTCCATTAAAACAGCATGGTAAAGTGTTTAGTCTAAACAAACTAGTCTTCACATAATAAACATCCAATGTCAATGTAGTAAAAAAATTCACACCAAGTGCATTGAATAGAAAGAGATGTTTGATGCTCGATAATTGTTTTGAGACGTGAGGATAGTGATATTAGAGTCATGCTAGTGGAGTTATTATGAAATTGAGAAATACTTTTGTTAAGGTTAGTGATTCCCGTAGCATGCACGTATGGTGAACCGTTATGTGACTAAGTTAAAGCATGAGGTATTTGTAGAGTGTCAACCTTTGCGTGGAGGTCGGGGGCGCGCGATGGTTAAATCCTACCAACCTCCCCCCTAAGAGCATGCGTTGATTGCTTTGTTTTGATGACTCGTAAATTTTTGCAATAAGTATATGAGTTCTTATGACTAATGTTGAGTCCATGGATCATACGCACTCTCAACCTTCCACCATTGCTAGCCTCTCTTGTACCGCGCAACTTCGCCGGTGCCATAAACCCACTATATATCCTTCCTCAAAACAGCCACCATATTGTTCCTCAAAACAGCCACCGTACCTACCTATCATGGCATTTCCATAGCCATTCCGAGATATATTGCCATGCAACTTTCCACCGTTCTGTTTATATGACACGCATCATATTGCCATATTGCCATGCATGATCATGTAGTTGACATCGTATTTGTGGCAAGGCCACCATGCATAATTTATCATACATGTCGGTACACCGCCGGAGGCATTCACATAGAGTCATACTTTGTTGTTGTAGTATCGAGTTGTAATTTCGTGTTGTAATGAAAGTGTGATGATCATCATTTTTAGAGCATTGTCCCATGGGAGGAAAGGCTGAATCTATAAAGCCCCTTCGCAAAAAAAAAAGAAAAAAAAGGAAAGGCCAAAAAGAAAAAAAAAGGAAAGGCCCCAAAAAAAGAAGAAAAAAGAAAAAGAAAAAAAAGAGAAAAAAAAGGGAAAAGAAAAAGGGACAATTGCTACTATCTTTTTCCACACTTGTGCTTCAAAGTATTGTAGAGAGTCTCATGCTTAGTCACTTTCATATACTAGTGGGAATTTTCGTCATAGAACTTGGCTTGTATATTCCAACGATGGGCTTTCTCAAATGCCCTAGGTCTTCATGAGCAAGCAAGTTGCATGCTCACCCACTAGTTTCTTTTGTTGAGCTTTCATTCATATTTAGCTCTAGTGCATCCGTTGCATGGCAATCCCTACTCACTCACATTGATATCTATTGATGGGCATCTCCATAGCCCGTTGATACGCCTAGTCGATGTGAGACTATCTCCCTCTTTTTGTCTTCTCCACAACCACCTCTATTCCACCCATAGTGCTATATCCATGGCTCACGCTCATGTATTGCGTGAAAGTTGAAAGGTTTGAAAAGATAGAGTATGAAAACAAGTGTTTGGCTGAAATCGGGGTTGTGCATGATATGAATATTTAGTGTGATAATAAGCGAGCATAGCCAAGACTATATGATTTTGTAGGGATAACTTTCTTTAGCCATAGTATTTTGAGAAGACATGATTGCTTTGTTAGTATTGCTAGAAGTATTATTATTTCTTATGTCAATATAGACTTTTGTCTAGAATCTTTCAGATATGAACATTCATGCCACAATTAAGAGAATTACATGGAAAAACTATATTGGTTAGCATTCCACATCAAAAATTCTTTTATTATCATTTACCTACTCGAGGACGAGCAGGAATTAAGCTTGGGGATGCTTGATACGTCTCCAAGGTATCTATATTTTTTTATTGTTACATGCTATTATTTATGAAGTCTTGGATGTTTAATGGGCTTTATAATTCACTTTTATATCATTTTTGGGACTAACCTACTAACCCAAAGGCCCAGTCAAGATTGATGTTTTTTGCCTATTTCAGGGCTTTGCAAAAAAGGAATACCAAACGGAGTCCAAACGGAATGAAACCTTCGCGAGAGATATTTTTGGAGGAAATTATGCTCGGGAGTCTTCGGGGCCAAGTCAGGGGACGTAGAGCCAGCCCTCGATGGTGGGGGCGCGCCCCCCTTCCCAGGGCAAGCCCCCTGCCTCGAGGCTGGCCCACACGGCCCCCAGTGCCCTCCTTCTTCCTATATATACCTACGTATCCCAGAAACTCCATACACAGAGAGAAAACCCTAATTCCACCGCCGTAGCTTATGTTCCCGTGGAGATCCCATCTTGGAGCCTGTTCCGGGAGGGGGATCCATCACGGAGACCTTCATCATCATCATCATCGCCCTCACCATGAGTTGTGAGTAGTCTACCACAGACATTCGGGTCCATAGCTAGTATCTAGACGGCTTCTTCTCTCTCTCTGGATCTCAATACGAAGTTCTCCTCGGTCTTCGAGGAGATCTATTCGATGTAATCTCTTTTTGCGGTGTGTTTGTCGAGATCCGATGAATTGTGAGTTTATGATCAAGGTTATCTATGAAAGATATTTGGTTCTTCTCTGAACTTTTTATGTGTGCTCATAATATCCTTGCAAGTCTCTTCGAATTATTTGTTTGGTTTGGCCTACTAGATCTATAGTTCTTGCAATGGGAGAAGTGCTTGGCTTTGGGTTCAATATTGCGGTGTCCTTTCCCAGTGACAGTAGGGGTAGCAAGGCACATATTGTATTGTTGCCATCGAGGATAAAAAGATGGGTTTTTCATCATATTGCTTGAGTTTATCCATCTACATCATGTCATCTTGCTTAAGGCGTTACTCTGTTCGTATGAACTCAATACACTAGATGCATGCTGGATAGCGGTCGATGTGTGGAGTAATAGTAGTAGATGCAGGCAGGAGTCGGTCTACTTGTCTCAGACGTGATGCCTATATACAATGATCATGCTTAGATAGTCTCATAATTATTCGCTTTTCTATCAATTGCTCGACAGTAATTTTTTTACCCGCCGTAGAATATCGCTATCATGAGAGAAGCCACTAGAGAAAACTATGGCCCCCGGGTCTATCTTTATCATATTACTTTCCCGTCAACTAGCCAATTTCTGTCACCGTTGTTTATTTGCTTTCTTTACTTTCTGTTTCTATACCAAAAAATACCAAAAATATAATTATCATCTCTATCAGATCTCACTATCGTAAGTGACTGTAAAGGGATGGACAACCCCTTATCGCGTTGGCTGCGAAGTTCTTATTTGTTTGTGCAATTGTGAGGGACTGGCGCGTGGTCTCCTACTGGATTGATACCTTGGTTTTCAAAAACCGAGGGAAATACTTACGCTACTGTGCTGCATCTCCCTTTCCTCTTCGAGGGAATACAACGCAAGCTCAAGAGATAGCAGTCAAGTCACGCAAAGGTTCCGACCTGCCGACTGACCTTGCTGAGACATTCACAAATTTGAGAAGCTATGATATCAAGCTCAATCCGTCGAAGTGTACATTTGGAGTTCCAGGCGACAAGTTACTCGGTTTCCTTGTTTCTAAATGAGGAATCGACACAAATCCAGAAAAAGTCAGTGCAATCCTCCGAATGAAGCGCCCCGAGCATATACACGACGTCCAGAAGCTAACTGGTTGCTTGGCCGCATTGAGTCGATTCATTTCTCGTCTCGGTGAGAAGGCATTACCTCTCTACCGACTGATGAAGAAATTCGAAAAGTTCGAGTGGAATTCTGAAGCTGAAGCAGCGTTTGAAGAGCTCAAAGCCCTGCTTTCCACCCAGCCGGTGCTTGCTGCCCCAGTCAGCAAGGAGCCTCTCTTACTGTACATTGCAGCCAGCGGACAAGTTATTAGCACTATACTCACGGTCGAGCGGGAAGAAGAAGGCAAGGCCTACAAAGTCCAACGCCCAATCTATTACATTTCCGAAGTATTGACTCCCTCCAAGCAAAGATACCCGCCTTACCAGAAGCTTGTGTATGGGATCTACTTGACCGCAAAGAAAGTTGCCCATTACTTCTCGGATCATACAATCTCAATCGTCGGCGACACCCCACTATCAGAAATCCTGAACAACCGAGACGCAACCGGTCGATTGGCAAAATGGGCGATTGAACTCCTTCCGCTAGATATCAAGTTTGAAGCAAAGAAAGCTATCAAGTCTCACGCAATAGCAGATTTTGTGGCCGAATGGATCGAACAAGAACTGCTGACTCAGATCCAGTCGGACCATTGGACTATGTTCTTTGATGGATCCAAGATGTTGAATGGATCCGGTGCACGCGTGGTCCTGGTATCTCCCACGGGCGACAAGCTCAGTTATGTCCTTCAAATCCACTTCGACTCATCGAACAACGAAGCTGAGTACGAAGCACTTTTGTACGGGTTGCGTATGGCCATCTCACTCGGCGTCCGTCGCCTGATGGTCTACGACGATTCAGACTTGGTGGTAAATCAGTGATGTAGGAGTGGGACGTCAGAAGCCCGGCAATGACTAGTTATTGCAGTGCAGTGCGAAAGCTTGAAAAGAAGTTCGAAGGTTTAGAGCTCCATCACGTGCCCATAGCCAAGAATCAGCTTGCTGGCGATCTCACGAAGATAGGGTCCACTCGGAAGCCTATACCCAAGAACGTATTTTTGGAGCATCTGCACACCTCCTCAGTCAAAGAAGACCCCTTCACGGAGGAACCCCCACAGCCAGTCAGTGCGTCTGATCCGACCAAAGTCGAAGTACCTGCAGTGGTCAACCTAATCATGGAGATTTTGGTGATCATGCCCAACTGGACCGTGCCGTACATAGCGTATCTGCTCAGGCAAGAACTCCGAGAGGATGAAGAAGAAGCGCGCCAGATTGTCCGTCGGTCCAAGGCTTTCACCGTCATTCAGGGTCAGCTCTACAGAGAGAGTGTCACAGGAGTCGCTTGGTGTTGCATCTCCCCGGAAGAAGGTCGACTGATTCTGAACGAAATTCACTCGGGGACTTGTGGCCACCACGCCTCCTCTCAGACTATAGTGGCCAAGGCGTACCGAGCTGGATTTTATTGGCCCTGAGCTAACTAGATGGCAAAAGGTATAGTGGACAAGTGCGAAGGCTGCCAGTTCTACTCCAACATGTCTCATAAGCCGGCATCTGCCTTGAAGACCATCCCGTTGGTTTGGCCCTTTGTCGTTTGGGTGTTGGACATGGTTGGCCCCTTCAAAACTGGGAGAAGCGGATTCACTCACCTGCTCGTAGCAGTCGACAAGTTCACCAAGTGGATCGAAGCCAAACCCATCAAGAACCTCGATTCAAGCACCGCCATCAGCTTCATTAGGGAACTAATATTCAGATATGGAGTCCCCTACAGCATCATCACGGATAATGGTTCCAACTTTGACTCGGATGAATTCAGAGCTTTCTGTTCCTCCCAAGGTACACGAGGCGACTACGCCTCCGTAGCGCATCCGCAGTTGAATGGACAAGCAGAAAGAGCGAATGGTTTGATCCTCCAAGGCCTGAAGCCGCGGCTTATGCGTGACCTCAAACATGCCACCAGAGCTTGGGTGACCAAACTACCGTCTGTCGTATGGGGGATGAGGACAACTCCGAACCGGTCGGCTGACCGTACCCCCTTCTTCATGGTCTATGGAGCTGAAGACGTGTTGCCGAGTGATTTGTTGCATAATGCCCCCCGAGTGGAACTCTTCTCCGAAGCCGAAGCAGAGCAAGCCCGTCAAGATGCAGTCGACCTTTTGGAGGAAGAACGTGAGATGGCTCTAATCCGATCGACTATCTATCAACAGGACCTGCGCCGATTCCATGCTCGCAATGTCCGGAGCTGAGCGTTCCAAGAAGGAGACCTGGCTCTTCGAGTGCATCAGAAGCGACCGCACAAACTCGCCCCGGCTTGGAAAGGCCCCTTCATCGTTACCAAGGTGCTGCACAATGGAGCATATCACCTCTACAACGTCGCCAAGAAGAGAGATGAACCTCGCTCGTGGAACGCAGACCTGCTCTGCCACTTCTATACTTAAAGCATCCGATCAGTCGAGTTGTAATAAAGATTTTCCAGTTTGTTTCAAAGACAAGTTCACAACAATTCCTTAATGATTGTTGGTTTCTAAGATGCTAGTCCTCAAATCCCCTAGTGGGTGCTTAGCTGCGAACCCGATTCGCCTAAGTTAAAAAAACTACTCCGAGTGAAGAGCAACCCTCTCACTCAGGGACTTAGCCGCGAACCCGATTCGCCTAAGTTACAAAAAACTACTCCGAGTGAAGAGCAACCCTCTCACTCGGGGACTTAGTTGCGAAATCAATTCGCCTAAGTTACAAAAAACTACTCCAAGTGAAGAGCAACCCTCTCACTCGGGGGCTTAGCTGCGACCTGATACGTCCAAAACGTATCTATAATTTCTGCTTGCTCCATGCCTCTTTTGGGTGATATTGCTATGATATTTATACACTTCCATACACTTTTGATCATATTTGGACTAACCTATTAAATCAGTGCACCCCAGTGCCAGTTTCTGTTTTCGGCTGTGTTTGTATTTCAGGTTTTCACATTACGAGAACTGCCAGGAAAAATCCAGAAAAATTATATAAAAAATCAGTGTACCAGAAACTACCGGGCGTCCGAAGTACAGCCTGGGGGGGCCACCAGGGCTCCAGGCGCCCTGGCGGCGCCCCCCCCCCGGGCCGCGCCGGGGGGGCGCCTGGGCCCCCCGAGGCTCCGCTGATGCCCCCCTTTGGCATATATTTAAAGCGTCTCCCGAAACCCTCGAGACAGGAACTCTTTTTCGCGATCTCATCTCTGTTCCGCCGCCGCCGCCGCTTCCAAGATCGGGAGCACCAGGAGAACTCTTCCCGGCACCCTGCCGGAGGGGAGGATCACCACCGGGAGCTTCTCCACCACCATGGACGCCTCCTGGATGAGTTGTGAGTAGTCTCCCTTGGACCATGGGTCCATGACCAGTAGCTATGTGATGTTCTCCTACCGTTCTTGTGCTTCACTAATTAGTCCTCGTGAGCTGCCCTACATGATCGAGGCACATATGTAATCCTTATGCTGTTGCTATGATGAGTTTGCTGGGATCCGATGGATTATGAGATTATGTTCAGATTGTGTTTGAGTAATATATTTGATTTACCTCTTTTATATTTATGTTCGTAAGTAATTCTTGCATGTTCTCCGTTGTTATTTATTGCTTTGGCCAAGTAATAGGTAGTGACTCCAAGAGGGAACGTTATGCTCGATTGTGGGTTCATGCCCCTCGATGACTAGCTTGAGTGACAGAAATATGAGTCTAGGGGATGTGCTGTTGCCACAAGGGGGAAAACAACGGTGCTTGTGCCCGCGGGTGCAAGAACTGTTTACTTTACGCAAAGTTCTTTTAATGCAGTTGTCTGTTGCTTTGAGTTTACACTATGGGTGGGACTCGCAACTTAATACCAGCGAGATGTTCTGGATAGATATCTTAAGGTGGATGATTAGTAGTAGATGCAGATGGATTTCGGTCTACTTACCTCGGCGTACCGCCCATGCTTTGAACCTCAACCTTTCTTGCAATGTAGTCAGCATTGGTTTGCGCACATGGTCCTGTCAATTGCCCAGCTGTAATTCGTTTACCTCACATAGATGTTTTATCGTCTTTTGGGAGAGAGACATCACTAGTGAACATCATGAGACTCCGGTCCATATTACCATCATTGATCACATCCATTATTTACTTTTCCGCTTTTACTTACTATTGCAATTATACCTATCACTATTATCACTTGCGTTTGATCCTTTGTAAACTACAAGCGCGGAGGGATTGACAACCTCTCTGTACTCGTTGGGAGCAAAGTTATTTGTATCTGTGTGCAGGTCCACGTTGATTGCTAATATCTGGCGCCGTTAGCAGTTGACACCTTCTTGTTGAAACTGGGAGTCTCTGGGAAATCGATCCTTGGTATTGCCAAGGGAAAACTTCTGCTACACTGCATCTCAAGCCTTCCACTTGGGGTAACCAACGAGGGGTGAGAAGCCACCTAGCAAAGCAATTTCTGGCGCCATTGCCGGGGACTCCACTCTTCATGATAGGGGAGTTGCACGCTATCTTTACCTTTGATTTTCGTCTTGTTAGTTTACCTTTCAGTTTTTGCTTTAATATCTTTTATCGAAAATCACAAAAATAGTTATCTTATTCTTTAGTTGTCATTATGTCGGGTCCTTTTGTCTTTGACGAGGCAGAAGTTCTCACCTTTAAACAAAGAGGTGGGGAAAGTCTGAAAGATGCTTGGTATAGAATTAATGATTCTCAAAAAAGGGCCACCAAGAAGCAACCTACTACTATCCTGCTTAGAAATTTTTATGTTGGAATAACTTCTTGGAATAGGTTTATTCTAGATACTGCTATCAATGGGAATTTCCTAGAAGCCCCAGTTTGGGAGTCTCTTAGTATTATTGAAAATCTTGTTGGGAATCCCCCTATTGTTAGCATTCAAGAGGACATCACCCTAGCTCACATTATGAAAAAACTTGAAAAAATAGAGCTAGAGATGCCAAGCATTAATAAGATAAATGAGTTGGATCGTAAGATCCAAGGGAATTTGAATAGGCTTGATAGCTCCATGCATAAAATTTTCAAAACTTTGGAGACCATCAAATTCCATGACTTGGACTCTTCTAGGATAGATAAGATTGAGCAAATATTTGATACTCTAGGAACTACTTTCTCCTCAATCAAAACCAAAAAGGTAGAAACTCCGGCAAAGAAGGAGCCTAAGTTCGTTCACGTTCCAAAGGCTCCCCGTTCTAAAAGTAATCCATCTATTGCCAAAGGGGTTGAAACTGTAAAGACTTTGGAAGAAACACCTCTCTTTGATGAATTTATAAATGAATCTTCCCTTGACTTTTATCCTTTTGGTCTTCTTCCTAGAAGTATCTCTATGAGGCCTTTGTTTGAAAGTCCTCTTAAGACTAGTTGTATTATTGAAGAGCTTTTTGATGATCTTGATGATGGTTCAATTGATACAACTTAATCTATATGCATTATGCCTAGCTTAAAGGCATAAAAGAAAGCGCTTTTGGGAGGCAGCCCACATGAATAAATTTATTTTGCTTTTGTTGTGTCTTGATGTTGTTACTAAAGTATCATCATCATTGTATCTTTACTTTTCAATATTTGTGCCAAGTATAGCCTCTGATTGCTAGAAAGTTCAAAAGTTGTGAGGTGCTGTCCAGGAAACAGATTCTGTCCTTGGATAGAAAAATTCGTATAAAATCACCAGATCATCTTTTTGGTCTGAATTTTTTCGACAGCGTGCTCTATATAATTGTCTTTCGTGCGTCTGTTCTGAGTTTTTTTATTAGAGTTGCACAAGTGCCCCGAACAAATCATTTACTACCTGCTGTTCTGTTTTTCACAGATTCTGTCCTGTTTTGCCTTACCTTCATTTTGCAAACCTAGAGCTTGCTTTTTCTTTGCAAAAACCTTTTGGCAATCTTGAGAAACAGTTGAACTTCAAGAATATCTTTATTTACAGCAAGGTACAATTATTTTATTATGGGTACTAACCTCGCTAATCAGATTATGATGAGTTATGTATGAAGGGAGTTTTCAAGTGTGCGAGGGAAGATGATAAAAAGATTCAGGAGTGTCAAACGCTCAAGCTTGGGGATGCCCCCATGCACCCCCAAGAAATATTCAAGGAGACTCAAGTGTCTAAGCTTGGGGATGCCCCCGTGCATCCCCTTCTCCATCAACATTATCAGTTCGTCTTTTGTTCCACTATATTTTAATCACCTCATGTGTTATGTGCTATGCTTGGGGCGTCTTGCTTTTTAGTTTCCTTTTTAGTTTTTCATAACGAGTCGGAACTCAGCTTTCTTTATGTGGGAGAGAAACACGCTCCACTTCTACCTAGAACATAACATAGAATTTTCATGTCTATCCTTGCTGTGTGTGTTCTTTGTCTTTTAATAGCTACTATCATGCTTAGCTCTTAACTTTCATGCTTATCTTTTCAAAGAGCTTTTGTTTAGTTGGTTGCTTGAACTCTCTTTAGTTATCATGCTTATCTTATTAAGAGAGTTTGCTTCCGTTGCATTGGTTGATATGTCTATGATAAAGATGCTACGTGCATAATGG
>LR738714.1:779312164-779334040 GCA_902687465.1 Secale cereale
CAAATAGCTGGGGGGTTCCCAATGTGTTATTGGAGTACCAACATGGTTTGTTTGCCTATGATGTGGTATGGTTTAGTAATATCTTCCTTCAAAGAATTTATTTTGATTGACTTGGCGTATGCTCACGCATATTTAAGACTATAAAGAAAGTCTGTCAAGCCTTGATGATCTTTTGTTTCTGAGTAGCGATATAACTTCCATGCCTGATTCAATGTTGCTTTGTCGCTCTGCATGATTATGACCGTCATTGCTCTCTTAGTTGGTCGCTCCCAGTCTTTTGCTAACCTTCACCTGTACTAAGCGGACTGACTGCTTGTGCATCCACATTCCTTTTAATCCAGTTATGCCATATGAGTCCACCATATCTTCCTACATGGTATTTACCTGCCATTCCTAACGGAGACTTGCATGTGCCATCTGGAAATTATTCAAAGAAAAAAGCATTCTTATTTTGTGCCTCTGTTGTAAGTTTATGAGGAAGTAGTGGTTAATTCATAATCTTTTTAAGTTGGACAAGCTTCACCCCGGGATTGCATGTATAATGTGCAAACCCATAATACGAGAAGGAACTGGCATTGAGTGCGCCCGGCTCAAAAAGATAATATAACAAACAAACCCTCCTTCACTCTTTGTTCATGAGAAATCAGAAAACTTTGGCAGTGATAAACAAAGGAGATTAAGAGGATGTGATCGTCCTCATTCGGGAGCCGTTCCTCGAAACTTGTCCATCTCAAGAAGTGATTGAGTTATCTGCTAGCATTCGTTAACGAAACATGCATGATCCAAAAAAATTATTACCTCTGTTTTAAAATCAAGAGCTCTGGTACATGTTTTGTCTTTGTTTCCGATTACGGGTTTTCAACCTTGCCAACAAAAGCCACGGTTCGAGAGTCTCCACCTTCTTTTAAAGCACCAACTACTGAGAGCATGATTGTCATTCTGAGTGTAATGTGCATTGTCCCAAAGTAGCATTGTCTTTTGCATGATTGTGATATCGTTTATTTTGAAATCATTGTATCTAGTCATCACTTAAACCTTGGAGGTGCCCCTGCATTTATGTTTTGCTTCACTAAAGGGGCAAGCTAGATATCACTTTATCATATTTGCACATCATGTTCATTACAAATCTATTTGATGTTTCAATACCATATTGTAAAACTTTCAGTTCTTTGTGATTTTCTCATGAGGCAACTTAATTACTATAGATTCATTATCTCAGTAAGCTTTTGTCATATGACTATGAAAAAGTCCTATATGGTTAATAGCATGTCACCACAGAAATTATTCTTGTTATCATTTACCTACTCGAGGACGAGCAGGAATTAAGCTTGGGGATGTTGATACGTCCAAAACATATCTATAATTTCTGCTTGCTCCATGCCTCTTTTGGGTGATATTGCTATGTTATTTATACACTTCCATACACTTTTGATCATATTTGGACTAACCTATTAACTCAGTGCACCCCAGTGCCAATTTCTGTTTTCGGCTGTTTTTGTATTTCAGGTTTTCACATTACGAGAACTGCCAGGAAAAATCCAGAAAAATTATATAAAAAATCAGCGTTCCAGAAACTACCGGGCGTCTGAAGTACAGCCTGGGGGGCCACCAGGGCGCCTGCCCCCCGAGGCTCCGCTGATGCCCCCCTTTGGCATATATTTAAAGCGTCTGCCGAAACCCTCGAGACGGGAACTCTTTTTCGCGATCTCATCTCTGTTCCGCCGCCGCCGCCGCTTCCAAGACCGGGAGCACCAGGAGAACTCTTCCCGGCACCCTGCCGAAGGGGAGGATCACCACCGGGAGCTTCTCCACCACCATGGACGCCTCCCGGATGAGTTGTGAGTAGTCTCCCTTGGACCATGGGTCCATGACCAGTAGCTATGTGATGTTCTCCTCCCGTTCTTGTGCTTCACTAATTAGTCCTCGTGAGCTGCCCTACATGATCGCGGCACATCTGTAATCCTTATGCTGTTGCTATGATGAGTTTGCTGGGATCCGATGGATTATGAGATTATGTTCAGATTGTGTTTGAGTAATATATTTGATTTACCTCTTTTATATTTATGTCCGTAAGTAATTCTTGCATGTTCTCCGTTGTTATTTATTGCTTTGGCCAAGTAATAGGTAGTGACTCCAAGAGGGAACGTTATGCTCGATTGTGGGTTCATGCCCCTCGATGACTAGCTTGAGTGACAGAAACATGAGTCTAGGGGATGTGCTATTGCCACAAGGGGGAAAACAACGGTGCTTGTGCCCGCGGGTGCAAGGACTGTTTACTTTACGCAAAGTTCTTTTAATGCAGTTGTCTGTTGCTTTGACTTTACACTATGGGTGGGACTCGCAACTTAATACCAGCGAGATATTCTGGATAGATATCTCAAGGTGGATGATTAGTAGTATATGCAGATGGATTTCGGTCTACTTACCTCGGCGTACCGCCCATGCTTTGAACCTCAACCTTTCTTGCAATGTAGTCAGCATTGGTTTGCGCACATGGTCCTGTCAATTGCCCAGCTGTAATTCGTTTACCTCACATAGTTGTTTTATCGTCTTTTGGGAGAGAGACATCACTAGTGAACATCATGAGACTCCGGTCCATATTACCATCATTGATCACATCCACTATTTACTTTTCCGCTTTTACTTACTATTGCAATTATACCTATCACTATTATCACTTGTGTTTGATCCTTTGTAAACTACAAGGCGGGAGGGATTGACAACCTCTCTGTACTCGTTGGGAGCAAAGTTATTTGTATCTGTGTGCAGGTCCACGTTGATTGCTAATATCTGGCGCCGTTAGCAGTTGACACCTTCTTGTTGAAACTGGGAGTCTCTGGGAAATCGATCCTTGGTATTGCCAAGGGAAAACTTATGCTACACTGCATCTCAAACCTTCCACTTGGGGTAACCAACGAGGGGTGAGAAGCCACCTAGCACGACCCCGTAATCGCCTAAGTTACAAAAAATACTCCGAGTGAAGAGCAACCCTCTCACTCGGGGGGCTTAGTTGCGGTCCTCTGAGCTATGCCACAAGTACAACGTGGCTCTGTCCTCCGAGCTCCGCCACAAGTACAACGTAGCTCGTAATCGCCTAAATTACAAAAACTACTCCGAGTGAAGAGCGACCCTCTCACTCGGGGGCTTAGCCGTGGTCCTCCGAGCTACGCCACAAATGCAACATCGCCATCAAGTGGCTCGACCATCAGAGCCATGCCACGGAACTGACGTCGACTCAAAATCCAAAAGATCAGAAAGAGTTGGAAGAAAAACAAGCAAATACAAAAGGAATCAAATCCAGATAAAGCCCCGCAAGATTCGGGCAGGAGTACTTGGGCACCGAGCCCACAAGAGTTTAACGGTTACAGGATCACTCGGCATTCCGAGGCAAATTAAATCGAAGTATCAAAGTTTATTCACTCCCCGGGAGGAGGTGGGCTCGCAGGCGCGACGAACTCATCCAGGTCGATCCCATCGGCGATGCGGGTAGCAGCCTCCAAGAAAGTCTCCATGAACGACTGGAACTGGAGTTCCTTCGTGTTGGTGACCTTGAGCGCGTCCAGGCTCTTCTCCTTCACCTCCTTGTAGTGCACCCGAACCAGAGACAATGCAACGTCGGCTCCATAGCGGGCAGATGACTTCTTCCACTCCTGCACTCGACCGGGGATCTCATTGAGTCGAGTCATCAGGGACTCGAGATCGTTCTCTTCCACGTCTTCCCTCCAGAGTGCAGTGTCGTTCTGAGACATCACTACTTTCAGTCGACCAAGATAGCCTGTGGCGCTGGTAAGGCGAGACTCCAACCTCAAGATGTTCATAACAGCTTCATCCTTGACGATAGAATTGGCGGGGTCCAGACCAGTCTCGACCCGCCCAGTTTCCTCCTCGAAGTCACGGCAGAACTCTGCGCAAGAGGGGACACGACAAGTTAGCAAGCAAGTTATGAGTCGACCACCTTGACTCGGTCCAAGTAAAAGAGGCATACCTTCAAGCACAAGATACCACTTCTTGGTGAGATCACTCAGATAAGCCTCCAGCTCGTTCTTCTTCTGGAAGAGGCCCCCGTACTTCTCATCCAGGGCATCCTTGGCCCCCTTCAGCCGAGTCACTTCCTGGTTGGCTACGTCGAGAGAGCCCCTCAGCCTGGCGATCTCTGCCTCGAGCGTGCCGACTGAAGCCAGCTTCTGCTCCGCGAGTTCGGTCTTCTCATGCGCCCTCTGCTGCGCCGCCGCTGGGTCAAGGTCCTTCTGCCCCAGGGCTGCCTTCATTTGATCTACAAGAGATGTTACTAGACAGATGAATATAAGGATACACATGACATATTCATTGAAGATCAGTCGACAAGTTGTTCGCTTTAATTACCAGCCGCTTCATCCTGGGTTTCTTCAAATGATCCTGAGCCAGTTGCAAGTCAAGATTGAGCTGGACCTACTTCTTCTCAAGATCCGCGAACTTGGCTCCGAACTCACAAGATCTCTGTATCGACACAACAGATCAGAATTCTAAGACTACAGCCAAGTCAAACACACAACAGTAGTCTCGGGGACTACACCCAGTGGGTGCACTGAGCGTGCCCCCACTGGTTCTCACCCGGCCAGATCATTCTGACCCGAGGAAAAAAAGGGGAAGGGGAGAGGTTTTGTTCTTAGACCATGGCCGACTACCAGCAGTCGACCACGGTCTCAGGGACTACACCCAGTGGGTGCACTGAGCGTGCCCCCACTGGTTCTCCCTCGGCCGGATCAGTCCTGCGCGAGTAAGAAAGGTTCGAAACAAATGGACAAGACACATTCTAAAGACTTCAGTCGACCATGGCCTCGGAGACTACACCCACTGGGTGCACTGAGCATGCCCCCACATGTCCAATCGGTTGGGCTACAAGAACTAAAGCTACAAGAGAAGATACCCAGTGGGTGTGACATCATCTCACGAACAAAGCAGCAATTTTTCAAAATGAAGACTACAACCAACACAGCAAACCAGTCGGAAGAGACAGACCTGGACATTGGTCCGAAGAGCCGAGCTAGCGTTGTAAGTAGCCATGCTAGCCTCATACGCCGCCTTCATCCTCTCCATCATCAATCCCGCCTGACGAACGGCTTTTTGGGCCGCGTTCACGGGGTCCTCCGGGACGTGATGGGTGGAGAAGAGAACAGACGGTGGAGCAGTCGCTGGGTCAGCAGCCGGGTCAGTCGACGAGGAGGGACGGACAGTCGACACAGGGACAGCAAAGGATACCGTGGTCCGGGCCACGTCCCCCTGTTGTTGGGCCTCAGAGCCAGAGGGTATCTTCCGACCCCTCCTTCCTGCGCCTCGTCTGGTCACTCCCGCGCGCTCCTCCTCGTCGTCATCAGGAAGCTCTATGACATGGTGCGGCACTTCAGAAGACAACCACGAAGTCCAGCCGACCGATAGTTCAAACAGGTAAAAAGCAAAAGAGCAATCTGCGACCTGCACCTGGACGGGACGTGGCAACATCAGCGGTCTCCTCGTCATCACGACCCTTGTCAATATCCATTGAGGTCGCAGAAGCAGCAGCACTGAAGATTTCACTGAAAGTGAGTCGACAAAGACAAAGTTGATCTCCGAAGAGTGGGAGAAAATGAAGCAGAGCGGCGCTTACGTGGAGGCGATTGGGACGTCCACCTTGATCTTGGGCAGGGCCTTCTGAGGCTTGACATCGACGACCTTAGGCTACTTTGGTGCCTTTTCGGTCGGATCCGGAGTGGTCGTGCGAGCCCGCTTCTGCACTTCTGAGATGGAGGGGCCCGCCCTGGGACGCACGGCCTCTGGGTCGTGTTTCTCCTTGGAGCGCTTCTCGCCGCGAGGAGGTGACTCGACCTCCTCGCCGCTGCTGGAATCTTCGCTCTCCTCTCCAGTCTCCTCGCCGGACTTCCAGTCGGAAGCTTCACCCGTGCCTTCTTCGCCCTCCTGGACCTGATCCCCATTGGGCACCGAGAACATTTCGGTATAGATCTGCGGAAAAGAAGATTAATCAAACATCAGTTGGATTCCTCAGAGGGCCACAAGCAGAAAACACGAAAATCACTCGGAAGTCAAGGCCAGACCTTGTCAGGTTGGTGATCTGCGTCGAATGGGCGAACTCTTCCGGCCCCCCTGGGGTTGTCCTTGTTCCCCGTGATGCACTTCAAGCACTGCGCCACCGTCTTCGTAGTAGCCTCCTCTGGGTGGACCCGAGACGAGTCGTCGACACCGGAGTATAACCACATTGGATGGTCTCGGGCTTGGAGGGGCTGGATCCTCCTCATGAGGAACACCTCGAGCAGATCCATCCCTGTAAGCCCGTCGTGAACCAACTGGACCACCCGCTCCACCAGCATGTCTACCTCTACCCTCTCAGTCCGACTCACGAGCAACGTCGGTGGCTGGTTGACTCGACCAAAAGTAAATGGAGGAAGCCCAGTCGGCTGATCAGGAGTCGGAACATCCCTACAGTAGAACCAAGTCGACTGCCATCCCCGAACCCACTCGGGAAGGGTCATGGCAGGGAAAGCGCTCCTACCTCTGAGCTGGATACCCAGTCCGCCACACATCTGGATGACATGCGTCTTTTCATCGCTCGGATTCGCTTTTTTGATGGTTTGAGAGCGACAAGTGAAGATTTGCTTGAACAAACCCCAGTGCGGTCGGCAGCCGAGGAAGTTCTCGCACATTGAAATGAATGCAGCCAAGTAGGTGATGGTGTTGGGTGTGAAGTGATGCAGTTGGGCGCCGTAAAAAGCCAGGAAAGCACGGAAGAAAGGTTGCGGAGGCAAGGAGAAACCTCGGTCGACGTGAGTCACGAGGAGAACGCACTCGCCCTCCTGCGGTTGGGGCTCGAGCTCGCCCTCCGGCAGCCGCCAGGAGTCGCGCGATCAGACCCTCCTCCTCCGGCTCCTCCATGTCCTCCGGCGTCATCGTGGACATGATCCAGTCCCCGTGGATCCAGCCAGGCGGGAGCCCGGACCTCGACGACGATCCTCCTCGGTTGGACCGCTTCCCTTTCCCCGTCGTCGTCGCCTTCTTCGAGCGCTCCAGCGCTGCGGTCTTGTCCTTGCCCATGGTGAGCAAGCCGGCGCTGGCCGAGGGGAGGAAGACAGAGGCAGAGACGGGGCGGAGGAGCAGAGGAAGAAGAAATAGAGAATGAGCGCACAGTGCCCTCGCCTCGGCCGCGGCGCGCACTTATAGCGCAGCGGTCGAGTGGCTGACTGGTGGCCCTGAGCTATCCCGTCAAATCCCGCAACAGGCGCGCAAGCGATACGTGGCAAAAAAGGCAGCATGGAGATCGAGGCGTCCTGGGCATATCTGATCCGATTGCCTCGGCGCGACCCGTCCCGCGCGCTTCCCCAAATTTTAAAATCCCGCAAAATTCGGAGACCAGAGAGCAGCCGATCCCGCCGAAAATTGCGCGCCCCAACGACGCTCGGGGCCGCACGCGAGGTTCAGTCGACGGTCAACACAAACAAGTACACTCGGCGGTTCCTGAATCGATTAAGGTGACCAAGTCGAGGTTGAAGAGTCGGCCTGATTCGCAAACTCAAAGAAGATCACGCCAGAGACATCGAACCCGAGCTAAAGCCAACTTCAACACTCTTCTCTGCTCAAGCCTCAATCCATTCGGGGTCTACTGATGATGTTACAGACCTAGGATAGGGTCACGTGCCTGGCCCAAGTACCCCACCCGAGGTCATTACCCCAGAAGCTCAAAGGACAACTCGAAGACAACAGGAACAGTCGACTGACACGGCTCAAGAGAGCATTCCACTCGACTACACACCGCCGTTCAGACGACTCAACGTCACTCGACCATTCCAAGACACTCGACCCATGAAGGTCAAAGGTCCCTTAGGACAGCAACGGTGTGGCATTCATTCCGTAACAATGAATGCCTTTATCACTCTTTACTGCAGACGTTATCAGTAACGCCTGCCTTTATGTACATTGAACCATTTGTAACGTGGGGGATGGCTGGGGTCCTGGCGCACTCTATATAGGCCACCCCCTCCTCCAGTACAAGGGTTCGCACCCCCTGTAACTCAAATACCCATATACATTCCAGTCGACTGCCTCAGGGCACCGAGACGTAGGGCTTTTACTTCCTCCGAGAAGGGCCTGAACTCGTAAACATCTTGCGTACAATCTCAGCTAGGGCCTTGCCTCCTCTTACGTACCCCCTACTCGTACTGTCAGACTTAGAACCACGACAGTCAGGCTCCGCTTTTGTTTGGTTGCGCGTCGTAGTCATGCCAGATCGAACATTTTTTATGGCAAATTATGTTTTGCGAGTATGACAATTTGCTTTAGCAAGTATGACAAATCCTGCCACAAAATTGGGCATGACAAGGATTTGCCATGCTTGCTATGCCATCCTCGCAACAATATAATTTGTCCTCTCAAGCGTTCGATTTGCCATGGTAAAAAAATCAGATGTTTGATTTGTAGCGAAATCTTAAAAAAACATGCTGGCCAACACTTGATATAGTTTTCGATCTGAAAGGCCGGCGAGCAGATAACTTAAGTGTGAGTGATCACGGTGAAAATAGACCATGGAGTATCATGGGCCCGACACATAGTTCTTCATCCACCAGCAATGGGGATTAACTGGACGAAAAGCCGTTCCTGCAGCAGCAAGGGTCGATCGCGCGAGCGACCGAGATGCTAAGAGCCTACGTACCAAGCTAGTGTGAGCTTAATTAGATAGTACTCCCTCCGTTGCCAGTACAGTTGAGGCGCTGAGCTGAGTGCAGAACTGGAGTATTATTGTACGTAGTCCTGTCCCACTTCCCTGCTTTCAAGGAAATCTACGGTGCAAGCAAAGCAAAAGGGGCCAAAATTTCGTGTTTTGATCTTTTTTGAAAGTAAATCAAGATCTGACTCTAGTTTGTAAAAATTTCGGGATCTGACCCTTTCTTACCGCCAAGGCCCCTGGCGGTAGGGTATAACAGCCTACCGCCAAGTGTCTGGGCGGTAGGAAACACCCCTACGGCCAAACAGGCTGGCGGTAGTCTGTACAACCCTACCGCCAAGGGCCTTGACGGTAGGTGCGAGCATGCATTGTTTTTCGTATTTAGGAAAAAAACAACCCTACCGTCAGAGGCTTTGAAGGTAGATTGTTATACCTTACCGCCACGGCCCTTGGCGGTAGGCTGTTATACCCTACCGCCAGAGGCCTTGGCGGTAAGAAAAGGGTCAGATCCCGAAATTTTTGCAAAATAGAGTCAGATCTCGAATAAGTTTCGAAAAAAGATCAAAATACGAAAATTTGCGGCAAAAGGGAGGACCTGTCTTTAAACAACGGCCGGTGTTGAGGGGCAGTACGGTCATGTAAGCGGGCACAGGTGTTCCCTGTCGCTGGCGAACCCTGGCCCACCGGACATGGACCCGGCTGTCACTGTAGAGTGGTAGATGATGAGATTGTACGTATATTGTATGTACTGTACGTATTGGTTGGCCGGAGGAGGTTGATATGGCGCACGCAGTAAAGTCCTTTGTGACCCATGTGTGGCTGCCTGCCTCGAGATCCGGCGACGGCGCAAAGCCATTTCCGTGCATGCCACTGCCAGAGAGTGGGCTTCACTTCCGTTACCACTCCAGTCCGTCAATGGCACATGCACATCTCCGTGCATGCATGCGTGGTCAAAGGCCCAAAGCATGCATGGAGCACGTCGAACATATTTTTGCGTCGTGTAACGGAGAGAAAAAACATGAATCTGGGTACTTTGATGCTCTCCATCCCCTTGTTAGAAACTTATCTAAATGGACGAACACCGACGAGCTAGCTAGAACCACATGCATGCATGGCCGTGGCATGTTAATTCGGTGCTGCCTTACGGCATGTACAATGGTGGCATACGGATGCCCCATACAAAAAGTAGTTTGAGGCATCTATATTTAAATTTTCTTCCCAATGCAAGCTATCTCTAGTGGGCCTCGTTTGAGGCAACACACAGCCGATTTCAAGACCATGCCAGGACCTGCCATCCCACACGGCGCCCGTGCAGGTCCACCTTAGGAGGTTGGTCCAAGGGCTCTCGTGGTGGGGCTGACCATGGCTCCACGCTAACATGTGGGATTAGGCTGACAAAAAGTAGTGAATCTACACTTTAAAATAAGTCTACATACATCTGTATGTTGTATTCTATTTAAAATGTATATGAAGACAAATACTCTATGGAAAAAGCTAGTGGTCAACCGATCGATCTTTTCTCTCGCATCCACCACGTTCCATGCTTGACACGTCTTGATGGACTAGCGCAGAGCTTCTCTCCTCCATCCCTATCTCTAAATGGCAGCATATTTTTTATCTCTTCTATCCGTGCGTTGAATCTCATGTGACCATGTAGAGTGCTCTGTACTACAGTTCTCCAACTGAGCACCTGTTTCGAAAAGGCATACCGCAACAAAAAATGGGGTGATGCAGAGACCACGGGGTGCTCTCTTCGTTGTAGCCGTCGGTATTCTTGCAAGTTTTCGCAACAACATTCTTGTTGCGGGAATACATAGAAGAAGTTAGAGATGTTGGATCCTATTGCAATGAAGGTTTTACAACAAGAAACTTGTTACAGAAAAATAAGAGAAGATATTTTGCATCAAGGATTCTGTTGCAGAAAAATAGAGAAGAAAAAGATTTACATCAGGGGTATTGTTGCAGTAAATTAAAGAAGAGAATATTTTGCGACAGAGGCCTTGTTGCAGAAAATTAGAGAAGAGATTTTTGTAAAAGTCTCTTGTTGCAGAAAGTTAGAGAAGAAGAGATTCCGCAATAAGAGCATTGTTACAGGAAATTAGAGAAGAATAACGTACGACTTGCGTTGTACAATCGAGCGGCTCGCGAGGCGGCGGATCTTTTTTAAAGATCCAGCACTGCTTATACTCTATCTCTCTCAAAATAAGTATCTTAACTTTATACTAACTCTAGTGTGAAGTTATATTAAGGTCAAGATACTTATTTTGGGACGGAGTGAGTATTTAGAAACGGAGAGGGTAGATAGTAGTACTCCCTCCAACAGTTGAGGCGCTGAGCTGAGTGCAGAACGGGAGTATTATTGTACGTAGTCCTGTCCCACTTCCCGGCCAGCTTTAACGAAATCTACGGTGCAAGCAAAGCAAAAGGAAGGACCCGTCCGTCTTTAAACAACGGCCGGCGTTGAGGGGCAGTACGGTCATGTAAGCGGGCACAGGTGTTCCCTGTCGCTGGCGAACCCTGGCCCACCGGACATGGACCCGGCTGTCACTGTAGAGTGGTAGATGATGAGATTGTACGCTCGTATATATGTACTGTACGTATTGGTTGGCCGGAGGAGGTTGATGTGGCGCACGCGGTAAAGTCCTTTGTGACCCATGTGTGGCTGCCTGCCTCGAGATCCGGCGACGGCGCAAAGCCATCTCCGTGCATGCCACTGCAAGAGAGTGGGCTTCACTTCCGTTACTACTCCAGTCCGGCAATGGCACATGCACATCTCTGTGCATGCATGCGTGGTCAAAGGCCCAAAGCATGCATGGAGCACGTCGCACATATTTTTGCGTCGTGTAACGGAGAGAAAAAGCATGAATCTGGGTACTTTGATGCTCTCCATCCCCTTGTTAGAAACTTATCTAAATAGACGAACACCGACAACGACAAGCTAGCTAGTGTTGGTATTGATCTAAAGGCCCAATGGGCCAAAACGAAAATAAAAGGATCAAAACAACTTACGTTAAAGAGGGAACAGGGAGGTCACGAACCAACGTTCGTGCCCCTCGATCCCACCTTACGCGCCCTGATCGGGGGCACCCTAACCAACTATGGTTTTGGTCCCCTGTCGCCAGCGCACATTAAAAGGTGGGGGAGCAGCCGACACCTACATTAGCCAAGTTCTCGTACGGTTTACTCCTGCTCCCCACATCTCAAAAACCCTAACCGATCTGGGGGAGCGCTGCACGACGGGAAGATCATCTCCAAGCTCTGCCCCTGTTCCAGGGCAGTGCCGGTGGCGCCCGGAGGGACGCTGCTACCCGACGCGAACCTCTACCCCAAGCCTGCATCACGCCTGCACCGAGCAGGCACGGGACTTCGCATCGCCTACACCAATGGCTGCTCTCATTGGTGGTAAGAACCCTACTTTTATCTCTCTGATTGATGCTATTGGGTGATCTGTTTTCTAAGCATAAGATTCAATCTATCCTACGGGGTTAAATAAGTCTAGCAATGGTATCTTGAGCCGTGTGTGCCTAGATTAGATCCCTAAAGATCTTCTGGTTAAGTTAAATTGTATAATGAAGTCCAGATTCATCACTGTTAAAGGTTAAAGATTAAAGTTTTTTTTTTTTTTTGCCAATTTGCCCTATGTAAGAGTCAAGTTTCAATGCTAGGGTTAAATGGTTTCGGTTTAGATCCAATATGCTAGGGGATTGGTGCTAGCCAGAAGGTTATGATCCTTGAATCATGTTATGTTCGTTTAAATATCCCACGTTTCCGCATCAAGTTTTGTTTAAATTAGCACTGGCTAATCATGTTAGGCAATTAGAAGGAGGGGATATATGTTTATGTAAATCCAAGGTTTTTTTTCCCCTGTTTTCATCTGTAACCGAAACCCTAGAAACCCAAATCGTAAACTAAGAGGCAAAATGGATCGGGGCTTACCTCATGACGCCGCGCCGGTGCTCCACTTCTGGATCCCGACGCCGACGACGCCGTCGTCTCTCCGGACGACGCGCGGAAAGAAGCCCCGTTGCAGCCGTGCGTGCACTCCATGGCTGGAACGCTGCCGCCCCTCGGGACGGCGTGCGGAAGGATGCAGCCGTCGCTGCTGTGCAAATGGACGCGCGCGCCGCCTGGCCTCTGCGCCTTGCACGCCGCCGTCGTCTTCAAATGAACAAGCCGGCAGCCATCGGCGAAATGGCCCTCCCGCCGCACAGGGCTCCATGCGCGCGACGCCGGAGCCATGCTCGCCGGAGGAGCGCACTGGATTCAGTCCGTTATGCGCTGCTCCGGCGAGGATAGCTACCGCGCCGCCATGGCCGGCTCGTCTCGGTCGCCGCCGGCGCCGTCACTGTGGCCGTCGGGAGCGGAAGAAACGGGAGGGGAAATGGGAAATGAGGCTAGGGTTTGACCCTAGCTAGCTTTGTTCCGACCGAATCGATCGCGACCGTCGGATCGATCGGACGATGGAGAGCGACTGGCGCCTCAGGGCGGGCCTTCGGGCGTTATACGGGCCATTTTCGCGGCTGGGCTTCGGCCCAAGTTGTCTTAGCCCGTAGAACATATTTTTTCCTTTTGTCTGCTGGGCTAGAATTTTAAAGGACTGCCGTGGGCTGATGGGCTCAAATTAAAGTCTCTGTGCGTTTTCTGTTTATTCAGTGCATTTCCGTATTATGATTATTTCCAAAATGTTCATGTACTGTTTTAAATAGAAAATTGCCACACACAAAAATGTTATTAAATCATGTTTCAGTTTTCTAAATAGAATGGAACCAACGAGAAATTTAATTTAGAAAACTTTTATGAAATTAATGTTTGTGTCATTTTATGGCACATTAATGTGATCATTTTGTAATACAGACCAACATTGTTTTACATTTTGAATCACTTGTTAATTCCTTGTTATTTCTGCCCAACGGTGATATAATTTGGAGTTAACTCTTGCATGAAAATTGATCAAATCAACGTAGATTAATTTTTGGTGCAATTTAATTATAATTATGTTGTTCTTTTCCGTTACTTATGATATTTTGAAATGATGACAGCTCCCGGTCCCCGTGGTTTCGAGAACATCGAGCCACTCACGGGAAACAACTTCCAAACTTGGAAGGACTCGTTGCTATTGCACCTTGGTTGGCATGAGGTTGACCTCGCCCTAAGGGAAAGTAAACCCGTGGAGCCTGCAAAGACTGCCACTGGGTATGCTGAGCTTAAGAAAGTGTATGACACTAAAGCTGAGAAGTGGGAGAGGTCCAATAGAATGGCACTCCTAATTATGAACTTCTCCATCTCCACTGAGATTAAAGGGGCTATTCCCCCTAATGAAAGTGTTGTCGAATATCTGAAATCGGTGGAAGAACAATTTAAAGGCTCGGAAAAAGTGTATGCAGATGAGCTTTTGCACAAGCTGCTTGCAAAATATGAAGGAAATGGAAATGTGAGGGAGCATATTTTGAGCATGAGCAATGCTGCGGCAAAGCTTAAAATGATGAAGTGTGACTTGAACGAAGAGCTTCTTGTGCTCCTAGTTTTTAGGTCACTACCCTCACAGTTCAACCCATTCAAGATAAACTATAATTCTCTCGAAACCAAATGGAAACTATCTGAACTAATTGCACATTGTGTTCAGGAGGAAGAGAGAATGAAGAGTGAGCAGAAAGATCAAGCTCTCCATGTTAACTCTGCAAAGAGGAAGCATGATAATAATGGTCATAACAATTATGTCCCCAACAAAAAGCAGTATTCCAAAAAGAATTCTCCAAAGCCTAAGCAATGCAACGAGGCAGGTTGTTCATGTTCCGCTCCTCCAACGGCTACTTCAACTAATCTTACAAATGCCTCTGGAGAAAAACTTTGCAATTTTTGCAAGCAGCCAAATCATGTTAAGGCGGACTGTCCAGGTTTTCTTAAGTGGCTGAATAAAAAGGGTAAGGATGAGATCACTCTTGTAGATGAATCTCTATATGTCGATTTTTCTAAATCTACATGGTGGATTGACTTAGGTGCGACTGTTCATGTCGCGAATTCTTTGCAGGGATTCCATATAAGACACACCCTAAAGGGAACAAGAAGACTTAATGTCACGAATGGGAAGGAGGCTGAAGTTGAACCCGTGGGCTCCCTCACCTTGAAGCTGCACACTGGCTTCCTACTTCAGCTCAAGGACGTTCTTTATGTGCCTACTCTGAGTAGGAATTTGATTTCAGTTTCATGTTTAGATGATTTTGGATTTCATTGTACCTTCGGGGAGAAACAATGTTTTTTAAAGTATTGTAATAAGGATGTTGGTCTCGCCGTCCGACGAGGCAAACTTTATATGTTAAATCTTTCCACTTATCCTATGTGTGTGAATCTCTGCGAGATGAATATGAATGAACGCAATCATGAAAAGAATGGGAGAAGTATCAATCCTTCTTCGAAATTGTGGCATCGTCGTTTGGGCCACATTTCCAGGGGGAGAATGGACCGATTGATTAAAGTAGAAATACTTCATCCATTAGATTTCTCTGATGCAGGCAATTGTATTGACTGTATTAAGGGAAAATACGTTAAAAAAATTAAAAAAGGAGCAGTAAGAGCCACAACGGTCCTTGAACTAATTCATACTGACATATGCGGACCTTTTAACATAAAGTCTATGGATGGTTTTGGTTCCTTCATTACCTTCACAGATGATTTCTCTCGCTATGGCTACATTTACCCCATACGTGATCGATCCGAAGCTTTGGAAAAATTTAAGATTTATAAAGCCGAGGTTGAGAATCAACTCAACCAAAAGATCAAAGTAGTACGGTCTGATCGCGGGGGAGAATATTATGGCAGACATGCTTGATGGCTTCTCGCCCCTCGTTGGTTACCCCAAGTGAAAGGTTTGAGATGTAGCGTAGTGGTAGTTTTCCCTTGGCAAAGATACCAAGGATCGAATCCCGTGAGACTCCGAGGGTCGACAAGAAGGTGTCAACTGCTAACGGCGCCAGATATTTAGCGGCTGACAGGACCTGCACACAGATACAAATAACTTTGCTCCCAACGAGTACAGAGAGGTTGTCAATCCCTCCGGCCTTGTCGTTTACAAAGGATCAAACGCAAGAGATAATAGTGATAGGTATGACTGCAACTAGGAAATAAGAACAGTAAGTAAATAGCGGGTGTGATCAGTGATGGTAATATGGACCGGGGTCCCATGATGTTCACTAGTGATGTCTCTCTCCCAAAAGACGATAAAACAGCTAAGCGAGGTAAACAAATTACAGCTGGGTAATTGATGGGCCTGTAACCCCTCGTTGGTTACCCCAAGTGAAAGGTGTGAGATGCAGTGTTGTGGAAGTTTTCCCCTTAGCAAAGATGCCAAGGATCGAATCCCCAGAGACTCCTAGGTTCAACAAGTAGGTGTCAACTGCTAACGGCGCCAGATATTAGCAATAAACGTGGACCTGCACACAGATACAAATAACTTTGCTCCCAACGAGTACAGAGAGGTTGTCAATCCCTCCGGCCTTGTAGTTCACAAAGGATTAAACGCAAATGATAGTAGTGATAGATAATGTTTTGCAATAGTAAGTAATAGCGAAAAGTAAATAGCGGATGTGATCAATGATGGTAATATGGACTGGAGTCTCATGATGTTCACTAGTGATGTCTCTCTCCCAAAAGACGATAAAACAGCTATGTGAGGTAAACGAATTACAGCTGGGCAATTGACAGGACCACGAACGCAAACCAATGCTGACTACATTGCAAGAAAGGTTGAGGTTCAAAGCATGGGCGGTACGCCAAAGTAAGTAGACCGAAATCCATCAATATCTACTACTAATCATCCACCTTAAGATATTTATCCAGAACATCTCGCTGGTATTAAGTTGCGAGTCCCACCCATAGTGTAAACTCAATGCAACAGACAACTGCATTAAAAGAACTTTGCGTAAAGTAAACAATCCTTGCACCCGCGGGCACAAGCACCGTTGTTTTCCCCCTTGTGGCAACAACACATCCCCTAGACTCATGTTTCTGTCACTCAAGCTAGTCATCGAGGGGCATGAACCCACAATCGAGCATAACGTTCCCTCTTGGAGTCACTACCTACTACTTGGCCAAAGCAATAAATAACAACGGAGAACATGCAAGAATTACTTATGAACATAAATATAAAAGAGGTAGATCAAATATATTACTCAATCACAATCTGAACATAATCTCATAATCCATCGGATCCCAGCAAACTCATCATAGCAACAGCATAAGGATTACATATGTGCCTCGATCATGTAGGGCAGGTCACGAGGACTAATTAGTGAAGCACAAGAACGGGAGGAGAACATCACATAGCTACTGGTCATGGACTCATGGTCCAAGGGAGACTACTCACAACTCATCCGGAAGGCGTCCATGGTGGTGGAGAGGCTCCCGATGGTGATCCTCCCCTCCGGCAGGGTGCCGGGAAGAGTTCTCCTGGTGCTCCCGATCTTGGAAGCGGCGGCGGCGGCGGAACAGAGATGAGATCGCGAAAAAGAGTTCCCGTCCCGAGGGTTTCGAAGGACGCTCTAAATATATGCCAAAGGGGGGCACCAGACGGGGCTCGGGGGACCCAGGCGCCCCCCCCGGCGCGGCCCAAGGGGGCGCGCCGCCAGGGCGCCTAGGGCCCTGGTGCCCCCCCCCCCGGCTGTACTTCGGGCGCAAGGTAGGTTCTGGAACGCTGATTTTTTATATAATTTTTCTGGATTTTTCCTGACAGTTCTCGTAATGTGAAAACCTGAAATACAAAAACAGCCGAAAACAGAAACTGGCACCGGGGTGCACTGGATTAGTAGGTTAGTCCAAATATGATCAAAAGTGTATGGAAGTGTATAAATATCATAGCAATATCACCCAAAAGTGGCATGGAGCAAGCAGAAATTATAGATACGTTTTGGACGTATCAACATCCCCAAGCTTAATTCCTGCTCGTCCTCGAGTAGGTAAATGATAACAAGAATAATTTCTGTGGTGACATGCTATTAACCATATAGGACTTTTTCATAGTCATATGACAAAAGCTTAATGAGACAATGATTCTATAGTAATTAAGTTGCCTCATGAGAAAATCACAAATGACTGAAAGTTTTACAATATGAAACTGAAACATCAAAAAGATTTGCAATGAACATGACGTGCAAATATGATAAAGTGATATCTAGCTTGCCCCCTTTAGTGAAGCAAAACATAAATGCAGGGGCACCTCCAAGGTTTAAGTGATGACTAGATACAATGATTTCAGAATAAACGATATCACAATCATGCAAAAGACAATGCTACTTTGGGACAATGCACATTACACTCAGAATGACAATCATGCTCTCAGTAGTTGGTGCTTGAAGAAAGAAGGTGGAGACTCAACATAAAAGTAAAAGAATGGTTATGTGCTAGAGCTTTTTATTTTGAAAACATAGAAGCAATTTTGTCAACGGTAGTAGTACTTCATATGTGTCATGCATAAGACATCCTATAAGTTGCAAGCCTCATGCATCGAATACTAATAGTGCTCGCACCTTGTCCTAATTAGCTTGGATTTCCATGGGTTATCATTGCATTACATATGTTTCAACCAAGTGTCACAAAGGGGTACCTCTATGCCACCTGTACAAAGGTCCAAGGAGATAAATCGCATTTGATTTCTCGTTTTTGATAGATCTCAACTTGAGGACATCCATACCGGGACAACATAGAAAATAGATGATGGACTCCTCTTTAATGCATAAGCATATTCTCATAAGAGATTGAGGATTAATGTCCAAGCTAAAACTTCCACCATGATACATGGCTTTGGTTGGCGGCCCAATGTTCTTCTCTAACAATATGCATACTCATTCAACCCATGGCAAATCACCCTTACTTCAGACAAGATGAACATGCATAGCAACTCACATGATATTCAACAAAAGTGTAACAGTTGATGGCGTCCCCAGAAACATGGTTACCGCTCAGCAAGCAACTTATAAGAAATAAGATACATAAGCAACATATTCTTTACCACAATAGTTTTTAAGCTACTTTCCCATGAGCTATGTATTGCAAAGTTAGTTCGCTTAGTACAAGTGGAGGTTAGCAAAAGACTGGGAGCGACCAACTAAGAGAGCAATGACGGTCATAATCATGCAGAGCGACAAAGCAACATTGAATCAGGCATGGCAGTTATATCGCTACTCAGAAATAAAAGATCATCAAGGCTTGACAGACTTTCTTTACAGTCTTAAATATGCGTGAGCATACGCCAAGTCAATCAAAATAAACTCTTGAAGGAAGATATTACTAAACCATACCACATCATAGGCAAACAAATCACGTTGGTACTCCAATAACACATTGGGAATCCCCCAGCTATTTGAGATTAACCATAAGAAAACCTGAACTACTAAGCGCCATTATGCACGTAGCATCTTTATCATAGACATATTAACCAATGCAACGGAAGCAAACTCTCTTAATAAGGTGAGCATGGTAATTAAAGAGAGTTCAAGCAACCAACTAAACAAAAGCTCTTTAAAAAGATAAGCATGAATACTAAGAGCAGAGCATGATAGTAGCTATTAAAAGACAAAGAACACACACAGCAAAGATAGACATGAAAATTCTATGTTATGTTCTAGGTAGAAGTGGAGCGTGTTTCTCTCCCACATAAAGAACGCTGAGTTCCGACTCATTATGGAAAACTAAAAAGAAAAACAAGACGCTCCAAGCATAGCACATAACACATGAAGTGATAAAAATATAGCGGAACGAAAGACGAACTGATAATGTTGATGGAGAAGGGGATGCACGGGGGCATCCCCAAGCTTAGACGCTTGAGTCTCCTTGAATATTTCTTGGGGGGTGCACGGGGGCATCCCCAAGCTTGAGCGCTTGACACTCCTGAATCTATTTATCATCTTCCCTCGCACACTTGAAAACTCCCTTCATACATAACTCATCATAATCTGATTAGCGAGGTTAGTACCCTTAATAAAATAATTGCACCTTGCTGGAAATAAAGATATTCTTGAAGTTCTACTGTTTCTCAAGATTGCCAAAAGGTTTTTGCAAAGAAAAAGCAAGCTCTTGGTTTGCAAAATGAAGGAAAGGCAAAATAGGACATAATCTGTGAAAAACAGAACAGCAGGTAGTAATTGATTTGTTCGGGGTACTTCTGCAACTCAAATCAAAAAACTCAGAACAGACGCACGAAATACAATTATATAGAGAACGCTGTCGAAACAATTCAGACCAAAAAGATGATCTGGTGATTTTATACGAATTTTTCTATCCAAGGACAGAATCTGTTTCCTGGACAGCACCTCACAACTTTTGAACTTTCAAGCAATCAAAGGCTATACTTGGCACAAATATGAAAAGCAAAGATACAATGATGATGCTACTGTAGTAAACAACATCAAGACACAAAAAAAGCAAATTTTTTATTCATGTGGGCTGCCTCCCAAAAGCGCTTTCTTTTATGCCTTTAAGCTAGGCATAATGCATAGAGGAATCAATAACCATCATAATTATCGGAGTTATAAATTGAGTCATATGGTTCCTCAACAAGTTCACTCTTGTTCCTTCTACGAAAGGGATACACACCTTTTTCCTTCCCGCGTAAGCGGATTTGTCCCTTACCTATATCGATGAAGCCTTTTACCGCTCAGAGGAAGTCCCTTCCAAGTACTATATTTCCTTGGTTTGGCTCCATGATGAAGAAATCAACCATTGCAATCCCCTTAAGGAATTTAACTGGCACATCTTTTATTCTTCCCTGGATTTCAGAAATATCTCCATTAGTGTGTTCATGATAAGATGGTAATTTATCCATGTTAAATTTTAAAGAATCATGAACAATTTTTGGCATAGTAGAAACCATAGATCCAATATCACAATAAGCAAGGAAGTCTTGATTAGAGATGCTAATCCTAACAAGAGGCTCCCAGTCATTATCTATTTCCAAAATATCTCTCTTATTGGGTTTGGGTTTCTCTACCTTCATTAAGTCTAGAGCATCCATTCTCTTTTCAATAGTAGCAAGTCTATCTATGACAGTATCAAAATTATGATCATAAACAAAGTAACTAGATAGACCATGTATAATTTCAAGAGCTCTACCTTCATCACATTCTAGGAAATCTCCCTCGGCTATAATATCAAGAGAGTGTTTACACCATTTAAAAAGACCCTGGTAAAAATTCCTAAGCACAATTTTTATAGGTATCCAAGGCATAATTCTCCTATGTGCATAAAAAATTATGTCCCATGCCTTCTTCATATTTTCTCCATCCCTTTGATGGAAATCTAGAACTTCTGATTCCCTCAAAGCACCATATCCGAACATGTTTAGCTATACAAATAGGACTACTAACAGGAAGGCAAAATAAATTTTTTTGTAATTTTTGATAAAGGATACTAAAGCAAAAACTGAAAGGTAAACTAACAAGACTAAAAAGCAAAGGTAAAAGATAGCATGCAACTCCCCTATCCTGAAGAGTGGAGTCCCCGGTAACGGCGCCAGAAAAACTCCTTGATGGGCCTGTAACCCCTCGTTGGTTACCCCAAGTGGAAGGTGTGAGATGCAGTGTTGTGGAAGTTTTTCCCTTAGCAAAGATGCCAAGGATCGAATCCCCAGAGACTCCTAGGTTCAACAAGTAGGTGTCAACTGCTAACGGCGCCAGATATTAGCAATCAACATGGACCTGCACACAGATACAAATAACTTTGCTCCCAACAAGTACAGAGAGGTTGTCAATCCCTCCGGCCTTGTAGTTCACAAAGGATTAAACGCAAATGATAGTAGTGATAGATAATGTTTTGCAATAGTAAGTAATAGCGAAAAGTAAATAGCGGATGTGATCAATGATGGTAATATGGACCGGAGTCTCATGATGTTCACTAGTGATGTCTCTCTCCCAAAAGACGATAAAACAGCTATGTGAGGTAAACGAATTACAGCTGGGCAATTGACAGGACCACGAACGCAAACCAATGCTGACTACATTGCAAGAAAGGTTGAGGTTCAAAGCATGGGCGGTACGCCAAAGTAAGTAGACCGAAATCCATCAATATCTACTACTAATCATCCACATTGAGATATCTATCCAGAACATCTCGCTGGTATTAAGTTGCGAGTCCCACCCATAGTGTAAACTCAATGCAACAGACAACTGCATTAAAAGAACTTTGCGTAAAGTAAACAATCCTTG